>JBAMJR010000151.1:2162500-2505000 GCA_038501785.1 Myoxocephalus aenaeus | reverse complement strand
CACACACACGCTGATGTTAATACTGTACCGCAATTATTTCCCCATTAGAGGATTTCTGACATATAGGTTGGAGGAAGTGCTGAAAGTTTGAAAGAGGACCAAAGGGGGGTAGATTTTTCTTTGAAATGGAAGAAAACGAAATGGCAAAGATCCCATTCTCAGACTGACCTGTGCAAATATGAGCTCTGCGGTGAAGTTGATGTTGTCCAGTTTATCCGCCTGCTCCACATCTCTCCTCTTCTGCTCCACGAGGCTCTCTATGGCATCTTGCAGCTCCTGGCTGTGAAACAACAGATGCATAACATTTAAAAAAAACAGATGCATAACATTAGAATTTTTTTTTTAAAATCAAGTCAATCGAAAAAGCACGCTTATATGTAAAATATATATAATATATTTATATATAATAGTAGAGTGGCGGATCGACTCACGCTGCTGTCTTGTGCCTTTGGTGAATCCAGGGAAATTTGAAGTAAACGTCTGGTTTGATCAGCACAGTCTGCCATGTGTCAAAATATTTCTGAATCTTCAGCAGCAGCTCTTTTTCTGGACACAAAGGAATCAAAAACACTCAATCTTAACTGACCCAGGTCATGACATATCTGATGTTGTTATTGCAAGATAACATTAATTAAGAGATGAATGAATGCTGACCATTGACGGGCACACCCAGAAAGAGTCTGTTGGAGATGTCGACCACGGTGCAGCGCAGCAAACTGAGAACATCCACATGACCCAAACCGTCCAGGTCGTCCAGGTGAGTCTGCGTGGAGGAGACGCTCACCTCCACCGTCTGCTGCAAGCCCGGACCTGTCAGGGCTGATACGGGAAAATCAAATATTTTGAATCTGCAATCACCGCACCAATCGGTTAGTCTGCAGGGCCGATTAAAGGCCGGAATGTTACCTTTGGTGTAGTAGGTGCGAATCTTTTTCCACAGAGTTACGTTGTTGTTAAATATGATGCCTCTCTCGTTCATGCCGACACAGCTGAGTCCTTGTTTGCTCCCAAAACGTGAAGTATAATGTCCATTCTTCAGTACATGGTGCACCGCTGATGCCCTAAAAATAATAAGGAAACGGAAACAGATTTAATCAATTTACACTTGTATTCATTGTGTGGTAACTTTATTCATTGGCATTAACGGAGACAACCGACCTGCTGAGTATGATGGTCTCCTCTCCATTGATCCAGACTCTGACGATGTCTCCATACTTGCTGTTGTAGTAGTTGCTGGCTGTGCCTATACCAGTCCAGATAAATCTCACATATGACAGAAGTGGGCCCAAGCCAAGACAGAAACCAGGACCTATAAATGACAAACACTGTGTGTTCAGCTTATATGAAACTCAGTGATGAGTTTAAAACGGTAACAGCATTGAAAGAAGCTGCAAAGTGTCAAATCATTGAACCTACCCGGTGCAGACTTCTTGTCTGTGCGGTTCCACGCAGCCAGCAGCAGACAGACAAGCAGGATTAAGGTTCTGGTTGCCACGGAGAGGCCCGGCGATCCCACTGCGGTGGCGTTCGGGGACATGGAGACCAGGTCTGCTACTGTGGCGTCCAAACCTACAGGAGTCATCGTCCGTTCACAGGCAGAGATCAGATCCATAAGAAGGCTGGTTTACATAAAACAGGTGCGACTGCACAAACCCAATGTTTGGCCCGAGTGACGAGAAGTGCCTCAACAATCTGAGCTTCCTCTTTATATGCAGTCTGAGCTGGTTGCGAGCCAGGTCAGGGTAATGCAAAAGCCACAACAGTGGAGGAAAATGGTAAACAATACACTCGTAACCTTGAGGCGGTGGATTTGCTCCTGTGTCCTTGAGCGTGCGGGACGCGGTTTGCTGGGTGCATGTTGTGGAGTCCGATCCAACGGGTTGGGTCGGACTTGACATTTTGGTGATAAGAAGCAAGTTTTGCTCCCTCTTTGAACATCAAAAGAATCTGACTGGACATGTTACAAAAGAGCACCTGGGCTATGAGATCAAGTGAAATGTTATTATTGCTTTATCTGTTTTGCAAACATTTTATTTTCAGTTTTTTTAGATAGACATACATACTCCATTTCGTCTATAAAAGGAAGAAGAAGGATACCATTTGTATATTCAGTGACGTTTAAAAGCATACTGTATACTGGAGCTTTTCATTACGATCAATTCAAATTACAGTATTTGTGATTACTTAGATTCCTCCATAAGACCACCAGTAGATGGAGAAGCAGAGCTGTGAGCCATCAAACCAGATTTTTAGATTTACTGCAACATGATGGAGTTATGAAAACAAAATCATATAACTGACTGTTATGAGAAAACTGTGATCAGAACACTAGTTCTGTAGCAGCTCTTCTGTCTCAAAGGTGGCGGGGGGGGGTGTTGCAGTACTAAAACACGTTTATAAAGCACATGTTAACCATTGATGCATCATCTATAAGTCCTTATTATTAAGTATGAAAACCCAATCATGAAACGCATAATAGTCACGCTTATTAATCAGGGATAGAACATTTTTAAATGTGTTTATGAATTGCATACTAATTAATTACTAGAGAGTGTTCATGTTGGAACAATGCTTTGTAAATGATGAATTAAGTGTTTAGTCATGCTTTACTAATGCTAAATAGTGTGTAGTTATTATAAAGTTTCTTCACATTTCTTACACATATCTGTGTATCTTGTCAATATCTATATGCACACAGTTTTGGTGACAAATTAGTTTTCCCACTGGGAATTAATACAGTTTTATAATATAATCTACACAGTATATTAAGAGTATCATACTGTTTGTTAACTTTATTAATTTAATAATACTGTTGTATTACTTTCTATGAAATATGAATTCTGTGAACTATGTTTACAAACCTCGACTTCATTTTCAGCAAGTTATATATTTGATTTGATTTGATTTCGCAATTTGTAACAAAGCCAAATTCGGTTTGGCTTCTGCCTTTGTCCTATTTTCTCATTCTGCATAAAGGACTCTGTGAATTCACTCGCCGCCCACACTCGAGTCCAAGAATGCGTACAGTTCAAATGGCCGACTGTGTGCCGAGGCCCGGCCTCGATAACGATGCCCTGTATGATGGCTTGGACCTAGATTGTTCTGCATGATTAAGCAGAATCATGTTTCTCCCGATAAACAGAAGTTAATGTAACCTTGTCTCTGTGCTCTGTGCTGCGGTCAACCACGTCTTTGTCTCCACCACATGTGTAGGGAGTTGTTCAGAAGTGAACAAACAAGATGGATAGAAAGCTGAAGGAAAGTGGTTAAATGTCACAACATGTATGATGTCTGGATTCATGAATTCCTCCTTGGAGTACGGCATGCAGCAAAATGGATGTGAACTCAGACTATGAGCTTCATTTTATGTGACCTGCCTGAACACCAGAGAAGAACTGATCACAGTTCAGATTTGAAGGGTCATTTTAAAGTTGAAGAGGAACCACCGCTCTCACGAGACACTGGTGATGTTTTTACTTTGTAAAGCTTTGTATTCCTTGGCTTTCGTTGATATTCTTGAGTATGACATTTTACCTATTTAATGACAATTAATCCATTCTATTATTCACAGTGATAGAAGTGTTAAGACGAACAAAAAAAGTTTCTTGGACGGAGAAAAGAGGAGGGTGGGAGGATGAAGCTTGAAGGGAGACACGGCTGTCCTTGGCCTACAGCCGCAGGACGGACATGGACCTCTCAGCCTGGTGGTGAGAAGAGAGATAAGGCTTCCTCCTCCAGCAG
The DNA here is from genome assembly GCA_038501785.1 of Myoxocephalus aenaeus. NCBI lineage: Eukaryota > Metazoa > Chordata > Actinopteri > Perciformes > Cottidae > Myoxocephalus > Myoxocephalus aenaeus. The sequence goes on along the minus strand of JBAMJR010000151.1, from coordinate 2,501,259 downwards.
CTGCGCCGCAGGAAGGAGGAAACAGAACCTCAAAAGATCAATGAGAGACGGAATCTGTGGGCATCATGTTTACATATCTGCACCTCAGGGTCATTATAATAGAACCTCCCTTCATCCCAATCATTTCATTCCAGCATTTGAATGTAAAATACTCATGAATCAGATATCCATGCAAAGAAGTGGTTGCGTTCCTCTTCCTTTTTGTTCCCCGGTTTAACTAACTGGTCGAGCCCAGAGTGCAGTGGACAAGAGGCAACAAAGGAGCAACCTCAGTCCTCTTAAGATTGTGTGTGCGTACACATCTACACATCTGCTGCAGCAATAAGCTGTCCAACAGCTGGCCGTCAGTGACCCACAGCCTCAGGCAAGAGTTTACACACTACAGACCCGGTCAGCTCAGGACCTGAATCTAACAGTAATGTTGCATGTTTACTCTCTCTCCTTCTGTGTGTGTGTGTGTGTGTGTGTGTGTGTGTGTGTGTGTGTGTGTGTGTGTGTGTGTGTGTGTGTGTGTGTGTGTGTGTGTGTGTGTGTGTGTGTGTAAAAGTAACATGAGGCATACCATGGCTGCAGGAGCAAGTAGGTCAGCTATATATATCTGGCACTGCTCCATGTCAGCAGAGAGGCATATTTAACTGACTTATTGAAACAAACTGTATTGTTAAACTAAGTCATTACTGAGGTGATTACAGAAAAGCTACACTAACACTTTGGTCAAAAGAGGCAGCGCAGCTCCCTTTCACAGTGAAGAGTCCTTTAAATGCCTGGAGTGGATTTCTTTCTCCCCCTCCTTCTCAGTGAAATGTCACTTTTCTGGCCGAGTTCAAAGCAGTGGAAATGGGTCATTGTTGCAGTTGGTGGATGGAAGCTGTGAGGATGTGACAGGGACGAGCGCCGGGGGATGAAATATAGGGAGGATACAGGAGCTGGGGAGGAGAGGACATGAACCAACTCAATGCAAACTATATTGATGTTAATGCATTTGGATGTCATGGCTTTTTTTTTTTCATTCAATTTGATTGGTTCTGGTGTAGTAATAATAATAATATAAATATTAATAATAATAATGTGTAAATGTATGTCAACATCAATGACCAGTCAGTTTGTCTGGTGTAATGCATGCTGTCATGTGTTATGTATGCGAGTGCTTTTGTGCGTACATGTGCATGCGTATGTGCGTGTGTGTGTGTGTGTGTGATGTCAGTCTGCCCACGGCGCTGCAGTAGAATGGGTTGTCCTGAATATAAATCAGGTGACTGAACAGGCGGGGGTTTCTTCCCAGACAAGCCCAGAAGATTGTGTAATGCCCACTCCTACATTACTGGTTTGCATGCGCACACACACACACACACACACACACACACACACACACACACACACACACACACACACACACACACACACACACACACACACAACCCCTTCTCTACTTGGCGAACAACACAACAAGCACTTCACCAGTCTGCCCTCAGATAGACCACCCGGCTGGGCACTGAAGCTGTCTGGACTCTATTTGGAGCTTTCAAACAATCTGGACAGGACCTTGAATTTCAGCAAAGGACTTCCTTCCTGTTGGATTGGTTTGGCTTTAGTTTGATTTGACTAGATTTGTGTGTGGCAGGACCTTCTTCCGTCCTGTTTGACCTCTTTTACATTCACTTCTGTGCTGGAATTTCATCCCCCCGTGAATGCTGAAGTCGGCGGGCGAGCCTCAGACAAGAGGAGGTGAAGTGGTGACCATGTGGATCCCGACCCCCAGCATGACTCTGCCTCAGCGTCTGGTGCTCTATGGGACGTGTGTCGTGGCGTTGATGAACTCCGTGGGCCTTCTGGTACTCTTGGTCCAGCAGAATCAGCAACGCGTCTTGTTGGAGCAGGCGGAGGCAAAGCTGACGGAGGTGGAGCAGAGCTCGGTGGTGGAGTTCCTCCAGGAGGTGCCGAGAGGAGCGGCGGGGCTGAGGGCGAGCGCTGGGGAACACCAGCAAAACCAGTATCAATACCAGTACTCCAGGAATAAGAGAAGTGAAGAGCTGGAGAAGGAGACGCAGCAGGAGATGCAGGAGCTCCACCAGGAGGAGGGACAGGAGCTCCATCAGCAGGAAGCCAGCCAGGAGGTGGGAGAGGAAGCAGAGAAGAAGATGAAGACGAAGCACAAGCACCGACACGGCCAGAGTTACCACAAAGCACACATGCAGGATGACATGATGATGATGATGACTTACTCCATGGTCCCGGTGAGAGGAGATACCTGCTGCTGGATATTTATATGACAGACAAAGAGTGAGGAAGTGCCGGCAAATAGATTTATAAATATTCTTTATAAATAATAACATTATTTTGTCATTGCTGAGTAAATGTTGCATCATCAACTGGTTAAAATGGGTCCCGGGCCCTGTGACCATGGGCCCGGGACCATGTTCCACGTCCAGCGTGCTCCTACTCCAGTATATTTGAGAGGGAAATATTGTAAGTTGTATTTTACAATATTTGTTTGACAGCTATAGTTACTAGTTATTTCGCAGCTCGAGATTCTACATTTAGCATTTAAAGTAGCTAAATTATCAGGACAAACTATAACAAAACAAATGTTTGTTTAATATCAGTGATAATAATCCTGTAATGTAATATAATTAATTTGTATATAATATAATAGTGTATCATATAACACTCATCATGGACATTGAGCTGCATGAATATTTTAACTTTTAATACTTTGCTGTTTGCACTTCTAATGAGGTAACATTTTGAGAGAGAGAGAGAGCGAGAGAGAGAGAGAGAGAGAGATCACATGTAGCAAAGGTCCCAAGGCTGAAATCGAACCCCCTTGGTCACCCAATAGTTACATCGCACCAAGGCGCTCAGTAATGGAGTATTTGTACAGTAGAGGAATCTGCTACTCTACTTTACTTTGTAAGTAAAGGACCTGAATACTGGTGAAATGAGGGGTCAATGGGCGCCCGATACTGTAGTTGGCTAACATGTATTGATTGGCAATATTTTAATCATATTTTGTTCTCTTTCTCTTCAGATCAAATTGTTGATCGACATTTGCAACAGCACCAAGGGAGTCTGCATCTCTGGTATGTCTTACTCATCATATACTATAAACAACCTACTCACGTCCAAAATATCACTTTTCCTTGTCACAGTTCACAAAATGCACAATAGAAGCCAAACGCACGACTCAGGAGGCCAAGAAGTAGGTCTAAGAGTCTAAACTGAAAACAAGAACAGAAGACTGGAAATCGATGGCACAAGGCTCAAAGACAATGAACTGCATAGGCACTAGGGAGCTAATGAAGGAATGAGACCAGGTGAGGGGTTTAGAGCAGGTGAGGTGATTATACTGGTCGAGGATTGGCTGGAGGGAAACGACAGTGAGAACATAAACAAATGGCAAGACACAATGAATGATCACCCAAATCATGACACTTTGTATTCACTCACATCCTAAAATCCTTCTGTTGCAGGACCACCAGGACCGCCTGGTAAGTGAATTCTTCATTCTGCATCCAAATGTAATGCCTCCTTTGTGGTTAAGTGACCCATATTCTTGCTGAATGTGTTTTCCATTCATACCCATGGTGAGGACTGGTTTTGTGTTACTATAGGTTTGCCCGGTGTGGACGGTCTTCCCGGCCACAATGGGACTGATGGCATCCACGGATTGAATGGACTGCCCGGGGCTGATGGGAAAAGAGGAAAAAAAGGTAAGGAATAATTGAGACTCTGTTCTGTTTCTACTCACCATCCATTTTTATCAATGCCTCGAGCAACGCTGGCCATTTTAGTGAAGAGCTACGGGTACAATGCCACAGTCAAAGGGTTAAGTATAACCTGGGGTTAAGGATACCAAAATACCAAGAAGCACACGCAGCCACTTAAAATCATGCACACACGCACGCACGCACACAAAGACTCAAAACATACCAACACGCTCAGTTTCCTGATCCATCCGTGTATCATAATGACGTCTGATTTGAATCACAGACTGAAACAGCTGCTTTTCTCTCACATTCTCAGCTCATATTATTCATCTCTGTGGTTTTGGGCCTCTGCTAATTGGACCGGAAAACTCCTACCCAGTATTCTCCCACTTCACTTCACTTCACTGTTCTCCTCCACAGCGGACAACATGGCTCATGGAAGTCAATGGAATTATTCATGGATTTAACAATAGTGCAAAGTCTTTTGGGTTCATGAATGCAATCTTGGAACAATTTTTTGCCTAATTTCCTTCCTTCAGGTGAGAAAGGAGAACCGGGTGAAAAAGGAGAGCGAGGAGAGGCTGGTCTGCCCGGAGAGAAGGGACAACCGTCCAACGACGTCATTATTGAGGGCAAGTCGAGCTTTACGCTCACGGCTTTGTGACACTTGAACCATTTTGCATCCCTAACTTTAAATTAAAATGATGTACAGATTTCCAAAAGAAATCTTTCAAAATACCCAGATCTGGGACACCACTCGGAATACAATTACTTTCTTTTACATCCAGAGGGTTTAGATGTCGTCCTCTCCTCTTTGTACAGGTCCTCCTGGCCCTCCAGGTCCTCCTGGGCACCCAGGACCTCCTGGCCCTCAGGGGCCTTCCAGAACAAGGCACCACAGAGCCAACCTTCAGGCTGCTCATAGCCTGGGTAGGAGGCCTCTGTCGACCGTTATCAAACAAATACAAAGTTCATTCTCGACCTAGTTAATCTCACCATGTAGTTCTGGAGCTTTTCAACATTTCCCACAATCTACCAGTTTGCCCATTTGTCATATAAGTGTGTTTCTTTTTCTGAGCACTTTAAGGACTTCTCAAGATAAACAAAAAAAGTAATCTGAACGTCTCACTACAATTCCATAAAAACTGTGTGGCTCCATCTGCCGAGGAAGATGGTGTGATATGATCAAAAGCTCCAGAACAGCTAATAAATGGTCCTCGTGGTGAGAGCGGTCCTACGTGAACTGCCAGTGATTTTAAATGAAATTGTTTCTCACAGGGCTCTTACACGCAATTCCAAACGATGACACCTCATCTGTAAAGGATGCTGCGAAACTACACGAGAAGCCGGCTAAGAATAATGGTGCGTGTTCAGAGAAGTGTGTAAAATATGAGCCGTGTGGCAGAGCCTGTAAGCATCTGAGCTTGGTGTCATTTTGCCTCCCTTTTAGAGTGCCTGATTAAGTCTCTGATCAACCCCAGGAATGTGACTAAGATGGAGAGCACATTCGGCACGTGGATGAAAGACACCGCTCGGCTGAACGATGAGAGGATTTGGGTGGCGGAACACTTTTCTGGTAAATTGAAAGTTGGATGTATGTTGGACTACAAGAGCTGTAATAAGCTCAATAACCATTGTTCTCGTTCTTGCCCAGGTCGTGTGGTGAAGGAGTATCAAAGCATTACCTCGTTCCAGAACAGCAGCATCAACGTGGATGTTAGAAAGTTCTACCAAGGCTGCGGCCACACTGTTCACAACGGTTCCCTCTACTATCACATCGCCGGTACATCCAGCATCGCCAGGTGAGCTGGGAAAGAAAAAGACGGTGTGAAGCCGAGTTTGGATGCTTTGCTATCGTTTCCCATTCCTTCCGGTTAACAACTCTGTTTGTTCACAGATTTGACTTCCTCACCAAGAGGCTTCACACTCTCTCTATAGAGAACGCTTTGCACAACAACCTCGCCTACCTGCTCCACAACTCCAAAACCTACTTCAAACTGGCGGCAGACGAGAACGGCTTATGGCTGATCTTCGCCTCCAGCGTGGATGAGAGCATAACGGTGGCCCAGCTGGACCAGAAGACCTTCTCCGTCACCTCCTACGTAAACACCACCTACCCCCGCACCAAGGCCGGCAACGCCTTCATCGCCTGTGGGGTCCTGTACGTCACCGACACCAAGGACACCAGAGTCACTTTCGCTTTCGACCTGCTGAAGGGGAAGCCGGTCAATGTGACCTTTGACCTGAGGTCTCCAGGTGGCGTGCTGGCAATGCTCTCCTACAGCCCAATGGACAGACACCTGTATGTGTGGGACCACGGCTACGTCAGGCTCTACGTGGTCCACTTCCTCTCTGACGAGTGACGGACATACCGTCTGATCACGACAGACCACGTGCAGACATGACTGTTAAATAGTGAGAACTGGTGCCGACCAGTCGGCGCTCGACTGTTTGATCCCTCTCTGGGAAGTGGTCATATTTAGATTTCCGAGAGAGAAATATACACTTCAGTCTCAACTTTATCTTCCTGTAGAGCATTCCTGTCAGAAATCAGTGTCCCTGACGGAAATCAGTTTTTCGATCAATACTTATTGTTAGAAATAAATACTGCTGTATTTACATCCTTTTGTACATGTGAGATTTTGGTGTTACTAACGGTGTGCGTAATTTAAAAAAAACAAAAAACATTTTGTATCAAACAGTTCATACCTATTGAACTTCTAACTCTACTTTTGTGGCCGTCTGTGTTGTAAGTTGTGACAGTGTTTAGTGTATTTGCATGCTATTCATGCATGTTCATATTGATGCACATGTTATCCCCCTCTGATGTTCTGTACACATAGGCATTTGTAATGAAGCAGCATGGTCCCTGCTGGTCGCTCATTCCTTCTCGACAGAACGTTACAAAAAACAACAGCGCCAAATCAGCCTGATGAAATAAAAAGAATTTATTCACTTTACAAAGGTAAAACTCTGACCATGACCTGTTCTCTCACACACCTCCAGGCTCAAGTGCCCTCGTAACATCTACCCATGATATTGGCTTCTTTAGCATTACTTCATGCACACACACACATACACACACCAGACACCAGTAGGACCATTGTAAAACACTTAAGCTACATACAGTACACATAGTGGGCCGAAAGAGGGAGAGAAACACAAATCTCTTTAATAAATACCATACACACACTTAAAAGTTACAACTAATTCAGCTGGTATGATACAAACCAAAAATAAAGAAATGCTTTCATGTTTGTACAAGCTGTTGTGGTATTTCATATATATCAATATATATATATATATGTATATATATTTATATAATTTATATATTAAAACTATTTCAAACGTTTTACTACTAGGCCAAATAAAGCCAGACATTCATTTGTATATAACAGTTTCTTTTTCAATATCCTATTTATTTGAAATAAACTTTTAGTGTCTCCAGAATTTGAGTGCAAATATCTATTTCCTATGGATGAAACAGTAAAAACAACTAGCGAGGTAACACACACACTTACATACAGTAGACTGTGTTGCACGTCTCCCAGTCGGATACAGTAAAACCCCTCACATTCCTAAAATAAAAAGGCAATAAGTTAAATAGGAATGGTCAAGCAAAAAAAAAAAAACACAAAACATGTAAATAATTTAAATAACACAATTAAATTAATTTAAAAACAAATTCAAGAAAATCCTTGTGCAAAACCAGAAGTGAACCTTTGTGTTTCTGCTCTGGGAGGGTGGGCATTCGGGTTTGGACCAGACGAATGGAAACATTGAAATCACAGTCACAGGAGTAAAACACATCATCTTCCAAACGGGAATGTTCTAGCAGGGAGTCGGCCACACAAACAGGCTTTTGAGGGCAGGCGGGCGGGCGTACAGATGGCAGACACAGCAGAGTGAACACAGTCGCACACACACACACACACACACACACACACACACACACACACACACACCCCCGGGGGACCAGACCGAGCTGGATCAAGCCCGAACCAGGAGAGGGCCAGAGTGAGTGACGGGCAGCCAGTGAAAAGAGGGATGAGGGTCGGGGAGGAGAGGAGAGCAATGCACCATCGACTCTTCCGTAAGGTCTGAGAAGAGCTGGGCAACAAGTCAGGGGGATTTGGGGGCAAAACCATTGAAACAAAATGCAGATTCCAACAACTCGATTCACACCGGAAACCACTGACTTAATAACAAACCACAGTGCTGGTTACAGTAGATGCTAAGAGATTTCAGCTGTGGGCACAAAATGACGACAGTTACACACTTTTAAAATTTTTGCTTGAGCACTTTTACAAAGCACTATCAATAGACCTGTGATTGCACCGCGGAACGAGAACAGGACATGCATAGCTTCCCTATAGACACACTCTAAGAGTAGAGATTCTTCAATAAAATTACAATAAATTTAGCTTTAAAATCAAGTATGATACCTTTTGCTTGTAACTTTGCCTTCAGCCTTTTTGGGGGGAAAAATGTTTGCAGCTCGGTTTTTCCCCATTTTGGATATGATTTACATCAACGGTAAACCCATGAACACTGCACACTCTGAAAGATGCCAAAAAGCCTGGTGGTCTTTTGACAAACTCTTCCCCCATCAATTATACTATTAATGCAGAGCAAGTGTAAGCTTTTTGTGTTTTTTCTTTCTGTCTTTTTCCTCTTTGGACTCTCAGAAGTGGAAGTAGGCATTACAGGATGTCAACCAAGCTGCTGGGGATATTGTAGCGGTCAGGGAGGACCCTCATCTTCAGGGTGCCGTCCGCTCCACAGGTGAAGATACGGTTACCGGGCCGCGTTTCCACCTGCATGACACCGGCACCGATGTTGCGGAAGATGGACTGCTTGGTGTGCTCGGTGGTAAAAGAGTGCATGAGCCCGTGGCCGGCTAACTTCCACACCTGGAGACAGAGGGGAGGGGGAGGGGGAGAGAGAGAGAGAGAGAGAGAGAGAGAGAGAGAGAGAGAGAGAGAGAGAAACAGGTGTTACGTTTCTTTTTTCCCCTTTTTCAAACCAGCATACTGTTTTTTTATCATTTTGTATTATGCGAAGCCACGCTGATTGTCCAAGTGCTGAATTAAATGAGCATTAAAGGGCCAGGGTAAGACTACATCGTGTTTAGACAGCGAGTGTTTCAGATTTCTTGCCGTTTATTTATTGATTCTATATTTTTTAATGTGTAAAGTGTCTTGAAAAGTGGTATAGTTTTTCAAACACTGGCGTAACATTCACCGTCAAGTTCTTATTAATGAATCATTTTGGTGGTGGTTGTTGCCACTTGTTTTTATCAATAATAGCAAACTAAATACTGGGCAAATGCCCAGAAAGAACAAGAGTAATGCTTCTAATATTTGTTATATATTTTAATTAAACACTCTAAAACCAATAGCTTTTGTATTAGCAGAAAGACCAGAAATAACATTTCATTTGGTGAAAGCACATTGGTGAATCAGTTTGCATCTATCTAGAAATTAATATGATAGATTAAAAGTAGGTATGAGAGAGGATTTTCAGATTTTATCAAGTAGACCTGAACTTAGACTAAGACATTAATCCTCAGCGCACAATCAAAGTGACTGCAAATGTGTTGTGGCAGAGTCAGTGAGCGAGTGAGTGATGGAGCAATGCGTCACCTTCATGTTGCCCTCTGCAGAGCCAGTGACGAAGAAGTCCTCGAAGGCATCCAGTGCAAGGGCCTTAATGGCTGAGTCATGGGCCTGGAAAGTGTGGAGCAGCTGCCTCTGGCGGATGTCGAACACGCACACAAAGCCCTTTCTGCCTCCGGTGATGAGCAGCTGCTGCTTGGAAGCGTACTGCAGCACAGTGGCCCCGTTCTCATGGCAGGGGAACGCTGAAGAGGTGGGTGGGAAGAAATGAGGGATTGGATCACAACTTGATATACATCATTAAACTCGGTTTGTTTGACGCGTTTTGGGATTTCTTACCGTGGACCATGGTATTGCTTGGTGAAATCAGAGTATCCCACAGGCAAACATTTCTGTCGACAAAGTAAACGATAAAGGACAACGTCAGTGAGTCGATGCCAACAGAGAATGATTCGTGTCGGTTTAGTAGTGGTGGTGTTCTGTGCAGATGCTGACCTGTTATCATTGGACTGTCCGGCTGTGGCGATGAGGCTGGAGGAGGTGATGAAGGCAAAATCACCGCAGGTCTTAGTGTGGCACTGCCAACTCTGAAGGACAACAGACAGCACATTAAACATTTGAATGATTCATAGTTCAGTGTTTCATCTAATTGGTGTGTGTGTGTGTGTGTGTGTGTGTTGATGAAGGAGGTGAGGGAGGCGGGAGGAGACTTCACCAGGTAGGGTTTGGGGTTGGATGATGTCTGGTTGACCTGCCAGAGACTGAGGAAGCCCTCTCCGTCAGCAACTCCACACTGTAGGAAAAGCACAGAGCAATCAGAGTAATCACACCGAATAGACAAAACACAGATGCTGCTCTCTCTGTGCATGTGTGTACCTTATTGCCCTGGGAGTTGAAGTAGAGCCGGGTGACTCTTGCATTGCCTGCTTGTCTGAAGCAAATGAGCTGTTGAGGTCTGTTCCATTCAAACATTCTCACACTGCCGTCCTGAGCCCCTGTCATGTCTGACGCACCGAGAGAGAAAGAGGGACCCAGACGGGGAGAGAGGCAGACAGAAGGGAAGGGAGATCAAAAAGTAGGGAATGTGAGAAGTTAATCAAAATGAAAAGATGAAATACTGCTGATTGTACTTCTAAGCACAGGCTCTGCTGTGTAACTACTTACAATACTGATATATGGGATGGGATGTCATTCTCTTCACATTGTTCAGATTCCTCTTCATTATCTGGAAAAACAACATACATTTATATTATGTAACGCATGATGTGCAGAGAATAAATTATAGTTTTTAGGTTGAAAAACCCTCAAAAACGTTCATCTGTGATCTGTTCAGTTTATTGACAAATGCCTACTGGTGATTTTGGTAAATTGACCAGAGGTTTGTCTTGTTTTAATAGAGCAAATAAACCTTAAACATCTGAATAGTTTTCAACGACCACAATATCTCCCACACATTTCACAGAAATGAAGAGCCTGTTTTCAGCGTTTATGCCAGCGTGAATTTACTTAATTTCTTAATTTTCTTTCTTTTGTAGCAATGTTCCTGTTATGATTCACCAATTTAACCAGACCCCGCCGTACATTTAAGCAAGGCTCTTCGGTAATCCCCTGAACCTGCATGACACACTCTGTCCTGTCTTGCTTAGTGTATCACACACTACTGCCAACATTTATCAACACGGCTGGGACATGGAGAACCCTGGCTGCGTGTAAGAGTGACGCACATCTGTACCTTGGGTTACCGGCTGTGAGAGCTGCTGCTATCTGTGTTTATGTACGTCCATCTCTGCCATACAAACACAAAGCCCCTCTCTGTATCAGCCTCCATAGACTCAGCAGGCCAGCTGTTTAGTCGGCACGACTCAGTTTGGCTTGACATTGATAAGAGTTAAAAATACAAACCTCTCCTGAAAATGTGCAGGGGCCCACAGGCTGCAGAATGAAATCTAAATAGTCAAGTTCCTTTTAAATGATAAAATCAGAAGTTTATGTCATGTTTAAATTTGGGTAAATAAAGCGAAAGCTTTACTGATGCATCTAATGCATGTTATAAAAAGAAAGACACTCTGCAGAGTTCTTTGAGGTCTATCGGCTTCAAAACGGAGCTTAGTTTCCCTCTCCTGGCTGTAACAGAGAACTACATACTGCACAGTTTAGCTGTGTTTGTGTATCTCTGTTTTCAAAGTGCATAAACTCGTACCACACTGGCTCCCATGCTGGTCTGCCCACTGCCGAGCCATGGCATGGTTGCAGAGACCGCCATCTGTGGTGGTGCAAAGGGGGCGGAGCTAGCCTGAGCAATGTTGGTATGAGAAGATCGATGGTCTATGTCGTCAGAGCTGCAAAACAAAACACAACCATAACCCGTCACTGAGAATGTTTTGTTGAGATGATTAAAACACGGACGATGCACAAAGTCTCAGTCAGCTATTCACATATAAAACGTTTCAGTTACTGACCGGGTGTCTGCAGGCGACTTTTAAAATATATTTTTAATACCACATTTATTTTACAGTCATAATGGCTAAATTATGAAAGTATGACGGGAAACCAGTCGGGACAATGTGTCTTATTATATTAATCTTCACTAAATCCCATTTTTCCATTACTTCCCAGCAGTATATAAAAGTAATCAGTTAAATTGATGTGACTTTGATCCGAAAAAGCAGAAGAAAATGCATAGATGGATGAATCAATTAGAAATGATTACAATATCAAGTACTATCCAATCATGATATGCATTTGATAGGCTGTATTTCTGCAGATACCGATTCATTAAAATATGTACGGATTGGCCATGAAACTGACTCTTAGGATCGGCTCGGGACATCCCTAGTTAGGGTTTTTCCTTTGGTTTTGAATGTTTGGAACAATAACATGCTAAATTGTTTATGTATATATTGATCCGTAAATAAAAGCTAACTAACTTGAAATTGTGATTTAAATAGTTTCTTTGAGGACAGATAAATGCCACCACCTATGATTCTGAATCTCACCTCCGGGACTCCTTATCAAAGTCGTCCCCTATCCAGGTGTAGGGCTGCACAGCCACAAGAGAGGACACGTCCACTTCTTGGACATCATGAGTGGAGGCTAATACTATCTCGTTGGAGTTAGACTGGAAAAGGAGGGAAGCAAGGCAGCGAGGGACAAGGAGGGAGGAAAAGACAAGATTAAAAAGGTGGATTTGGCAGTCAGCTTCCTCTAATTTCCTAGAAAGTAACTGATAAGTAATTGTATATTCAGAGACAGGTTCCTGAAAAGGATTATATGATCTGGTACCATCTCAGAACGTTGTCTGTATCTATTCTTTACTTAGTGCCACACTATGTAGTTCTTTCCAGGAAACACAATAATTAGGAAATGATAGATTCATACAGACTTTTTATCACATCCTTACCTTATTGATGGCAAATGCCATGATTATATCAGACTCCTTATGAATGATTTTAGCCTTTCCTCCGGGGTAGCCCAGATCTGCCTCCACCTGGAGAAGAAAAACGATACATCAAGGATCAAAGGTTAAAGCTACAGTAGGGGCGGGGGGGGGGCTTCAGGGCCTGTGATTGAAAATAAAAAAGTTTAGAAGCCTATTCTTCATAAATACAGTTTATGTTAACTTAATTTCCTTCTATGTCAAAAAAATCCCACTTCTCGTGTTGATAGTGCAAAGTACAACTACATTCATAAGTGGAGAGGAGTAATCACATGTGAAGTTCCACAATCAAATATTGACAATTTTATTGTTCTATTGATTTTGGGATTCCCTGGTGGCAACACCCTCTATGATCAGCAAGCCTTTCACAGCCCCGACAGTGAGCATGCAAGTTAGTACGTCTACGTATGTGCCAACTCTATTAAGAGGAGATTTGTTTGTTTTGCTTTTATGGCCAGCAGAATCAGTCCAGCTATAGAGGAGAAAGGAGTGAGAAACACAGGGACACGTGTTACTGGTCCGGATCGGATGTGAGCGGATGCCATAGGTGTCTCAGTGAGACGGAAAGATAAGTTGTTAGATCTGAGCCTGAAAGCCTGATTTTATGCCAGAAATATTGCCAGAACAGTCACCATCATGCCAAGCTGAGGAGGAGGCGTGGGGTTGTATGCGGTACTTATTCATAGTCAGTGTATTCTTTGCAGGAGATGGTGGTCAGCAAGCCCCCAGGTTGGACGGGGGCAGCAGTAAAACATGTTTCAGCCACTGAAAAGAAAGGCCCCCCTTCAAAAAGTGTACCGTATATATTTAGAATACTTTCACCGCTTGAGCGTGCTGTCCGATAACCCTTACCGACTGGGAACTGAAGCCGGTAAGCCTCGATCAGTTAGTTAGTTAGTGTTAAAGTGTGACTCTGGTGAATCTGAACTAACCAAAGTCACATTAACTAACCGATGGCCGAGGTAGACCAACAACTCCTTTGTTCTGCAAGGTCAAATTATTATTTTTTGTCAATACAGTCTTGTGGCTATGAAGAGAGCAAAGATGGATGTAACTGCCTCAGTTCCTCGTCGGAAGTAAAACGGTGAAAGTATTCTAAATAAAGCGTACACTTAAACTGACATTTTAGGTGTCTGGCAGTACATTGCTCAGCTTTATGCTGGTACTCAGTTCTGTTTTTCCAAAATGGGGCCGTAGCCAACCGCCATCTACTGCAGGTAGTAATACACAGAGTATGGATAAGTATATCATATAACTCAAAAAAAAGAAAAATCCAAAGTATCGCTTTGCGCGCTTCCCCCAGTTTTCTACCTCTAACCACCTCATGCACACCATGTGGTGCACGATACTTCTTTTAAAGTTAACTTGACTTTCACTCTCCTTCAAGCTTGGCTTTACAGTGACTCTCCCAAACAGACAGACGGACAGACATAGCTGGGGCCTTGGCCGGTACAGTAAATGATACTACCTTATAGGGACCGCTAGCTCCTGCTATGCAGTTTGGGTTTATACGGTCCATGTGGTTCTCTACAGACTTCACAACACACACAGAGGCAATATAGACACAGAACACACCACGACACAAAACACATGCACAAACACAGAAAAATAAAACATGAAATGAAAAGAAAATGTAAAATGAGTCGACAGGATCTTTGATGTACACTTGGTGATGCAATGCAAACAACTGGAAACACAGTCTGTCTCCTGAGCATGAAGCTACAGTCATGCAGCAGGGTGAATGAAGATATGAGTTCTGGAGCTGCGCGCCACAGTTTCATTTGAAGTTATCTAGTTAACTAGCGAGCAAATCTGGGATCAAAATCACTGGGACTTTAGTCTAATTTAGGACTGGCAGCTACGGTAGCAGTCAGTCATCAATGTGATAATGATGAATAGTTCCAGACATCGCAGAAGGCAGTGAACTGTCCCGTACTCGGTTCACGACGTCAAAGGAGGCCAAGCAATGATAATGACTACAACAAAAACACAGATTAACACTGAGTGAGCACTTCTCTGTGTAATATAACAAAGTGGTGGTTTTATTTACTTAGGTAGGACCTTGGTATCACGGCACAGTCAGACATCTATTGAGTCAAATGCTCAAAGCTTTTAAGGCCTATGATAAAGACCTTCTTCTGTCCTTGCTACTGCCGTGCACCCGATACTGTTCCTGATTTGAAGCTGTGCTTGCTGCCACTTTCTGTTATATATCTGATAAACGCCTCCATAAATCATCGTCTCCAATCTTAGCGGTCTTGGAAAGCAAAAGGCTATGTGGGAAGTGTGTACATTCTGTTTTCCATGCATGTGGGCAACCCTCTGCACACATGCTCTGCAAAAATATAATGAAAGTGGAATTAAAATATATACTGAATGGGCCCATATATAAATTATGTCACCTGTAAGATTTTAATTCAAACAGGAAATGTACATTATTGTTTAGGTATTTCAATAAATAACACCTTAAATAATACTATATGTTAATAATTACTAGTCCTGTGTTTTAGTCAGAAATATTTTCTTTTCAGGCTTCTGTCTTCTATCATCCTGACACAACATTTCTTTGCTGCGTGCCAGTTCGTTGATGACAGTTACGAGTCTCATCAATCACTATCATCATGGTTGTCATGTGGTTATTATGGCCCCTTTTTTCAACACAGTCTCTGATTCTGCTGATGCTTGCACTTTAGAGTGTAGTGACCCGAGCCAGCCGAACCGGTCACGTTTAAACCTCTATCAGTTACGTGACACAAAGACACTTTTAAAAATGTAATTTCCAGGAGAATATAGCATTATATTTGGGCCAATGCAGTGATTGTGTTGGGGAACGTGAAAACAATACAAAAGTAAAATGCAAACATTTTGGTGTAAATATGAACTAACATGAATAAGTAATTATAATGAATTAAGTTAAATAAAACAATTGTGTGTCTAATTATGATAGCTAATGAACACTGAACTGACGAAAAAGCAAGCAGATATTGTGTTATGCATGTGGGCTGCTGACCTCACTCTGCTTCCTTTTCTTCGTAAAGATGTAACGTATCAGAGTCTCCTGAAGAACTTCCTGTTTGACCAGGAAATGCCAAAGACGTCGGGCTGGAAAGGACTGATGGTTCTTTGTCCTGAGAGAAAATGTATGGACAAAAATAAGTTGGTCACATATGAGTACATCCACTCACGGGGCCTTATGTTCAATTCCATGATATACGATATGATCTTCTGCGACATGCGTGAGGGACATTTGTTCTGTGTGAAACGCATAATAAGCATTTTTGATATGGAAAGGGAACATAAAGCCGAAATGGTTTTAATATTATAGTTTTTCTTCCTCTGCATTATCAAATGTATAAATATTTGTAGTGGACTTAAATAACTTGTGACAGCAGGTCGGTATACCAATATGAAATCAAATTAAACAAGTATTTAAATAATAAAAACAATATATAAATAAACACAACAAACATTGCATTTTTTTATAAATTTTTTATTCAAAACGTATCTTGAGATTTGCTACTGTTGGCTAAAGGGCGTTTGGTGTTACTACTAAACAATGTACTTCTGTCAAGAGAAGACTCATATTTCTCAAAGTAAAATCGTTGCTAGGGTGAAATGTTCTTTTAGGAGCAGTGCACTTTAGAAAAGATCTGTTTGGGATCCTGAGCAATGAGTTAGTTTGTGTTAGTGTCTGCATTGCAGTGGTAGTATGTCTTAGTCGTTAAATGTTAATGTTCGGAATGACCTGATTAATTCTGAATAAAAAAAAAAATTGAAATGTTGATGTAAAAAGTGTGTGAGAGCGTCTCGATATTTTAGCATATGATTCGATACTCACTTGAAGGGTGTGTTGTCTGGCTCCAGCATGGCCTTGTGTCGGAGTATTGCTGGGCCACCTCCTGCGCTGAGGTCAGTGGGGAAAGTGTTGATGTAGTTGGGAGGCGGGCCGTCAAACTTGTTCATTCTGTCCAGCAGAAGCTGCTCCCAGTTCTCCAAAGTCTTCAACACAGCGTGGCTGAGAGGGGAGATGACTGGCAGGTCTGTGACACAAACCCATAAATACACAGTAAATAATCTGTACAGGCAGCAGCATCACCCGTAAAGGGTTTGTTTATACAAATGATTTTCAACATACTAAAACGATTCAGTGAGTGCGAGTGTACCTGCGATGTCGAGGCCAGTGATGGGGAGGAAGTTCTTGACGTTGTGATGAGCCAGTTTCACCATCACCAGGCGGATCAGAGCCCAGCTGCGTACCACACAGACAGACATGAAGCAAGTTTAACTAACGTCTGAAGCAAAGACTTTGAATTAGTTATAAAAATATAAAAGAAATAAGCGAGGGTGAGCACTACCTGTAGGAGTTGGGGTCAGAGTGCTCTATTATCTGTGTGTCAGAAAGGAAGGCGTCGTCATCATCATCTTCATCATCCTCTGCACCGCTTTCGTCTGAGTCACACAGAGCATTGCTATCAGACAGCGGCAGGAAGGGCTGAGAGGGCGGAAATAATGATGGAGGAGAAAAAGCAAATGAATAAGGCAGATAGGGAGAGATAACTTTTTAATGACCTGAAGACTAGGAGTCACAGATCTCATTACTCGATTCAACATATGTGGGATTTAATGCATTACTTTGGCCACAAAGTAGTCCCACATGCTCAGCTCTGGGGGAATGAACTTCTCCCTGTATGCGGGTCTCTCTGTGGGCACAGGAGGGGGGGCGGCTGGCGTCTCCTTCACAGGGCGTCCAGGAACGAGCATCCTCATGTTGAACCTGCGTCTGTATCGGTCCACATCCTCCGCTGGGGTCTGAGGGGGAGCCACTGGGGGAGGCGGAGAAGAACGAAGAGATGGTCCTTTTCAAACACAATGAACTCTGCAGTAAGCTGCAAACTGACCTTATCAGTGTGCTGCAGTTTTGTCTAAATGACGAGGATGAGCTGAGACTCAGCACCACGTTAAAGCCAAAAGAAGGTCAAGAAGTAGAAAAGGAGGAAAACCCTACATCCTTGATGCAGCTGAATTATAAACTTTGAACATTAACCTTAATCCTGTCTAAAATGTGGTTCCAGTCTACAAAATATCTTCTACGACCTCCTAGATGACATTTAGCACACAAAAGAAAAGCGATACACTTGGACCAGAGACACAAATGCACACGCACACACACACAAACGTTGAGGATGGAAACACAGGGCAAGACACACCAGGCTGTGCACAAACCTGCCCCATTATCCTGGGTGACTATCTCTGGCATTGCACCAGACAAAACAAGACACAAACCAGAGTAGACAGTGCAGTTAGACACACGGATACTACACAGACCATTACATAATTTAATCAGTGTATATTTGATGTAGTGCGGGGCACAGAGTACACAGAAAACACATCAAACAACGATGGCAAATTCAGTTGAGCAGTCATTTCTTATACCCACAGCACTTGAGGGAGGCAAACACGATGAGTTTGATGACTGCAACATGTTCATTTTGTTTTAAAATGAGTGTTAATTGGACCATGGTAAATGTGTAACATGTGCATATGGTTGTGTGTTGAGACATGCATGTCATTTTGCAGGGGCACTCAAAAGGGCAGAGTTTTAACATTTGGCGTAGTGATTCCTATCAACCCGGCTGGCATTTAAGATCCCCCCTAACCAGCCCTTCAAAAGGCTCTTGGCTTTGCTGAGAGCTATCTCAGACTCTACGCTGGTATTGAGTCGAAATGCCAGCCCATCTCGTCCTCCCCCGCAAATACAATGCGAGCACAGATTACTTTGGCCTAATGAATATGAATGAACAGTCAAGTTCAGTCATCAGACTCAGACTTAAACAGTACAGCTACTCGGGAAATGGCTCAATTTCTACAAAATCTAAAAAAGAAAATGTAATGCAGACAAACTGCGGAATCAAGTCACACAACAGCTATCTATGATGTGGGTGTTACCTCTACTGCTAACGACAGATACACAGTAACTCTGGTCAATTCACATTCTCTTTTTAAACAGCTAAAAAAGGGATAAAATAGATCTAGATGTGCAGCTCCAGCTCGACAGTAGTTTTCTCAGTGTCTAACAACTTTTCAAGGTATACCTGGTTTAGTCTCAGATTCAGATTTAGTCTGAGAGGGCGGCTCAGCCTTGGCCTCTGAACACTCCTTGCTAGGCCCAGCTGTTGCTTCGGTGGCACAATAGGATGACACAATGAGATGAGCATAGAGGACGTCACAACATGTACATGCAATGCAGTACACACGCACAGGCACTCTCACACACACACACACAGACACACACACACACAGCTGTTGGCTTATCATAACACTGAACACCGATGACAATGTCTTCATAGCACTAGTGAGCGTTTTTGTTTGTTATGGGCATTCAGAAGTAGCTGCACGAGAGAGAGAGGGGTAAGTCAAGCATCTGCGACAATGCAAACCTGTACAATTACCATGCACTGCAATCCTGCAAACCAGCACTGCAATCCACCAGCCCCGTTACTCACAGCTGGTCTTAGTTGCTGGTGCCACAGTGCCAAACCCCTCTCCCCTTGAAACGGGAGGAGGAAATCGTTTGGGGCACTGGGTTTCAATGGGGATGGGAGTGGGGTTTGGGGTGAGTCTGCTTTGCTCAGGTCTTCCTGCCTCTTGAGAGTCCTCTGGCCTGGCTGCCTCAAAGTCAGCTGGCACTGGGACACAGGGCAGAGGGCACACTCACACAAGACACCACACAGAAGCAGCATCTTAGGAGCATCAACTGGACAGCACTAAGTGTATGTCTATGTCAATATGTAGCCAGGCCTGAGGGATGGAAGCATTGCCTCAAGTTCAGAGATAAGTCAGGATGTGGAAAGTCAACAGATGAAGCCGAAGAGGACAACGACAAGAAAAGAGTATAGGGACAGGGACCGATCATGAAGACCAGGGAGGAAGACAAAAGACATCAATGACGGTGATGATGGAAAGAAATGGATTAGTAATCAACAAAATAGAAACAAACTAATTATTCTACCTGGTGGGGCCTCGGGCCTCTTTGGCTTAATAACAAGTTTGGCCCCTCCCCCAAAGACAGCGGCCCACATGCGGTTGTTAAGGGGGTGTGCTGCCAGGCGGAAGAGTTCATTGCTGCTGTGGGTGCCCAGGCCGTGAATGAGCAGTGCAAGATAAACAGCCATGACCCCTTCACACAGCAGCACGTTGAGCCTCGGCTGATCCGCCTCTCTGGCAGACGTCAACAGAGAAATCAGGGACGACACACCTGCAGAGAGAGGACACACACACGCAACATGGAGTCAGAGATTAACCTTCCACAGCAGAATAAAACCCTATCTCTGCACAATACAAAACCCATTTATGAAACAATTGCATGATGGCGTGATCAGTCTCCATCTTTCTATTTCCTTCCCAGAGGCCATGAAGCTCCTATTATAGAACACCATCTGCCTCTCTGCATAAACACAGACGGCCTGCTTTGCTCTGCCTCTCCTGCTGCTTTTCATATCTCTCTGAATCACGTCTTTGATGCTCACACATATGCCGTCTTCCTTTTCTATGCATTCTGCAAGGATTCTGGAATATGATCTAACTCAGCTTCAATCTCATTAAAACCATTATTGACAGTATTGAGACCAAAATGTTAATGAAGAGCCGTCCCCTGATAGCAAAGTTGTCCTTTAAGAAAAAAAAAAAAGATATATATTTTTAATTATCTGCCTTTAGTTAAGACTATAACTCAATATAACCCCAAACATGCAGGTGGTTGGTAAAGCAAGGACTTTGTTACCTGGCCACTGTGCAGGCGCAGAGTTGGGAGTTATATGTTCTTCAATGCTTTCTGTGCGAAGTCGCTTCCTCTCGCTGAGCAGCAGGCCCTGGTACACCATCCCTGTAAACTGGTTGGCCTCTGTCTGGCTGCTGCAAAGCCAACAACAGAAAGGTAGACCGTAAGCCTCAACCATATGCGTGTACAGTAGTAGGTTCAACATTTTGGGTCATTGGCTTACTTTCCTAGAATGAAATAAGAAGATACATTTAAATATTTAGTTTGTGTCTCCTGACTGAGCTTGAGTCAGTGTGTGGTTTGCTAAGCTTAGTATCAAGAGCAAATTATCCAGCATGTTTATGACTAATTTAACTTACAATTATGCTGTTTAGAGGGGGGGGGGGGGGGGAAACAAGCAGTGAGAGTGAAACAAACACACACAAAAAAAGCACTTATTGCTCTGTAAAGGCATTTTGGTTTTCAGGAAGGCAAATCAAATCTTGCAGAGACCGTTGGACCAAGGCACTGCAGTGCATGGGCACAGTTACCTGTAGCTGTGGCTGTCACACAGTGCTTGATAGAGGCAAGCAGACAGAGATGCTGCTAGTGTGTGCAGCGCATTCACCTGAGGGTGGAAAACAGACACATTTAACTTATTATACAATTCAAATGTAACTGATGACTGAAATAGGCTGTAGACTCTATACTAAGTGGCTTTTGGTTCTGACCCGATCATCCATGATGTCAGGATGCGGCGTGGTCTCCATGAGGGTGATGGTGTGGAGGATGTCGTGAATGTGGTTGCTGAGGTGGAGAACTGGATTGGCTATGACCGTCTTGGTGGGGGCAATGCATGCTGACAGCAGAGGCAGCGTAGTAGGCAGAGGCAGAGGAGACTGCAGCTGCTTAACCGTGGTCTCCTACGGAGCGACAAAGGAAGATGTGCATTTGCTTTTGCTGCAGAGCGATTGTTTCGCATTCATTCAGTGGAACGTATGTGTGTTCGTGAGTGTGTATGTGTACCTGCTGGCTCTCCTGCAGAAGGAACAAAAGCTCCATGCGAACAGAGGTGACTCCTCCTCCCTTGGCTCCATGAAGGCTACAGTAGGACAGAAACACCCTCAGCAGGGCCTGGTTCTTCCTCAGCCACGCCTTGCGCCTCTCAGAGTGCTGTTGCTTGGCCTGAAGACGACGTCGCTCCATCTGGTGACGCTCGTAGGCCCCGGCGTCCGTGCGCTCCAGGGCGTCGTCTGATATGTCCACTGATGCCGTGCGGTCTCTCCAGCGCTCCACCTCTGAATCTTCCTCCTTCCCCTCCACCTTTGTGTGAACAAAATGTACGTTAAATAACAATGGTCCACCGAGAAGAAAGACAACTTTTGCTAACATCTAGTAAAGCAAATACCTTGTAGTTGCAGATCGTATGCATGGCTGCTATCTCCTTCTCCAGCCAACTGTAGAGCTGAAAGCGGAGCTTCCCTCCGTCCACCTCAAAGCCTGTGGCCAGTGTACGCAGCTCTGTCATCAGGATCTTCAGACAGGCGCGGAACTTCAGCTGCTCTGCTATCACGTCCACCTCTGACTCACTCTGAAATACACGAGAGCGAGTTACAGGAAAAGGGCCGACCTTACGGGAGCATTCCTGTGAAGCCCGGAGTGTTTTGGGGTTGTCCACTTTCTACATGCTTCCATGAGTCAGTTCTGGATGCAGACTTCACCAATATATATATATATATTATATTTAACATAGTGAGGCTTTATTTTTCTTAATTTTTTTTAAGATGGATAACAGACGTCAGTCTTGGTCATATCTATTGAACTCTTACAGCAAGTCTCATCTCCTAACACATTTTAACCCCCTTTGGCTGAGTGTCATACCAGTTCAGCTACTTGTCTGAAATGTTAAATCAAATGGGTTTCATTTGAATGTAAAACTTCTGGTTGAGAGTCATATAATGTAATATAATATATTACATATCTCAGTTAAAAGTCAGCCTAGAAACATGTGTGTTTGCTGTTCTGGTTCAGTCAAAACTAAACAATACATTAACTTATAACTTATAACTTATAACTTAGATATTACACAATTAAGTATTATTTAAAATACTTAATTATGTTTTAAGTATGTAAAATCATACTATAAACATTACAGATGCATTATTCCTACCTGTGAGTTGTCTCTCTTCACTTTGGGGTCACCATTCTCAGGGCCTCCGTCTGCTTTGGTCTCAGCCTCTGGTTTCTTCATGGTCAGGCCATCATCATCATCATCCTCATCATCTTCCTTGTCCTGTTCCCAGTCCAGCTTCAGCTCGTCTTCCTCCAGCTTGACCAGAGGCTGGCTCCAGTCCAACCCACCCATACTATCGTTTCCTCCCCAGGCATGCACGGAGGCTGCAGGGGCGCCGCATTCGACGCCTCCCCGGGTCCCATTTTCCAGGGGTTTGGTCGAGTTTACGTTGGCTTTGGATGATGAGGAACCAGATTTCTTGGTAACTTTCGGAATCTTGGAGAGAACTTCCAGAGCCAGAACTGGGCAGCCCACCTACAGAAGATTTAAACACTTATTATATAACATTTTCACATTTGCTTTTGTGATAAACATTTTTGTGTCTGTAAAACAACTATAAAAGGAGCGCTAGATAGAGAAAAAACAACGTTATCTTAAGAACTGGATTGGAGTGAGTGGTCATATTATTGATGAGCCCACCTTGAAGTGTGCATTGGCAGTGGTGAAGAACAGTTTGCGCTCTATGAGGTTGATCTCATCTGCGCCGCTCTTCTCGGCCGTGCGGCTCACAGTTGCCGCTGTGCCCTCTGGATTTCCAAAATGGCGACGGATGATCAAAGGGTGTGTCCTTAGGTAGTTATAGAAACTAAACACCACAGGATTGCAAGCTTTCACGGCCACATCTAATACGGAGAGATGATGAAGAAAAGGAGAAAGGACAAAGCCTGTAAGCAGAGGTTTTTGGGGGGATCATGCTGTGTAATACTGACACGTCTGCAACCAACTGACCAGGGTTTTCATCATCCTCTTTGGGGATTCGTTCCAACAGTGTGTCCAGAGCTCGCGTGTAATCCTTCATGATCCAGTAGGATATGCTACGGAGGAACGGGTCAGGGTGAAGTCTGGAACAGTGGTAACCACTTCCGTCCCTGTTACAGCCCAGGACTTTCTCATGAAGGAGGCCTTGGCAGGTGGATGAATTCTCAAAGTCAGCCTCATACAGCCTTGCTACTATCATGGCTAACTGGATATCCTCCATCTTCTCTATCAACACCTACACATATAGAACAGCAGAGGAGAGGTGGGAGTCAGTCAAAACTGCAGTTTAGTAAGAAAATGTAAGTACGCAAACATAAAGTGCAGAAAATGAAGGAATTTTGAGGTTGTAATTTCCCTTGCAATCAATACATGGCGCTAAACAATGCAAAACTCACGCTTCTTTTTCTTTTTTGGGCTATCTGTATATTTTGACTATGCGGTATGAAAACCCTGGACAAGGAAAAGCAGGCTTTTTCCTGCATCTTATCACTG
This sequence comes from Myoxocephalus aenaeus, assembly GCA_038501785.1. Lineage (NCBI taxonomy): Eukaryota > Metazoa > Chordata > Actinopteri > Perciformes > Cottidae > Myoxocephalus > Myoxocephalus aenaeus. The sequence goes on along the minus strand of JBAMJR010000151.1, from coordinate 2,477,198 downwards.
TAATTTAGACTTCTTTCATGTGATTAAAAGGCTGCAGAATATACAACTCTCCAAGCAACAGATATCTGCTATACATATACATATGTAGTGATTGGACTCTCATACAAACACACTCTATATTGTATTTCCATAAAATAAGGCTATACCAAGTTTCCACTGTGAGGAAAATGACAATAGAGTGTTGGAGCAGACTCAACAGTAAAAAGCTGTGTCTGTGTAGAGTGTGTGTGTGTTGTTCACACCTCAATGGCATCTTTGAGTGATCCAGCCAGTAGGAAAAAGGCAGCAGACTGTTCAAAGCGCTGCTTCCCCAGCAGGGAGAAAGCATTTTTCAGAGCTGCCTTTCGCCAGCGGTCTTCAGTGAAGTTGTTCTTGAAGAACTGAGTCATCTTCTCATCATGCTGAGACCTGAGAGAATACAACCACACAGCTCAGAAGCCCATAAAAGTTTTGTGAGAAACTTAACTGAAATTAAAAACAGTAAGTACATTTGAAATAGTTACAATGTCCAACCTGAAGAGCCCCCACAGGACAGCTTTCTTCTTCATGGCCAAGAAGAACAGCGCAGCATCTAAAGGGTCGTTGTGTCTCTGGAACGCAGCTTTACCGATCTGATTACACACAAACATCACAGTTATTAAATCAAGAATCCAAGTCTTTCCAAGTCACTTTTTTGCTGGAGTGATGTCAAGTACACATCAAAGACAACACAGAAATAAAAATATCACACTCGCTGCAGATAGTCACATTGCAGTACAAAGACCTATGTAAATAAACTATTAGCTGTGCTCTTTACAATAACCCTAGATGCTTATCATTATAACTGTATACTTCCCATAGAAAATAAAATTCAGTTGGTTAGTACTGAGAACAATGCACATCTCCTGACACAATAACTGTCACACTGCCTTTGAATTTTGCAGTCGGGACAGGTTTGATGACTGAACTACAGGGGGTATATAAATAACAGGAACACCTGACCTGAAGGATCTATTTTTTTAATCTAAATAAAATATTTTTAAATGTCTTTGTTTTAGTAAGACATGTTGGTTCAACTGTGGTATTTCCAGAAGGTCGACCAACATTTCCCCAATGCAGAACATTCTGTAAATGGTCTAAAATATTATATTGAGCGATGGTATCCGATGGAGCCCTTATTTCCTTTTCTAGTTAATTGTTTGCATCACTGTACCAATGTTAGAAACTGTCAATTCTGTCTGAATATGTCCTAGTACCTTCTCCACAATTTTCCGCAGAGTGTTGATGTTGCGAATCCACCAACCCACTCCGACAGCTCTGAGCTCAGACCACTGTGGGTCGCCCCTCTGCATGGCTGGGATCATGTTCAGTAGCTCCTCTTCGGCCTCTGAGTGGAAGGCCCATGCAAAGTGGCATGTAGATAGGCCTGCCACAGAGAGAGATAGTCACAGCCGAAGTGCATTGCCAAAGATCAAACACACTTCTCATTACCACACAATCTGACAATATAGTGGTATTATTGTCGTACAAAACAATGTTTTCTGTATGTTTCACAGCAGCAATATATTTACCCTGGTGGAGCAGCTGCATGCGGTAGAGGGGGGGCAGGGAGGTGAGCAGGCAGGTGTGAAGACGCATGGCCAGCAGGTACCTCAGTCCACACTCGTCGAGAGCCTCGCCACCTGAACAAACACAGCACCAGGGAGCGGTCAGCTTTGTCAACGTTATTCCAGCGACCCCTTTACTAAAATGGCAGCCACAGAGCAAAGCCCTTTAAAACTCCAGTATCACTTGAGTTCATACATTCAGAGACTGTTTCTCTTGTCCCTGAACCTTCATACCCTCTCTGTGCTTACTTAGCCTTGGAACAACCTGCTGATGTCTTCCCCTCAAAAGGCTAAATAAAAATGATGGAAAATTGGTGTGGTGTCTGTATATACATTTAAAGTGGAAAAGTATAAGCACTGTTGTTTATGTTAATAAAGATTTTATGGCTGGAGATTAACTATATCCATGAACACACAATCACGTGAAATGATGCTTAGCGTTTATGTCTATAACCTTTAGTCAACTTGAATATCTCCTACCACGGGTAACGGTTAATGCAGCGGTCCCCAACCACGTGGGTCCCTTGGTACCGGGCCGCACATAAATTCAAGGTCGGAAATATGTTTTATTTTGGAAAATGACCGGATACAGCCGTCTGTAGGTAACCTCAGACGTAACCTCTTGACACATGTCAAGAGGTTACGTAATGGTGAGTTGTATATGAGGTTACGTAATGGTGAGTTGTATTTTTATGCACTCTAAATTGTCTTTATGCCGGTCGTATCACTGTATTACGTCATATTTATCGCCCACACCGTGACGGCCGATCCGTGAAAATATTGTCTGACACGAAACCGGTCCGTGGCGAAAAAAAGGTTGGGGACCGACCGCTGGGTTAATGGGCTGGTAGACATTAAGGCCAAAAAGACAAGTCCATTCTGCAGGTATGAGAATGTGAGGAGAAGTAATCAAAAGATACTGTGGATGGTTAAACCTATTTGAGTGCTGTGTTACAATATAAGGCAGGAGTGTTTCTTGTGGTTTGACATTGTGTATATTAATCTGGTCATGACTTCTGTTCAAGGAATACAAACACAGCAGTCCCTAACCCAAGTAAACCTAGGTTGTATTTATTCTATGTTATAAAATATACTGTATCACAAATGTGGTTGTAACCTATATGCACAAACATATACAGTATGCTGACCTGTGTACTTCTGATCAGCGGAGCTTGTGACCTCAGCACTGGTGGTTGCAACAGTATCGGCCAAGGCCACCAAGAACATCTGCTCCAGTCTGGTCAGTCCTGGTAGGCTTGAGTGCATGAGGTGACTGGACAACACCTGGACACATCAGGAAGACAGAGAGCAAAGAGAAACTCAGAAACGACAGTTTCAAACATGATGTCGTACTGATGGAATTTACAATGTACATTTTGTTTCTATAGATATGAGCAGACTGGCCTATTATTGCTTGATTTCTTCCCTTTTCTTATCCTCTTTCTTAACAACCTAATGACAATGCAACTGAGGATTTTAAATATTATGAATTTTTGGATGTTACTGTAAATAGTCTACATTAATAGTGCAATTTTAGTAAAAAAAAAAAAGAAAAAAAAGGAGCATACCTGAGCATGTTCTGGGCCAAAGTATGTCGGTCCATATTGAGAGAGGTTGATAACTCGAGACTTCTTCTCTGGTTTGTCGGTGGCAAAGTTCAGAAAATCATCTGTGGTAACAGCTTGGACCTGTCAACACAGGAGAGGAGCCAAAAGGTATTAGTGGACAAAACCTTCAACAACAACATCAGAGCTCTCTTAACTCTTCGTACCTGAAAGAGGTCAGAATACTGGTCCTCTCCTGACTTCTGGGATCCATCACCGTCGGCCCCCTTAACTCCCTTAGCGGCCTCTTCCGCTCCCTTGTACGACGTGTCTAGGTCAGCCAACATGAGGGAATACAGGGGCAAGGGAGGGATGGAGTTGATCTCTGTGTAGTCCCTGCCCCCATCGCGGCCGGCCACGATGGTGTCTTTTGCTGTGCTGCCAGTTACGCTGATAGTACGGGACAGATGTCTCCTGGCTCCGCCCTCACCTGCCTCCACATCCCTCACCACAGCGACTTCCCCGGCAATACACTTCACCAGGTGAGCGAGTATGGCCTGATAGACAGAAGGTTAAAAAGCCCATGCAACAATGAGGATTAGATGTGCCAGATCACCATATATCCCTGTTTATCTAGAATAAACAGTGTCTCTTGGCATCCGTTCTTTTGGTTCGTCGAATCCAAAAAGGTTGGGTCTCACTGTACTTTAGCTAGTTACTAGATATTTTGATGTTGTTGTTGTTGTTAAATAAACAAATGAGAGCCTTAAATAATCTTTGAGCATATTTTGGAATCACTGACGAGGCAGAAACAAGCTCACCTTGGCACGGCGAACCTTGCCCAGGTCCATGAGTTCCAACAGCTGAGTGGGATGGTACTGGGGTAAAGTCGGTGACAGAGAGTGAGCTGCTTCAAACAGCCCCCCTTCTTGAAGTCCCGCCGGGGCACGAAGGGCCTCATCCACTGCAACACTTCCTTCAAACATACTCTTAGACCTGGCTCTGCCCTCCAAAGCCGAGGTGGAACCTGCGGTTTGACCTCCAGCAATGTCTGCGGATGATAGGTTGCCCTCCTCTCCCTCCCCGGGTTTCTTGTCCTGATGCCACTGGGCATACACGTGCATCTCACAGTCCATGCCCACCACCAGGATGCCATCCCTCACCCAGGACAGGGAGACCGGCAGACACGGCGTGCCGTCCACAGAGGACAGGAGGTCCACGGACCGAAGCAGGATCCAGCGTGAGCGGATGCCCTGTTTGATACTGCCCCCTAGAGGAAGGGTGATGACAGCCACCCCGTCCTTGCTGCTAGTCGGCTCATTGACCACGCCAGAGATACGGCCGTACATGAGAATGTTGGATCCCACTCCCACTGTGAGGATGTGAGATCCGTCCTCTTTTGACAGCCAGTCCAAGTGAACGTAGTGCTTAATGTTGGGGGAGCTGTGGTCTCTGGTCATGTACAGGTCAGACCTGGCATGGAGAAAATGATTAACTTAGGACACCCATACTGGTAAACATAAAGTGGCCGCCAGAATATGATTCAAACACACAAGCCCTCCTGACCTGCTGTACACAAAGAGGTTCGAGTCCACACTGACTCGTGGATCCAGGGTTGACGAGGGTCTGGTGAAGTCGTCCAGGTGGAGAGTTTGCTCCAAAACCCACTCTGAGCCACCAGTAGATTCACACTCATAGATGGACACATGCATGGAGAAGTCCTCTCCAGAACCCTGCAGCTGAGGACAAGAAAAACATCAGATTTCTTAGACTACGTTAAATCTGAAGCCACTGCACACTGTAGTACAGCCAACCGGACATTCTGTAAATACAATATAACAGAGTGATGGAATAATACAAATATTGGTGCCCACACAGACCTCTATCCTGTATCACATCCTGAAGTACACCGACAACCCAGGCTCATAACCCAGACTGCTGTTCATAAACCTCAACTCAGTTTCAGTTTAATGACATCCAGCCCCACACACTTTAAATACAGAGTAGCGACAGGATATGGAATTAGATCCTCAGTTTTTTTTCACTTCCTTTTCACTAATAGCTGAGGACAGTTCGCTCAAATTGCAGTGTATAATGTGCTTTATCTTATCTACTTCCTCCATTACGTTAAATAAGTATTCACATACTAATATATAGAATTGTTATCTATTTTTGGAGGATCCAGGCTATGCCGGCAAATTGTGTTTCTTTTCTGCATTTACATTTAATGCAATTGTCAAACTCAAGGTGATCGCCACAGGTAAATTAGGTTTTTGGTGGAATACATCGAAAACAAAACAAAGCCAAATTCTAATTTCCTACCTGCCCTTGTCGCGGCTTTTTAAAGGCCATGGCCAGCCTGCCGATGTAGGAGCAGGACACCGCAACGGGCCGTCCAGACACACACACAGCACTGTTGTTGTCTTTCTCCTCATTCATCAGGGCCCAGGGCTCCCAGCGGTAAGAGCGGTTGTCCAGATCATCCTCGCTGTACCCGTCATCACCCTCCACAGCACAGCGCCAGAACCGCACGCGAGAGTCAGAGCAGGTAGTGACAATCAGGTACGGAGCCAGGCACACAGGGTAGATAGAAGAGGAACTCAGATGACCTGGCAGAAAGAGGACGCAGTACACAAACAGAGACAATTTCAAGCATGTTTTGCATTTTCTTGCGTTAACCTGATTATTTGGTTTCTACAGAAAATATAGTAAATAGATTTTCCAGGCACTCCTTCGAATCAGCCTGACCTGAACCAATTTCCAACGAGCTCTAAAATAAATGTGGGACTATGTCACTGAGTCAACATTGAGAAAAAAAAAGGGGTTTTACACATTCCTATTAATTTGTCAACAACAACATTGTGTGAGTCATATGTGTGCCAACTGTGCGCTCATCCCTACCTGCGGAGGGGGTGGCCCTGGTAACCTCCACCCCGTGGGGCAGGTCGAGCCGCTTGCTGTATACCAGCTTGGAGCTGAGGATGAGTTTACTGGCTGATTGCAAGTTGGCTGTAGAGGCTGACCGAGGCAGGGGCCTGATAGGTGAGGTCTCTGGAGAGGAGTCAGCATTCGCAGCTTGATTAGGAACCATCAGCTGGCTCTGGAAGCTGAAATCTGGGCTCTTCTCATCTGGAGACAAATACGCAGGAATATTAAAGCTGGCCTACGCCTCAGAAAAGGAAGTTTAAAAAAAATCGTCTGCTTCATATTTAAGATTCATGCTTGAAAGTATCCAGTAAACTGCTCAGCTGTGTGTACCCTACACTTACCAACACACGCTTGCACAGATTTTAGGTGCAGGTGCCACATCTGCAGGACAGAGTTCATGTTGAGATCCTTTTCAATCACCACCAGGAAGAACTTCTCAGAGAACGGGGCAGGTTGGTAATCTGGATATAGTAAAATTACATTATTGTCTTCTAATGACAAAGCATCAGGAAGCCGATCAATACAAAATGTAACGGTGTGCAATACCTTCGCCACATGGAAAGGCCGGTGTGTATGCTTCTGGTTCTGTCTGAGGCTTGTAACCGAGAATGAAGTCCTCTTGGAAGACATGCAGCAGCTGGGTGTTGGCGCCACACTGGATGCACATGGAAAAAGCATCAAGCAACAGGTTTGTCTATTGATTAGAAGGTTTCAGGATTCCGGGCGCTGAATTTCTGTACACCACTGATCTGAGGTGGGTGTGAAAAACAGAGCAGCTGCTAACCTGATTTGTAATGACGTCCAACTCTATGATACATCCAGGTCTGGCAGTGGACTGCTGGCTGACAATGTTGAATACTTCGCCCACCAGTTTCTAAACGGACACACACATGGAAATTGGTAATCTATCCATTTAGTTGACTGCATTTGAAGCCACTAATATGGTGGAAAAATATTCCAGAGAAGGATTTAAGGTACAGGTGGTTGTTATGAAGCAAGATATCTGAGAAAACATAGATCTGTGTTCCAGATGTAGACAGAGAATTGTTGTTTTGCGAACATATACATAAAGTCAATATCAAAAGGAAATGAAAAGCTCATAGATTTAGAAAAGATGGCCTAAAAGATCACTCTAATAGTTGTGAATGATGTGGTTATATAATATGTGTGATTTTTCATGGTTGATGTACACCCAATAGCGACCGACAAGCCTGCTTTGGACTTGATTCTCAGTCCTTTGTGACAAAAACTAAAATTCACTGAACAGAGACGATCACATCCCAATGAGCAATAACATTATTGTTTTTGTGTGCAGCGACGAGTCAGCGTGTCCACTCACAGACGTGTCAGGGTCTGACAGCTCATCCAGCAGTTTTCTGGCATCCACAACAGCTTGATAGAGACGCAGGTTTTTACCATCTGATGCCACGAAGCAGGCACTCGCGCTGTTACAGTAAGTTCCTGAGGGACGAGACAAAGTCAGTTGGAAAAGTCCCACAGTGAGACTGGAAAAGGCATGTTGTTGCTTTTAAGGCAGAGTCATGAATACATGTTTATATCTTGGCACGCAATAAGAAGGTACGGGAAAAATATTTCACTTTAGTGCAAATCTGACATGCCAGCTTTAGCTTGACTTAAGCATAGCATTGGAGGTATGCACTTTAATAACCTGAATGACATTATATAATGTGCATACATTTGGGGCAATTTTGTTCTGACAAATAGTGAACCAAACTAAAAGCAGAAGTTCAGATGCTTCAGCAACAGTGAAACTTCCACTTTACATTCAAGTTCTTAGTAATGATTTACTCATAACAAGAAACACTGGGGTTCCAATTGACATCAATATAAAACTAAATGCATGCTGTGTTTACCGAGTACAGAGCTGGGTACTAGTGTAGGTAGCCAGGCAACATTGCTGAAGGCTGAGGTGTGCAGAGAGTTGATGCGGGCCAGCTCAGAGACCCCTCCAGTGCAGGACAGGGGTCCAATGTGGTCTACCCTCCACAGGATAAGTTCACTGTAGATGGCGTTGGGGTCATGGAAGGTCCTTGTAGCTGCATTACGAAGCTGCTTCCTGCCACTGATAAAGAAATGTGTCGTTAGAACTTTTCACGCAGAGGACAACAAGACCATCATCTATGAAAGCCTGTCATTTATACGTCAACCATTTGCACATTATCCTCATCTGCTTGCCTTCCCTATCGTGCTATACCTGGGAGGTCCCTTTGGTAGAGGAAAGGTAGGAGGCTGCTCTCCTTCCAGGCTGCTAGGGGCCGAGGGAGGGGTGAGCAGAGCGTTATGGTGAGAGGAGGTCAGCAGCAGTGGCAGCACTGTGTGGCAGGCCTGGTCGTTCAGATGGAAGCGGTGGCCGCAGTACCGGAACTTGTGCGACACGGTCATTACGTTGGAGAAAGCAGAGCGCTCAGCAAATGTCACTGCCCACTGCAGACAGAGGGAACACCAAAAAATGAAGACAAAAAAAGTACAGTAATCTGCCTTTAACATAAAATGGCGGTGTCGGCGTGAAATTCAAGAACGGTTTTAAGAAAGAAATGGCTAAATGCTCTAAATGTTGTCCGTAACAAACGGTTACCTGGTTGAGAGATCCATCAACATGCTTGGAGACCATCATGACAGCAGGACTGATGCCAGGGCGAGGGTTTAGAGAGGCGGCCAGTGAAGGTGAACCAAAGCCGGCCGAGGCTGAAGCAGATTGGGACACACGTTGAACCATCCTCCCCTGCTCCCCGGCACTCTCACCCTCAGTCAAAGTGCAGGCGTACATCAGGATGTTTTTACTCAGTGAGTTGGCATCCCCTGTAGGAAATGCCACTGGAATACGGGAGGAGAAGGACACCTAATCGGAGAGATGGAGGGAAGCATTTAACCATTAGGACCACATGCACATAATCTTTACAGTCCTAGTGAGCAATTAATACCAACGTGACGCCAGCTCTCTCAATCTCAGAATCAACATTAACAATACAAAATATGGCTTGCTAGTTTAGTTTATACATACACTACCACTTTCTACATATGGATTTAATCTGTACATAGCATTATAAAGCACTTAGGCCAACATGTGTTCTCTTATTATGACCATAAAGACCGATGGCTGTGTGTCCGCATACTGTATCATGCAAAGTAATCACAATAAGCAAGGGCCTGTTAAGTGCCATGTGAAGTTATTTGTAGTTGCTAAAATAGAGCTGCTCAGCTTCCAATCCTTTAATTACTGTTCTCTAATTTGTTTTGACCTCCTCAGCCAACTTGTGTTACAGCGCCACTCTCCTTCGGGACAGCCGTGCTCTACAGTTTGATAATCTCGCTGCACGAGTTCACACACAGATTGGCAGAACACAGATTCGCTAAACTCCAACGCTAATTAATCTGTTATCTCTCCTTCTTTCTCTTTAGCAAAGAGTACAGCATGTAAAGAACATTCAGGTAGCAGCTTCTTATTTTAGTCAATTGGATTATTATAGATTCATTAAGCTTGTTAATTATACACATTATACTTCCTAATATAAAATAAATATTATTCAGGAAAGTGACAAGGTTTTATTAGCCCACATGCAGAGGAGAAAAAAAAGGAATATTAGGAGTCTTACATAAGGATGGAGGAGTGCTGAGTCACCTTACATTTGAGACAAAGTTTAAGTACAGCTTAACTGCTGCCACTATGTGTGTATGAGTGAGTGAATGAGCAAGTGAATCACTATTGAATTTAAAGCCGTAGTTACTCATATGGAAAAATGTTACGCTCACCTGAACCTGTCTGAAGATTCCCTGATTGAATTCATCCAAGTACTTCACATGCCAAACCAGGAACGATCCATCAGTAGGATGGATGGTGAACAACATGTCTGGGCTCTTGTTCCACTCTGTGATCAAAGTCTCCATCTTCCTCTCCAGCAGCATGGAGGGCAAAGGCATGCTGGAATTGGATCCTGGGGAGGACGCCTTGGTGCTTCCTTGCTCCCCCGGCTCCCCCTCTTCACCTTGCTCAGAGGACGCTTTGTCAGACATCTCGTCCAGATCTAGAACCCAAAAAAACAACATGCTTTTACAAAATGATGTGGCTTCTAAGCTAATGAGTTTGAAGGAATGCATAATTGGTTGTGGGTCATACCAAAGTCAAACTTCATAGGGGATCCTTCGGGGTCCAGGGGGTCCATAGTGGTTTGTTCCAGGTGCTGTTCAGATAATTTACGGAGCTGCAGCATAAAGAGCTCCATGGAGGCAGTGAAGCTGAGGTCCTTATTGTTGAGCCAGTGAACGACAAAGCCTCCACCACCGGAGCCATCGTCTGGGTTGAACACTGCTGAGTCAGCCAGCGCTGATGGGATGTCTGACAGAGGAAGAGGGAGGCAGGAAGAGATAAATGGATAAAAGTAGTAAAAAGGGAAAAGGCTAAATAAAATATTACCCAATCTTCGACTAAAGTTTCACAGCTGCATTGAATATGTTGCATTTATTTTAAGTCACAGAAGCCCTTTCTGCTGTATCACTCGCTGTTGCATAACGCACATCATATGCAAAACAAAAAACAATAAAGCCATTTATTTAATTAATTCTATTTTAAAACAAACACAATTGTAAACTATAATAAAATGAATTTCCAAATAATCAACAACCAGGACCTCTTCAATTAACCCAATCCGCCCAAGTTTTTTTTTCCAGATTTTTCGATAATGAGGAAGTGTTTTTTAAATACTCAAACGCTTCTAAATCATCAACCACAGGTCCGATTTAATAAATTTAAACGGCTAAAGTACTGTAAACCCTTGTGAGAAGAGAAACGATGGACTACATTTAAAAAAAAAGATCGTTATATTTTTATAATTACGTAATTAGGTAAGCTCCTCAACATGACTGAGCGATTATAACGTTCCACTATTTAACTCATTTAGTACCCCTAACAAGAGGTTGTTCTTTCGCTTAAAGTACCACGTCTGTAACTGTAGAGACTGTGCGAATCTTCCAGTAGTAGTGGGATCACTGTGTGTAAAGTATTGACGTCGCGAGCTGCGAGAAAGCAACGGCTATTTTTGGTCGAATTTGTATCCGTGTTCCGAGGTCCTGCGGTCTCATTGTTCCACGAACGCATCTGAAAGCGTGTCAGATGACACACGCGGAAGGAGCCGGTCATTTGAAGTACAGAACGGTCATGGTGCGACCAAGATTTAGGTACAAATTGCTCATTTCTTTATTTCTGAACCGAAAAACATGATTTTTGGACGGGAAAGGCTTGAAAACATGTCATTGCTTGTGTCTATTGTGATTATTATTGCATATTTGGATGCTTTAGGTCTTAATCTTTCTAAAGAAGTGCAGTATTACTCTGGGGCATGATGGGAAGGCACCAAAAATACAATTAAAAAAACTCAGGGAGCGACCGAGGACTCATTTTTTGATCAGACTCTTGACTTTTGATCATATTTATGCAGAAAAGAAATAATACATTTTTTTTCTTTTTTTTCAAAAGGCAAGGAGTTGCTGATTCTTTAGAGATCAAGGACAATAGGGGCTGGTATTCATATCAAGGTTATATGAGCTGGAGAACACCTGTAGAAGCCCTAGGGTAATGCAGCAACTTAAATATCTTGTGCATTTTAAATGGAATCACTATTACAGAGGAAGGAGACCTGAAGATCATAGAACATGGCCAATAGGGCAATATGTATGGATCTACTGTATGGTAAAAACACCTTACCTGTGTTGGGGTTAATACTGGCTGAGATATGGAAGTGACACAGGGCATTGGCGTGATGAGCGATGTGGCGGTGAGTGTGTGCGTCCTGCGTGCCAAGCTGAGAGGGCAGCAGCTCACTGTGTGCCACCAAAGCAGAGGATCGCCGGCGGCCTCGGCGCAGATGCTTCAGGTGATGGATTGACTAATCGAGCAAAGCACAGGAAGAAAACTAAGAGAAGATGTGCATGCTAAGCAGAAATCGTACGCATTTTATATTTTCTTTTTAGCAATTCATTCTAATCAGATCTGAGTGAGTAAGTAAGTGTACCTCCAAAGCATGCTGGATCTTGTCCTTATTTCCTGCCAGGCCTGGCAGGCTGGAGCTGAAGGAGTGTGTGTTCTCAGAGATCTGTCCCCCGAGCAGGCTGTCTTCCGGTAGCAGGGTCTCCGACCACAACCTACACACACCATCCTCGCAGGACGTCAGCAACACATTGCACACCGACCCCCTAGAAAACAACGAGATGATGCAACTCTTACATAATAAATTAATGACTTTTGAAGGGAAGGCTCAAATGAAATATAAGGAGAGACCCCATAATTGAACAGACAGGATAAAAAACAATGTAGTTATTATTAGCATTGTACACAATACATTTGACTCCCCTGTTGATTAGCAAATACTCAAAAGAGGCTAAATCTATTTTTTTATCCAAGAAATGAGGTCATGCTTTAGAGGAAAAAAAGCATGTACTAAAAGATGTAAACAATAAACATGTCACTGGCCACCCTGGCCATGTGATCGTGTGTGTGCTTTCTTACTTGGGCATGTACTTGCTGGTCTTCCTCCAGGACATACCGGTGAGGGAGCGAGGATGGGCCAGGTAAACAAAGGAGAAGTTTACAGGAGGAGGCCTTTTATCGGAGGGGTCGTGGACCACCACTGCAGAGCGCCAGCCCGTGGTGGGATACCACACCTTGAGTAAACAGTCATCCTGCGTATGCACACACGGGCATGAATAAAAAAACAAAAACACATCAGCTCGGGCCATAAGATCAGGAACAATCAACAATCTGTTGTTTTGCAATGTGTTTACGTGGATCATATACCTTCCCAACTGTTGCAAAGTACTCCCCATCAGTAGACCACTTGGCAATGTGAACAGAGGCTGCAGTCCTAGATAGAAACAGACATAAACTGTGGTATCAGCTATATTCACTTCTCCACGGGAGACTCACCACAGAAATAACACACAAGCGGTTCTCCCGTCAGCAGTCAATGAGTATCTGTGGTTATTTTGTGCATGAGATCCTTTGCTGGTCATTTCAGAGCTTGCACTTCCCTGTTTTAGTGGCTTTCCTGGGCATCACATGTGTCATCAGTTAACAATTACTTGCATGGCGTTATATGTCTGTTTACACAGCTTAAAACACAAGCCACACACTCAAAAGAGTAGGGGTGGGGAAAAATGGATTCACCTACAGGTTTATACGTTGCTTTTTTTAAATGCCTGAATAAATAGAATTTACTACATTGTCTTCATTTGAGTCTATGCAGAGTTAGAAAGACGTTAAAACTTATATTGTTGTAGTCCGAGTCATATCCATTTGAACAAAGCACAACACAAGCAGAAATGAGAAAAAAGAAGAAAAAAAGAGGGTCCAAGATCAGCGGGGATACGACGTGCACTCTCACATCCTAAATCCAAAGTGTGGTAAACGCTACACATAATTTTTTTTTTTTTAAATTCATATTGACGGGAAAAGCAGCGCTAGACATGCATAAAGTTCAGAGGAGGTCCATCAGGGCCTTCTCTGCGGGCGCTTTTAAGAGGGCTCATTTCCTTAATACAATATTTAAAATGAGTAATTATAACGAATTATAAGACATCATTATAATAAAATATTTGTTATCTTATTAAATAATTACTTCTTTGAATTTGAAAAATAATTTTGGTTAGATTTGAGTTACTATCTTAGCCTTAGATCCAATATTGGGCAACTGCCGATAAACTCTTTTGCTGCCCATGCTTGCTCTTCAACAGACAGTGGTCCATGGAAAAGTACTAGTTTTGACAGTCTGAACAACTTAACCAAAGGAGCCAACAAACACTGGAGCTCGCTGGTCGACATATAATGTGTCTGGTTCAGTGAAAGACGAGAGGGGCAGAGAGACCAGCGTGGACACTGAGAAGGTCATGAGGAATCAGGATATACATTTAAGCATCTCATTGACCGTGGAGTGTTGGAGACAGCATGAACACGAAGACATTGATTCATCGAATCGGGGGAAATAACTTGTAGCCACTTTCATTGTTGTCAGAATATGATGCTGACCCCGTGCTATCACTTGGCCACAAGAGCAAATATGCGAAACCAAGTAATTCGCGATTGTGGTCGGCGAGAGTGCGGATATCAGCAACGCTGCACAAATGTCACTGCCATGTGAATGATGAAGGTGTCGAGGAGAAGATGGAGCTTCAGCTTCAGGTGAGTGGGCACGGTATGTGAGGGGGTGAAAAAAGGGCCGAGCAGCTGGAACCGTTCCAACACATTACCGAGCACTCCCGCGACTTTGACGCTGACTCCATCTATTGCGCAACGGGCCATGGTGCACAGCCCAACAGTTCTGACTCCTGTTTTCTGATTCTTACTTTCAAAAGAGATTTAATGCATACACATCAAAACTACAGTAAACACTGGCGTCATCTCAATACGAGAGGTAGCTTCTTCTTTGAATGGAAAAAGGAGGAGATGTCGATATATTTTCAAGTGACTGATGAGTTCTGCTGTATTGTTTATTGATCGATAGAGTTTATTAAGATGTGTTTGCCGCTATGAGATATTTGGCCCAATTTCAAACTTTCAAATCAGTCACACCATTATTGTTGGTGTTATGTGTATGGCTTGCGACCCAATGCGTGTGACGTTTATGCTGTTATTTGATAGTGTGGCCAAATCAGCCGACGCGGCACGTGCACCCATATCCTGACATTTGTGTTAGATGTATTCAAACGGCCCAGACCAAGAGCTGACCATCTCAATAATTGTGGAATCAACATACTTCAAAATAGTAATACATATTGATATGTTTATCACTATTTAATTAAAAAACTGACATGAAAATGTAGTATTTTCAATGATGAGCAAATTCATTTTTTAATTTACAATTACTTGAGACAACTTGGCTTCAGAAAGCTTTTACTGACTTCATAAGTGAAGTTGAGAGAGGAGAAAAGGAATGAAGACACACAGGTCTGCTTGACGGGAATCAAATGACTGGTTAGTTAGCTATCAGGATATTCGCTTCATCAAAACAGCACTACAAGACCATTGGCTTGTAAAGCAACTCTGTATGACTGTACTTGGCTCTATACCAAATTATCTTTGGATTGTGGTTCTGCTGTTGACCTCATGCACATAACCCGGAAGCAGAAAGTTTATTTTCAATGTCAATCACATCAGATGCTTTTACAGTATGTGGAAAAACAAAAAACAAAAACATACTTGCACTGCCAGACACAGTTCCAGTCATTGAGGACAGGGTGGGGCTTGTCCTCATTCAACTGTCCATCCTCCTCCTCGATCAGGGCGTCTGCCAGTGGAGGAGCCCACAGCTGGAGCCGCTCGGTTGCTGCTAGGATACGGTTCCCTGTGGACACAAAAGCACTATGTTACACACCCCATCCCACGCTGACTACTACAATACACAGAGCCACATGCACGCCGTCACTCTTATATAACACATGTCGCCCTGGACAAACCACAGGGGGCTGTAACAAGAGCCCGTGCGGAGTGTGGATTAATTCAGTCAGTCAGTGAATCAGTTAAACACAGAAAGCATTTGGCGTACCTTGTGGGTCCCAGGCCAGGTTGTAGGTGATGGCATCGAGGAAGAACTGTCCTGTCTTTTGCCACTGATAGTTAAGCTGCTGTTAGTGACAGGAGAGCGACACACACCATGCAATGTTATTGGCACACAAGTGTGATTGAGCTCAATATCGATTAGAACCACTAATATATGTCTGAAATCCAGACAGCCATGCTCACCTTGTGGCGTTTGTTTGGGTTGGTAGAAAGAGGTTCGAAGATGCAGACTGTGTTTCCGTAGGATGCAGCGATCTAAAAATAAAGAGCTGCGTTCATCATCACAACATTACTCACCATCAGTGCTTCTGCACAGATATTCCCACAGGAGAGGGTTAGGTGGGGAGTGGTGCGGGAGAGCAGAATAGCAAGGAGAGGAGAGCATGGGCAGTGCAAGACGAGAGCAAAACGCAGGGCTAAATGCACTTCTTTTTGCACGGCATAATTGATACACGGAAAGAACGAAAACTGCGTGTGGGAGTGTGTCTAAGTGTGCAGTCAACACTTACCCTGCCAAGCTGGTGTGAGCACTCCACACAGCCCACCTGTATGTTTCCATTCTGAGCTCCCGGGATAATCTGTACACAGTCGAAGTCACTGGCCAAGATCACAACATCACAACCTGAGCCGTAAGCCTGATGAAGACAAAGGGGCACACAGGAAGAGAAACCAAATCAGATTTATTGCGCCACAATAAAACTAATTGTAAATATTACTGCAAAATTCATTAATGCTTTGAATAATATGTCTGGAAAACAATGAGTTTCATGTATTAAGAAACTTAATATGGCTTTGCAACTCCAGCCAGTATATTTCTTATTCCTTTGAATTTCCATCTGAATACATTTAAATTAAATATACAATAAATGTCATATTAATTATTAATACCATCACAGCACAATTTTTTTAGTCAGGATTTTTACATCAGGATTAGCACCCCGAACATTGGCAGGATAAAACTAGCACAGCAGCCACATAACAGGACAGTAAAACACAAGACAACACCTACTCGTGTGTGCAAATGCTAAATGGGCAAAACACGCACTAAGATTTGGGCAGCAAGGTAAACTGATACAATGGTGTTCGCTGCGTTTGGCAACCATGTGCAGAGTGGCAGCAACAGCAGCAGCACCTGGGAGAGAGGTAAGCTGGTAAGCCACAGTACAGTCACGATGACGGCGTGTGTCTTCCATTATTCAGGAGAACAGGAGGAGAGGCTGGGAACCACTGGGTCACACAGCGGGACACCATTACAGCCAGTTGTATAACATAACGTGACAGCCGAGGACAAAAGTATAGTGAAGAATGCACGATCTGATCATAGTTTAAATACTATAACGGGATACGTGAAAGAAGGGAGGCCCGTTCTGCGCTTTACTATTACTGCGGCATTTGTCCTGCACATTACAGCTGAAATTAAAAGCGGTCACCGTCACGCACTGTCTAGGACTGCTTTGTACTCTCTCACACTCACACACACACGTAAGATAATATGCAAGTCCCTTCTACACTATTTGTCAGCAAGGTACTCTGGACCTGGTGGGTGGGCCTTTGCGCCAGGTTGGCTCTGTGAGCGCGAGTGTGTTTGGCTTAAACAGGATGACCTATCATCACTGCTTTGTTCTTTTGGTTTTGTGTGTCCTGTATTTCTTTCAACATCCACAAATCCATATGCACACACACACACACACACACACACACACACACACACACACACACACACACACACACACACACACACACACACACACAGAGAACAAGTACAGAGGGACAGCAGTACAAAGTTGGATGATTCACTAACAGTAGCAGCAAAATACATCATGGCATCGTCGTGGTAAACATTGACCCAATTTATTACAGGTGGGAGATTTAACAGCATAAGCAGTACGGACTGAAATACTGTTGGTGTCTTCATCAACTAAGAAATCCGTTTGTAGATCAGTTAGTTTTTATGTTTGTTTTGGGGTCTTTTAACAGGGAATGTGATACTCAAAGGTTATTACTAGAAAATGACATCTCTGAATTCTATAATAATGGCACAATTTGGTCTTTTATTAAACACTAGATTTTAACAGATCCGTCTGCATGACTGACTGCATGTATCTACTGAGAGGTAATAATATTTGAGAGCCAGTCTGATATATCTATAAAGTAAGTCAACTAAGAGATGAGAACTCTTATGACTATTATTCAACAAAGAATGTATTTAAATTAAAAGGCAAATAACATGAAGACACAAACGCCTGCTGGATGCCCTTCTAATAAATGTAATGTTTAGCTAGCTGTCAGGATATGCATTTAATTCAGCAGCAGACAGCATGAAGAGGCCACTGAGTCTGTCTATGAATATACTTCTACTACCCTGAAGCTGCACGGCTTCTCTCCCGTTAGTCATGTAAGCTGCCTACATCAAGAACGTTGCCGCCTTTGGATAACTAGTACCTCTCTGTCACACATTAACAACGCGGTTACAACTTAGGTGAGCAGGGAAACGACTGCAATTTAATTGCATTGTTTTGTGAGTGACCTGTACTAATTTAACTACCGTCAAGTGGGGTCATGTGACAGTTTGCTTGATTTGCTTTTTACATTGTTGGGAGGATGCTACCACTATGAAGCTCTTCAGATGTCCCAATGCTGCATTTTAAAGTTAGGCAGAGATGGGTGTACACAGTATGTGAGAAAAAGGACGTTACTGTCTGATTTGTAAAAAATAAAAACATCTCTCACTGAATCTGGGCGGTTTTCTTTAACCCAACTCTGGGAAACCCCTGTATTATTCTTTAAAGAGCTCAGGAAACTCTTCTGTCTTTTGTAATGCAACATTGTCATCCACATGCCATGTTTTTATTACTGATGAGATCTACAGAAATCCATCTAGCGAGAGCAACTTAAATACTATTTGAATAATGGCAACCACCGTGAGTGAGGCAGGGATTTAGATGCTTTTTTTTTAGCTCTAATTTAGAAGTAAGGAGTGAATGCAGTCATGCGTTTCGATAATGAAAGTAGATAAGAGGAATTGAGTGAGACATCACTTCTGCCTTTCTACCTAATTCCACTCATTCCCTTTGTCTTATGCAATCATGTGAGCATGTTCCACAGCTGCGCCCATGTGTACCAGTTTCATGTTTTTGCAAGCTATAGTAAAAAGCCTTGGCTGCAAATATTTAAAAACATGAATTGATCCATTCTGGCCTCTAGTAACCTGGTCCCTCTGTCAGTCTGTACTGTATATTCAATGCAAAGCCCATCACACAGACCTGTACTTTGATCCCACTGTCTACAGGCCTATCATGTAGTATGGGCCTTGTTATTCTCTGCAGCATGACTGAAGCAGGGGGCATTAAAAAAAAACAACAACACCAAGTCCAGCTTTGATCCATCTCCATTCTGCCTGTTGGTCATAACATATCCAACTTAATCAATATATCCAGCTGGACTGGAGGCAATTGTAGAAACGTAATGGATCTCAAAACACAGGCAAGGGTTTGTCAATATATGATCAGCAGGATATGAAAAAAAAAGAAGAAGATTTCTATGAAATCTCGTGAACAATTACGCTAGAGCTAAGGACGAACTTTTGGCTTGGAAACATGGAAACAACTCCATCATGTCATCATGTAAATTCTTGATGTGTAAGACACGGAAGTCTTTGCTATAATTCCTTGATTTTGCTCACATTTCTGCCAGATGTTCGGTTATTTTTAACCATGTTAGGTTATATAATTGAAAAAAAAGGTTATTCATGGTCATTCGTGTTTTGATGTACGGCAAATGCAGTATCTCCCTGAAGCAATCCAACAACAATCTTGCCCAATACACAAAAACTAGAAAACTCCCAGACAGGAAATAAGACAATCCCGTACGCCTTTAGCCAGACGACATCTCTATCTTACATTATATGACGATGTCTGTATTCTGATCTAGATGCAGATACAAATATTCATCAGTAAAATATAATTTGGAAGAATATGGAGCCTCGATGAGAGTGTGTTCTCTGTCTCTCTCTCTGCTTTGTAGTTCACACGTGCTGTTCTATTTTTAGTGGATCACACATATGCAGCGCTGCATATCAAACCCACTAGGCTGTTTGAACGTTTACAACATCAACCACAGGTCAAAAAGCACTGTAATAGACACAAAAATAGTCTTCCTTATATTATCATCTAGTATTCAAGTTCCACAATGTAACAGACACGAATCATACTAAATACACAGAAATTATTTGTTTAACGCTGTCAAAAATGACAGTTTTGTCACATCACTCAACAGAATATCCATGTTGAACAATCAAACATTTCAAATAGCTATTTATGTATATTCATATGTATTGCTCATACTGAAAATCAACCAACATTTGATTGTGAAAGAGAAAACTTCTTACTTCTTGTTCCTTCATATTCCTACTCATTGGTTGAACTATTCCAACAGTGTGTCCACCATCCACTGGCCCACTGTACTGGCAGCGGCAGGGCACATGTGTTTTACTGTCATTCCAACTCCTTTTTAACATGTCTTTCAATTTCTGTCAATATGCAACAAAGTTGAGCATGCAACATTGTGAAGGCCATCATGGAGGTCAGAACCAAACAGCATGTAGATGGGATGAAGCTCTAGCTTCATGCTTGCTCATTTGAATTGGTGCATGCATGGCAGATGTACTTGAGGTATGTGTGTTTGTCTGTCAGGGTCTGGCCTATGAGCCCTCGGGGTCAATGTGAGTGTAACTGCATTGGACGTGATGTGTAGTGATCTTCAAATACCCTCTCAGACACAGAAAGAAAACACCAGGCACAGAGAACGGCACCCTGTGGCAACCTGCAAGGCTTGAGCTTCACAACCGATTCTGTCTTGTGTTGTTGAGCAGATACAGTATGACCCTCGGTACAAATCTGCTTGTTTACATTCATACAGTGTTGATCTGGGGTCGGGGTCAGGACAGATAGGAAACCACTTCTCTCTATAGTTTAACAGAAATTAACAGAAGGAACTGCCGCACTATAGTCCAGGGAAACAAGGTTTCTGAGAGGAGTGATGAGCGTGTCTCTTATTTCAGGAAAAAATAAATAAATGAATAAAACCACCTCAAAACACCACTTGACTAATAGGCAGCAGGAACAGTCCAAACCAAGATTTGGCAGCCATTAGGCTGTCTCAAAATCTTTTTCAGCATGAGGCGAGCAACATGGCTGCTCAAACATTTACTGTGAGCATGCATTGGCAGAATTTAGCTAATGCATTCACACTACTTTTGGTATGAACTTGGGTTATAAAGGACTAAATTAATATGCTCCTTGTGATTGACATGATGGCTAAAACATATGTAGTAATCAATAGGGCAAAGATAACGTTTGTTTACATATTGAACCAGTCTTAAAATAAAAAGGTAATCTTGTCTGATTACAATCATGTAATGACACATTCCAAAGTAAAAGTCTATTTTCTCTCCTTTGAATCTTTGTGGACAACAAATCATCAGCTTCAGTTACATGTTATTCTAGAGAATCTCTGTTGTACATATTTATGGGTTTTGAGGAGTTTGTATCATTGGATGTTATGAACGATCATCCAACTATCAATAAAGTCATCATCATTCATCTTCTGCTCTCAATACAAGAGCTGACTCAGGACGCTACCGTTTTGCTTTCTACTACACTCTACCCTTAATTCAACTGATCCATTTTAGGAAAAGAGCTACAACATTTGTTGGGGTTGTCAACTATTGTGCACTTTTGTTTCCCTATTTGCCATCGCAAAACAGGATGACATTTGCTGAGGTTGCCAGACCTCAGGCAGATAAAGAAAATTCATAGCTCAAAGAAGTCAATAAACAGTCACAGGATTTGGTTCAAAGGTAAAATGTGTTTTGTCAGCATACAAATGACTTGTGATATACGCTGATGAAAGTCCAACAAACTGTCCGTGTATTCTAAGTCACTACAGTCCTAAATGATGACGGATGGCACCACTTTTTGTTTCTTACATGATATTTTCCAACACCGAATCACTGCCATTCAGCCCTCCAGCTCATGTGTCCATATATGGCTCGCTACGTCATAGCTGGCGCAGCTGATGCTGGGATGACAGCGAGCTAATGATCCGCAAGCAGGATTTAACGCCAAATGGTAGCGAGCTTAGCTAGTTCCTGCAACCAGACACAACACAGCTTCTTTTTCCTCTCTTTTTAATATACTGTAGCGGTGCGCACTTTCGTTTTTTTTGGTCAAAAACACAGCCACCTGAAATGTGCACTGCGAAATCTCCTCGGAGCGTGTCCCGTTGCGTGTATTTCCCAATAATGTTGTGGCTGCGCAAAAAAGGGATTCCCTTGCAGTAATGCCAACGTAACGAGATGCAGCTAAAGGTCATTTGAGTGGCAAGCGGTAAACTGAGTCTCGGGATGATGAATAACACAACGTTGTCTCGAAAAGAGTAGTTAGGTTACAGCCGGTTACAGACGTTACAGATGCACATCTGCTCGAGGATGTTAGCTTGTCAAGGTAAATGAAAGAGGGGGTGGAGGTGCGTGTGTGCGTGTGTGTGTGTGTGTGTGTGTGTGGGAGGGAGGTGTGTGTGGGAGCGACTCACTATTTGTGAATCTGTCCGTGCAGCAGCTTGGCTAGCAAACTACCCAGCTAGCCAGTGCTTTAGCTAGCTAGCACAGCCCCGTTGACAGCCAATGGGACACCAGCTAGCCAGCCAGCCGCTAGCTTCACTGAGTGTCATCTTGAGCACATAATATCAAAATAAAACCTCACCGTGAAAGGAATGTCATTCACGCTTCCCACCGAATAGCAGCAATCTCCAGGGTTCACAGCTCCCGTCAGCACCTGATGCAGATGCATTTTCCCTTCTTTCTTGTTTTTAAATATAGCAGCAGATGGGGTGTTTTATTTATTTATTTTTTAAATGATTAATAACCAAGTCCACCCTTTCGGTTTCTCCATCTAGCAGCGTTTGGGAATTCCATCAGTTAACGCTCACGTTGTCCTCGGGCCTGGCGGCGGCGTCGTCTTTTCTCCCGCAAACGGTCCGGCGGCGGTGTGTTTAGTGTGCGGTCCTTACACATGTAATTTAACCCGGTCATGTATTTAAACGCGTAAAAACCGGCCGCCCTCGTCGCCTCTCGCTGTCAACACACCAGCCTCACGATTAATCGTGAGAGCCGAGGCAGCGGGATCTCTGCAGCTAAACCTGACATGCGCGTTCCCGACGTTGTCCAGGCACGACTGAATGGTCATAGAAATCGGCGACCTAGAGTGGGAATGACACCTCCTGGGTTTTACTTAGTGCTTCAGTGAGGTTATGTTTTAAATATAAAACACACCGGTGATTATATTATCGTGTATATTCCCTCAAAATGACCTCACAACATATTGTAATGATGCACCGTGATTCTTTCTGTAGCGCTGTACAGCTGCTCTATTACTGCGTTTCTATATGTACGGCGCACCAGTTTTTTTGGAGCCTCCCTCTTTCGGCGATTTGAGTTCATTGATCATAAATGTAGGGTCTGGGGTAAAAACATTTTATCAGTGACTGAAAATAGTTTACTGAATGAGAGAAAACGGTTGACATATACCAGTGTTAAACTACAGCAGAGAGCAGCCATCATCTAAACAGAAACAACACATGTATGGAGCTTTAGTATACTTTCTTTTGTGGGATAGTGGTCTAGTAAGGTCACATTTTTGATGATGCATATGAAACACTATCTGCTTTTAACCTACACAGAGTTTATATTATTTTATTTTGAAACAATTAACTACATTGCATCTTTGCTAAATGCCATGGTTCCAGCCACTCTGATGTAATGCTTGCTGTTTTTCATTCCCGTGCATTACAGTAAATTAAATATACCTTTTGACTTCTGGACTGTTCGTCAAACAAAACAAGCAATCTGAATGGGTCACCGTGGGATCTGGAAGATAATAGGCATGTTTCTAATGCCATGGGAAGCAGCTGTGTCAGGACTGCAACACGCAATATGAAATGCTGTGACAATGATGTCCTCAACGAAGTTCAGAGCATTGTAGTTCAGCCACAACTGTCCCTCAGCTCCTTATCTACCCTCATTCATCTCACTGATGAGATTTATTGGCGCTTGTTACCACACTGCAGTTTATCCACTTTCCCTTTTGGACCCTATTTTACATATTCATTTGCAATCTCTCCTTCATTGTCTCGAGATAAAGGATGAGAGGACTGTCATGGATCCATGGTGGTGATACACAAGCAACCATCATAGCATTGTCCTAGTTATTTAAGCCACACTGACATCATCATGCAAGGCCTGCCTGCCTGCCAGCCACCATGACACGCGGGACAGCAGAAGAGAAAATTGGGAGGCAGAAGCCCAGAGAGAATGTGACACATACGCATAAAGAGTGTCAACAACAATGATGGGGCACACTCATCCTGTAGCATGTGTAATACTGTGTCTGTCCATTTAACATTTGGTGACTACCATATTTTTGAACTGCAAGTGTCAGACGTTACAGCTGTTCTGGGCCTTATGACTGATGCGAAGCAATATAGGTCTTATCGGACAGTACTAGCTGTGCTGTTTTGAAGGGGGGAAATAGATAGACTCGAGATCGCTCAAGATATTGTTTCTAATTCCTTAGTAATTAAGATCACAGGATAACCTAAAGACCAGTGTAATGTTTAGACTCTACAACCAGTTCTTTGTAAGCTGTTATGGCATGGCTTAATCAGCAGCAAACTCCCAGGATGACCAGCATTATGTAACCCGGATATCCAGCAAATTAAAAGTCATTACAAATCTTGCTATAAATCTGCCTCTTTCAACTCCTTTGGCGTTGAATAATTTTAAAGGCCAGACCGCTGTCAGGGCATGTGACTAAAAGACTGTGAGTGCATCTCTCCCAACGGAAGTCGTTACCTTAAAGCACCTCTCCCTGACTGAGGAAATAATCTGGCAAAGATATCTCAAATGATTTTAGGGCAGTTTCTACTCCTCACCTCTTTCATCAACCTGAAGAAAAAAATAGATGGCATGCCTATTTATGTGTGCCTGTGATTATTCTGGCAATGACGGAGGATATCCACTTTAGATTATTAAGAAACCGGGGATTCATCTCTTAAGTGCCAGCGGTATTCTGCAGTTGGCAGAGTGCTGAGATCACTGCAGAGAAAACGGAGCCAACAGAGACGTATGTAGGGGATAAGCTATTGATACAGCACGAGAAGAAGTGTATTTAGAGCAGGAAATGAGTGTGTGCACTGTAAGTGTGTGTGTGTGTGAGAGATAGAGAGAGAGAGAGAGAATCACACACACGTTGACATTGTGAGTACCAGCGACTGTATGTCTGGATATTGCAGTATGGGGCTAGAAGAAGGTTGATGCAGGGTTTGTAGTCCCCGCGGTGCTGTTGGGAGACAGAGCCTTGATCTACAGAGAGCAGAATTAAATGCATTATAGATTTTCTCATTTCATGGATGGCTGCTTGCTGGAGGGAGCTCCAGTCCGGCCCTGGGGTGCAAGACATTCTGCTCCCCAGGACAAAAAATGCAATGAGCATCTTCCCAATCTTAAATAATTAAATCAGTGCATTTTGGTCAAATGTAACTGTCATGAAGTTATCAATATCTGCAGTGTGAGTGTTCGTTTTCTGCCAAAGCGGCACACATTCTTTGTCTGTTCACAGTAAATGAGGAAAAGGGAATTTCAATTGCAATAATCAGTGTAAATAGTATATATCAGGAATCTTTTTTTTCTTGCAATCTAATTTTACGACCATATTTTTGGGCTATTTGTGATTACTGCCGTGTGTACTTTTTCAACTTTTTCAAAAGAAATGGACCATAGCCGGCAGGAGGCAAAGAATAACCAAGATAATTATTCACAGTGAAGGTTTGGTAGTTTCAAATTTTGTTTCGTAAGAGATGATGAAATAAACTCATTGTGATGTTTGCAAATGATGCCATCAGGGCCCAGGAGAGCAACACAGGACCTATTATGGTGATTTGTGCTTTGAAATGTTGAAGTAATGTGAAGAGAGCATGGGGGAACAGAAGATTGAAGATAGCTTTCAGAACTACTACTAAATTACCCTATTAGCGCAACAAAAAGACACACTGGCGGCTTCTATCAGTTAGAATAACGACATCAAAATATTTCTAGTGTCTTCTCATGAAACCAGGTGATCTGATCAGGTGACCTTTTGTTCATTAAAAGCATTTTCAAGTCTTCCGGTTTCTTCATAAAATCGAAAAAAATTGAAGCTCAAGAACAACTAACATGAGTGACCTGTACACATATGTAATGTGAAGCATGAGCAAAATGCAAGAAGGACGACGCTTAATCTTCTACATATTATCTTTTATAAGTGTATTAATTCATTTCCTCATTATCTGCTTTAAAAGGAGATGAAATGGTTCGTGTTAATGGCGGAAAAGCAATGTGGCATTCTAAAGAATACGACTCTTAGAGACGATTGGGCACAAATCTCCTCCATCCGCTCATGAGGAGTTATCGAGGGCCCTGAATGAGACGGAACAAGTGAGGGATTTGGCAGCAGGCTTAAAAACAGGCCACTGAAGTGTTCTTCTGTCTCCCTATTCATGAACAGATGTGCAGTGGATGCCTCCAGTTTCAGGCCATGCTGCATGCGGTCTCTGTGTCTCTGGCTTTATCGTCTTCCCTCGAACATTTCACAGAGCTGAGAGATAACAACTCATGCCAATGAAATACAATTCGTGAATAATTTAATAAGGCACAATACACGAATCTGCAAAGAGGTACCAAAGAAGATTTAAAACGCAGGATTGAAAGCAGCTTTCACTAACTTGTCTTCCTGTCCATCTATTATATGGATCAACCCCATAACTAGTAAGTTATTATATTTAATGATGATGTGTAACACAGGAGTAGAACAAGTCAGGTTTTCCAAATATAAGCAGTTGAATAATAAACACAATTATTATTATTCATCTATTTTCAATCTTTAAGTCGAACTATTCTACTGAAACTGTGTTTTGCCTTTAAAACAACAAGCTTAAGTAACACTTCGTAACATTTTCATTAAAAGTTCAGAACAGGCGCATGAATTAGCTTTGAACTTTTTAGGTATATATGCTTGATGGACACTTTTTAACCTTGTTAGCTTTTTGTATCCATGTGAAAGAATACAAAAGTTGCAGCGTCACTGCAATGGGTCAGCAGACAGCATACTTAGATGAGCACATTTTGAGTCACATGGTTAGAGTAACGCACATTGGTCCTTTGGTCCATAATATGTCACACCTTCTTTACTGGACTACTATAATGTAATGTTTATAACACCGCAGAATGCTGCTGTGACAATTTGAACTCTAGCATGACTCACATTGCTCCAGTGCTTGCCCCCCTAAATTGCTTCCCCACTGAGAGCAGAATTGGGTTTAATGACCTCTTAAACTCAAGGCCACCATTTCAGGTCCCCGCTCGAACATTTGCCCCAAATTAATAGACTATATATTGCAGAGGTGTGTTAACGTGTACTAATTATTGGATGCCTGGAAGAACTCAGTTCGACAACTTCTCTCGTTCTCTAAATTTATTTACTAAATGATCACACGTAAAGTAGCAAGCGCTGCAATTGCAAAAGCAGTGAGTGGTACAGCCAACACGCAGGTTGGTCAAAGAACAACTGCCCACCACGGAAGTGGGGCCTTTCATACACAGTTTATCGTCACAGGTTGGTCTCTCCTCGTCCTAACATCTGATTCGCTCTGTCCTGTCAAGAGGAGGAGAATCCCGTGTTCTCATCTTTTCTCACAAGACTGGAACGTGCAACGACCAGTCTATTCCCTAATGTCAATATACTGATAAACAGGTGTGAGTGTTGTGGTGCAAAGCGTGGAACCTTGAGAAACAGACAACCGGACTGTTCTCACAGAAACTTCTCACAGAAAGTATTTGTTAAACTGACCTCGCACAACCTGAACTCTAATAGACAGAAGAATAATGAAATGAAGAATATCTACAGAATATAACGATTTATATTATCAGGTGTAAACATCAGTATGCTACCGGGTATAGTATAGATAAATGGAACACAGCATCATTTTTTTATTTGTATTTCCTTTTATACTTTTAACACATTTAATTGAATGTACAAGCCACTGACCTTGTTTTGAAAAATCAGTCAATCAGACCTCTAGGCATGTTTCCATTCAAATAAAACCATAACCCATTTGACAAGCTCAGGCTCGTATTTAAAGAAATTGAGGAAGGTTATCGTGAGCTTTTAGCTGAGCTTCTTGCCGTTATGAGGTTGTGCAGGATGAAGATGTTGGTGCGCGCTTGAAATGCCCTCCATGGTGTTTGATGCATGTCTGCAGCTGCCTCTGATGCCGAGGGCGCTCGGGTTCAAGATTGAACAGTATTTTGTTCAAAGCGAAAGCACCGCTGATGGGAGCATGTATTTCAGAGCAGAAATGTCCCATTTCTTCAGCTAGTTCCAAAGCATCCTGTGAGGCCATCATGTTATTCTATTGTTGTTCCTAAACTCTGCCGACATCTGTGATTACAAATTCAACCAGAAGCATAATGTCCATAGTTCCTTTGTGTCGTCCCCCTCTTTCACTCCCCGTCTTTATCACCACACAGAAAAAAATGAAGGCAAAAAAACAAATGTTGATGTTCTGTTCTGTTCTTCTGGTACGTTATAATGTTTAATAATACATGTATGCAGTTACATGAATAATGCCCACCTTTACATGTATTAGAGGTGTCCTTTTAGTGTAACAACATCTGCTTTAAAAGATTTAAACATTTAAAACACTGCTTTGTATCGCACATGGTTATAGTCTTGAAAGTTAAAATCACTAACAAAATTAGGCTATTTTTGAATTGTGGTGCGAATGATGCTTTGGTCTATGTGGCTATGTTTCAGAGAGAGGGCTGATAAATAAATAATATATGAATTCATATTTTGGAAATGTTGAAAATCCTGTCTGTATCCTCTTCAGTTTCGGATCTACAGGGCAGCCCGGGCCTCTGCATGGAAGGATGCTACTGTTTTATTCTACTCCGGAGGAAAGATGGCAGCTGCTCACAAGTTGTGATTCTAGCCGGTTAATCTGTTTTTGTTCTTTTATCAATAGGTGTTTTCTATCAGTGGCTGAGTGTAATCTCCTCATCCCTGCGACCTCAGTAATTTCTTCCCCAACATCACAGAATTTGATTTTGGTGTGAATGCTTTTTAACCTCATACGCGCCCGCTTCACTATTACAGTTAGTCTCATCTGTGGTCGCTTTCTCTCTCCTGCCCTCTCTATCTATGTCAGGCACACACAGGAATCCTGCTCACACTCTCAGAGATTTCTGTGTCTGCAGAGATACTGAAGATTGATGACAGCTATTCCAGAGCATCGTCACCGCCCCTTCTTTTCTATCTCTCTCTCTTTACTCACTTTCTCCTCCTCCTCCCGCTCTGAGGAAGGTCAGCCTCTCTTACTGTGGTTAAACTAGTCCATCTGTCTCTCCTGCTTTCCTGTCCAGCCAGCCTTGGGCTCACTGAGGAATCGCTCACACCTGCAGTTGTTTCAGGGATGATTCACTGCCGCTGTGCGTGTGTGAATTATTTCCTTTCCTATTCACAGGTTCAGAATCCTATTCAGGTCTGTCCCTGTGATCCATAATGCAATCTAACTGTGTGTGTGTGTGTGTGTGTGTGTGTGTGTGTGTGTGTGTGTGTGTGTGTGTGTGTGTGTGTGTGTGTGTGTGTGTGTGTGTGTGTGTTGGGGGGGTGGGTTTGCTCACATGAGTGCATTTCTGTTGCGAAGTTTCCTTTGCCCCTTTTGTGCTATAACGGGATTACCTGTTTTTTAATCTCCACATTATTGAGCTTTATTGTGTTTCTCTGTCTCATTCACATTTGGACCACATCCTAAACCATTCTATTGTTGGCCGCAGGTGCCAGTGTTCACAGTGTGTGTGTGTGTGTGTGTGTGTGTGTGTGTGTGTGTGTGTGCGCATGTGTCTATTTTCCAAGCACCTTTGCATATGAGTGATATATATACACTCACCTAAAGGATTATTAGGAACACCATACTAATACTGTGTTTGACCCCCTTTCGCCTTCAGAACTGCCTTAATTCTACGTGGCATTGATTCAACAAGGTGCTGAAAGCATTCTTTAGAAATGTTGGCCCATATTGATAGGATAGCATCTTGCAGTTGATGGAGATTTGTGGGATGCACATCCAGGGCACGAAGCTCCCGTTCCACCACATCCCAAAGATGCTCTATTGGGTTGAGATCTGGTGTCTGTGGGGGCCATTTTAGTACAGTGAACTCATTGTCATGTTCAAGAAACCAATTTGAAATGATTCGAGCTTTGTGACATGGTGCATTATCCTGCTGGAAGTAGCCATCAGAGGATGGGTACATGGTGGCCATAAAGGGATGGACATGGTCAGAAACAATGCTCAGGTAGGCATACTGGATGTTTTTCCCTTTTCACACCTTTCTTTGTAAACCCTAGAAATGGTTGTGCGTGAAAATCCCAGTAACTGAGCAGATTGTGAAATACTCAGACCGGCCCGTCTGGCACCAACAACCATGCTCAAAAATTGCTTAAATCACCTTTCTTTCCCATTCTGACATTCAGTTTTGAGTTCAGGAGATTGTCTTGACCAGGACCACACCCCTAAATGCATTGAAGCAACTGCCATGTGATTGGTTGATTAGATAATTGCATTAATGAGAAATTGAACAGGTGTTCCTAATAATCCTTTAGGTGAGTGTATATATATTTGTCAGACACGAATATGAGTTATTCTATCCAGAGTACAGTATATGATAGAGGAGCAGATGGTGGGCGTGAGCAGATTTTGGAGATTGCTCTGAAGTGAAGAGAATATCAAGGGCTTGGCGCACGCGCGCACACACACACACACACACACACACACACACACACACACACACACACACACACACCCACAAGCCCATAATCCCAGCTGAGTTGCAACAGGTCTCTGAATCCCTGTGACAGAAAGCAAAGAACTCCTGAAAGAAAAGAGAAGTCATGTTAGAGAGAGAGAAGCAGTTGTATGGTCATTTGGTTTTTCATGGTGCAGACTTTACTTGCTGGTGCACAGAAATATGCAAATGTCCATTTATTTTTCAGCAAATTCAAACATTTGCATAGAAAGAGGTTCACACATCTGCTATTCATATATGCATCATGGGGCTTCATCTTACTGCGTTATCCTATAAGGATAACGCAGTATCCTTATAGGATTCTCTAGAGGTTCTCTAGAGTCTAATGGACAAGACTGCTCATGTTACTGTATCAATATTGTAGATTAGGTAAAACCCGGAGTAGATGGTGAGGTCTTTTTTTTTCTTGCAGGTGCTCCAGTGTTATAAGAGCGGGCATGCATCTGTTGAATAATAGACAGAGGGACTGTGAGATCCCTAATCAGTCAGAGTTTGCATATCAGGGTCAAAGGTCGGAGCAGGTGGAGTCAGGCTGGAGCCGCTGTAGAAAAGATTGGCTACCTACTCTGATACAGGAGCTGCTGTGCATTGGAGTTCATGAAAATATCCTCTCACAAAACAATGTTCTGAAAAACCATGGAGAACCACAGTATGAAGACATTACTGTGACCATAATCTCTTAAAACATAAATGTTGACTATTTGTGCACAGAGGATTGGCCTGAGTTCCCTTTACTTTGAAGGAGAGGGAACTCTTCTGCAGTCAACCACTAGTGATCAACAGAGGGATCATCACTGTCAGTTTAGCGTCAGATGTAATGGTCAGTCAGAATACACAGACAGAGATTAACTCAATTGTGCACTGTTTTCTTTTTTTCTGAGAGTCAATACAAATGTCTTACAGATCTAAGGTGGGCCAACATATCAGCTGCAATATCCAAGTTTGAATCCCACGAGAGACCTTTTGTCCAGTGTCATTTCTCTCGATATTTCCTCAAGATCAAGTCTCACTTTACAGTCCCACATTGTAGGAAGATTTGAATTGGACTTCCTCCCACGTAGCATCAGAAAACGCTATCTATTAAAGGAAAGACAAGGGTAAAACAACAACAGGAAACAAGAAGGATATCCAAGAACATAATAATAAAATATACACTGATAGAAAAAAATATATAAAACCGCTGCCCCTGGAAAATAGTCAATGAATTAGTATAAATAAAGCTTTGTTGGTTTCCATCTCTCTCATGACAAACGCAACATGTCAACACATGAAACAGACATGAATATTTCCTCTATTCAGAATTAACCATATACATTTCATAAGGTTTTCTACAAGCAAATTAGTTCCATTAAATAATGTTTTCCTGCCATTTCCTAATTTTCTGTAATAGTAAATCACACATAATACAACTATTTTGAGCAGACATCAAACCTGATGTTTGGGCTCTGTATCTATAAAAAAAGAAGGAAAAAAAAAGGTTTTAAATGATATCTTTGTTTAATCAAGTTTAGACGTTTTGTTTTTGAAAGAGAGGTTTAGGCGTGGTGATGTAAACCCTTACCTGAACTGACTCTGGTCAATAGTGGTGACGTCTTCTCAAGAAATGTATTGAAAGTGGGACAGTTTTCAGTTTAAGGTGCAGATGTCAAAAGTAGACAAGACTAATTACACACTGCATTTAAAATTAAATAAATAGGGGCAAACAACTGTGCTGGTTAGGTTGTGACGTGTTTTAAGAAATCTGTTATTTTGGTTCCTCAGTTTTGGTCGTTCAGTGTGGCCAAACATTTATTCTAGGTCAACAAAAATCTAACCATGTCGCTGGTATATCAGCATATCACCTGGTGGTGTTTGGTGCTCCATTAGCAGCGAGTTCTGAAAGAAAATATACATTTTACAGCCTGTTTTGAGACACCCAGCCACCATAAATAGTATATGTATGTTAGGTTTAATATCTGGTTATATATTTATATAATGGTGTATAGGGTATGTAACATGTATGGAATTTGTTTTTGCTTGCTGCCACTAAAACTGGGTTAGTGCAATCCAACATGTCTGCCAGAAGAGGGCACTGTTGACTAATTACTACTTACCTGTTTTAGCACAGATATGTGCCAAGAAATAAGATGCAGAATTTGCTGCTTCAGGGGCCTGCCCTCTGTGGTTTTGGTGGAGGAATAAACTACACAGAGGATGTGAGTTATTTCCTTATTGTGATTTGTGGGGCCTGGCAACAGACCATTCCAGGAGTAGTAGTTGTAGAAGATGAAATATGTCTTTGTCTACGCTTGTGAAATGTATTCCTGCTGCCAAACGTGCTTATAAGTGATTTTACTATGTGTGTGAGTCTGAGGGCATCTGGTTTGTGTGTATTTTGTTTGCATGCACATACGTAAAAAAAAACACACGTAAATGCAGTGTACATTTACGTGTGTTGCATAGGCAGAAGAGTTAGCCCCAGGAATGTAGTAGCCTATAGAGCAGGAGGAAATTATTATACCACATGGTGCCACTGCTGCTGCTGGGCAGCTTTGCCTCTCCCTCTCCTCAATTTACATCCGGCTCTGTTGGCTCAATAACCTACAGGGAGATTATCAGGAGTATACCATGACCATTAAGGAAAGACATCAGATAGTACGATTTGGAAAGCAACCCCACAAAGACAAGTGTTTGCTCACTGGCGAAGAAGTAAATAGGGTAACAAATATACCTACATGTACTGTGTTGTTTAAAAAAAAAAAAAGTAGAAGTAACTTCAGAGTTTCAGCTTTTGTCAGAGTTGGTTAAGTGATGAAAACATCCTTCAGTATCGGGAATATGGCACAGATTTAGTCCTTTTAATACCTGCTTCGTCGTTATTTTATAGTCCACATTGTGTGCTCAACAGTATTCAATAGAAACAAATTTAGTTAGGAATACTTTTTTTTCTTCAAATGGAGAATAGATTCAAGAGAAAATGACTGCAATAATAAATGGTGTTTTTTCAATAGAGCCTGATTTAAAAGTGGACTGTTGTAAATGGTTCTGTCT
Source organism: Myoxocephalus aenaeus (assembly GCA_038501785.1). Classification (NCBI taxonomy): domain Eukaryota; kingdom Metazoa; phylum Chordata; class Actinopteri; order Perciformes; family Cottidae; genus Myoxocephalus; species Myoxocephalus aenaeus. The sequence goes on along the minus strand of JBAMJR010000151.1, from coordinate 2,443,589 downwards.
GTGCAAGTCTTTGTGCTCTGGCTGGTCATTAATCTGAACTATCAGGCTGATAAGATGCTTTTAAAGAGAGAGGCAACTGAAAGATCATTCTTAGACGGATAGGTGCGCTGTGTCAGTGAGAGAAAGAGAGCGTGTAAGGCCGTAGCACTTGAAAAGACCTTGAGTTTGATGATGCCCATGCTGCAGCCCTTGTAAATTGTAAAGGGAGCTCATAATAGACTTCTTATCTGAGGAGACAATGAAGCCTGTGAAGAGAGAGGAACAAATAAAGGGAACAGGTCTATGAGGTGGAAAAAAAGGGGGAAGACTATTCCATACCTGTTCAAACAAGAGCCATTAGGCTGTGGCAGGGAGACGAGAGAGTTGAGATGAGTTTCAATCCCAACTGCAAATAGATGCAGAGAACACTTTAATCCCTTTTAACCTGCCCCTTGTTTTCCAAATCGTTATTAATTAATTTTCTAAATAATTCTGCTCAAAATAGTCAAAACGGTTAATTGTAGTCAATTTAAATTTAGGTTGTCTTTTAAAAAACACATTTTCCAACGTTGTAATGCTTCCTCTGAAGAAGACATGCCTTTAGTTACATTTTATTTCAATGTAAACACGCACACAGTCAACTAATATGTAGAAAGAGATGTGCTTTTATTGTTTATGGAATGGAGCGTAATTTTTAAGACCGTAACACAACGTAACTATGCTGCAATAAAGCAATTGATGTTTTGAATAGAGCTGGAAGAAAGGCAAACAGGCTGAAGGTTAACCGTGATAAATGTCATCGTCATCTCTAGTTTAAAAACACATTTCTGTCTGTGTCAGTCATCCTTCATTATCCCCTTGTTCATTTTGCATGATGCTTAGTGATTGGTGGGACTGATAAGTTGAAAACACCAGGCTTAGTCAGATAATTTCCCTCGACAGTCGGTGATATGAAATGAGGGCACTCAGCAGGCAGCCTTGCAGACCGCACCATTCAGCTGACTCAGATGTGTCACATCCACATGTTCCTCCCTTCTCTTTGTATGTATGCCACCACTGCATTTTGCCAAACTTTGTGTGTCTGTTTTAAAAAGCAAATCATAAAATAATATTCCATTCGGGGTTAACCTTTCCCACTACAATCCCTGTAACCAGAATGTGTCTCATTATTAACCACTAGGGGGCAGTGGAGGCCAGGGGGAAAACTGCAAATGACTGGAGTGCCATTTTAGGGTTCACCTGAGATTTCTCTAAAAATCATTTATGCCATTAATGGCGAGAACAACATTCAGCGATTTTAAAAGAATACAAACTCTTGAGTATTTTTGTTTTATTTCAGTCACATGGAGATGAGCTCTGAATTTCTAAAGATTTATAACTTAACCAAAGATGGAGAGAATAAAACAGTGACCTCAGACAGGCTGTGTGTGAGAAGGAAGGTTGGGATCTCATTCAGCTTTTTTTTCTTCTCATGTGGATTGAATGACACTGTCATGATTGTCTTTAATGGATTCTGCCAGTGATATACAAGGGAGGGCTTCAGCTGCCGCAGACTCGTCTCCACCTAATATCACTGCTAACCTCTAAATGGCTGCTGTCAGAGATGTTCTTGTGTGTGTGTGTGTGTGTGTGTGTGTGTGTGTGTGTGTGTGTGTGTGTGTATTGTATATAACATAATAGTTTATGCATGTGTGTTTGACGATGTGTGTAATTCCAGATGTTAACAAGAGCACGCATTGCCCTCTCAGAAGCTGGCAGTCGTTTGTTTCTGTGATTAGACTGTGCTCTTATGTGATTCCTTCCATAATCACCTCATAAAGCCCCCCCCCCCCCCCCCCCCCCTCCACCAAGTCACCCCTTTCCTCTGGCGTTACCCCCCCCCCCCCCTCCTTTTGGTCCCCTGCATCTCTTTCCTTCCCTATCGCGGCACCCGCTTGCCTCTTGTCTCTTAATGTAGTGCATCCTCTCAACCTCCCGCCCCCAGTATGGAATGTGAATGCACCTGGCCAATAAGAATGAGCAATGAGTGAGAGGAAACTGTGGAGCGTGTAGTGGCTCAGGGCACACGGTAGCCATTATGGGGCTAAAGCACCGCCACCGTGCTTGATGAGGAGGAACAACGGAGCCTCGCCCTGGGACACTCCATTAAACTCCCCCTCTTTGTCTTTCTGTCTCCAGCTTATACGAACACACACCGAAACACACATACAATTCCATATGGGTCTCCGGTGTGTTCCTGTAAATGACCAAAATCCATGTCTTTCATCTCATTTTATAGGATAACCCATCACCTGGACAATGGTGTCAGCAGCGCCAGCATTGCTCCGTCCTCCCTGATGCTCTTCCCTCACCCCAATATGTTTTCTCATAAGCACCTCTCAAGAGGCAATATATTTAAAACCTTTCTAATATGCAACAGGGGAAGACACAGCCTTGAGCTATTTGAGGTTATTGAGGATCAAATCTAACAAAAGTGTCAAGTCTGTATTTCAAAGACAGACTTAAACGCAAAGAAACATTTAGGGGGCTGTTTGCAGGGTATGACACTCAACTATACTTATAAACCTCCGGCAAAAGATAAATTGAGCTTCTAAGAAAGGCTTGGAGGATCACCTTTCATAGCTGTGGATATTGATCATGAATAATGCTTGTTTGCAAACAGTAAAGCCGAGATTGCTTAGTGCGGCTCCTCCATTACACTGACAATATCATTTTTCAGAAGCAAGTTGGACATGTTTCCCCTTAATTTGTCTAAATGAGAAATGGGCCATGAAATTATGTCTTAACTATTCAAAACACATTCCTTGCAACTAAAATGACCAGGTGGGCTGAACACTTGTCTCCCCATGTGTTTTTGTTATTCGTCTGGCGTTATTAGCATGCTAATGGGTTAATAAAAGTCTTCTGGTCCTACATTGCCTCTGAAATATGACAACGCTCTTTTTAATGAGGATGTGCTGGTGTTATTGCTTTTTATTGGACTCATCTTTCATTGTAAAACTTTTATTGAAAAACCTTTGCAGAGGATTTCTCTATCTCTTTCTGAGTCAAATAATTGAGTTCGACCAAAGAGTAATCATAGATTAAAATTTTACTTCGAGGGAAAACCTAAAGAGAGACAGCGAGGCAGAATCTTTAGCACAGGTTCTCAACACAGAATTAGAGGGCGGGGGTTTGGCCGGACTGCAGTGTAATTTATCATTCATTCTTTAATTACTTAGGTTATTCAAAATGTTACACCATGAGACCTAAGGCTTATAATAATAATAATAATACATTTTATTTGTATAACGCTTTAATAGGTACTCAAAAGCCACTTTACATGGTAAAAAGAGAAACAATGAAAGCAATTTCAATATAAACAAGAGATATGACACAACAGTAAGAAACAAAACAAAAACATGCATAACTAGCAAGCAGATTTAAATAGATGAGTTTTAATGAATTGATATTTGAATGCACAGCCTTGCTCTACCATCGGTCTTCCGAGTTATTATGGCTGACCAAATAGCTGCATGTAAACTCGTCAAGCGGTTAACATTATGAATCCCTGCATGGATATATTTTGGAGGACTGTTACTGGCTTTTTCAAACCACAATGTTGGGTATGAGGTCAGGGTTTGCATTCACAATTGGACAGGGCCAGTAGTTTGTTAATAGTGCAAAAAAGTACAACAATACAATACAATTATTAGCCTTACTCAGGCATCTCTAAAGAAAAAGGTAGCATCTCCCTCAATCAATAAATGAAATCCACCATCCATTCTGCATGTCAAATGACAAAACTGAAAACGCACCCATGTGTGATCAACAGGTGCATTCTGAGTCTAGCTGAAAGGATTTCTTTGACAATTTTGTTTTGTTTTTTTGACAATAATCCCTGAGCACAGTTGTGACTGCAGGGCACTCTTTACAGCTCAGAAGTTGTACAGAACTTTGAGGAGCGCATGTGGGACAGAGATGATGATCAAACTGGTTATATTATACTGTACATTGAGGATCAAGGGGCAGAGAAGTAGATGAACCTCGAGTTTGAGAAAGACTTGGCGGTGCCCGACTCACAGAATGACGTTCTGACAGGTTAGTACAACAGCATTAACGATTCCAACTCTCTCTCCAGGTGAGAAAGTCAACAGCGACTCAACAACAGCCTTTTGTGAGTGTGTGTGCTACACACAGTGCAGGCTCTTTTTACTTCAATGTGTGTGCTTGTGGTACGTATTAGCTGCTGTGTGTAGCCTACAGTATGCTATCTACACCTCTGTGCTGGTTGCCTTGGGGATTCAGTTGTTTAAGTGACAGGCTATGTATTAAGCTATGCTTGTTGCAGCTGACACTGCATCGTTAGATATTTTATATTTCATGTCTCTTTTATGGTAAATTCTAGTGAGGATACACTCAGAAAGCCAGTTGTGTGTTTATAATTGATAATCTGTTACACATACTGGCTGCAAATGTTCGTTTACAGATCATTTATTTATTGGGCTATTGGTCTTGGTTTGGACATCAGGGCTTAGTGGTGCGGTTCACACGGTGTGACGTGGATCCTTTAGTCTGCACGTTGACATAATGCCATATACCATTTTCATCATCAGAATACATTTACATTTTTACTTTTAGAACTTTCTTTAAAGTAACAGTACTTTCAGTTGAGTATAATACCGTTAAACTGTTTCCATCCGTTAACACTGCGCAAACCTCCAGCAAATATAATTCCGTTTGTTTTTTGTACTCACCCTTTTACATTCCACAGTCATTTGATTCAATGGTATTTTTTTTTATAACAAAGCTTTAATTTTCTGCCATCAAAATGATCAGTCAGGCACTGCTGCTTGGTTATTTGAGGCAACACCAGCCACTCAAAGTGTTTCTGTCTGAGTAAAGGTGTCGGCCCCCACTGTGCGAGTACATTACAGATGAGGTAGAAGTAATAAGCCAAACACCTGTCAGCTCTCATGAGGAATCAACTACTCGCACTGTAAGCAGAGTTTGTTTGTGCACTATGTCTCATCTGCAAAGGCCTCAAGGTCATGAAAATAATGAATATCTGATAATTTTGCTGCCAATTTACTGGAGCTAAGAGTTCAGTATTTATTCTCTATAAAGTGGGTACAGAATACCCTGAATTTACCACAGTCGCACAAAAGACTGTGTTGCCTTTACAATCCATGTTTTGTGTGCCAATATTATGTTACAGATACTCTATTTATAACTCATAATTTAAAAATCACACCAAGCTATGCCGGCTTCAGTTGTCAACACAGAACATTGCCAGCACCCAGAGATCATCATAAAACAACTTTACTTTCATCAGCCATGTCATACACTCAATGTATTTTCCATATTCTGTGTGTGTACTGGCTTTGATATTATACCTTAGGATGTTACAGCACAGGGTAACAGAGGCTTCAGTGAAAAACAATAAAATAAAGATAATGATCGCCTTCCTTTCAGCACGTAAAAGGCATCTAAAATGCAAATGGCATTGACTCATATTCAAATGCTTCTCGGCAAACCACAAAACAGATGAGACGTGAAGGCTGAAACAAATGATCAATTCAATATGCTGGACAGCTCACATTTCTCTTGAGGTGACATCCCCAATATGATACTCATACATCTGTGATCCTCACAGCATTTGGCACGGAGAAATGACTTTTCATGAAAGTCTGTGAGGTCTGTGTGGACTAGAAAGTAACACATCCAGAACAAAAATAGCCTAGCGGGCAGAAATATGTGCTTTCTTTGTGCAGTTAATCATCATCGGATTGGCTTATTGATTTGATGTTGGAACAGTGTTTGGTGTGTTTGAGTGGGCCAGTGTGTGTGTGTGTGTGTGTGTATGTGTAAAAGCTTATATGCCTGTGCTTACATTGGGGCTGTGCACTAATTGTGTGTGATAAGGAGATAAACTTGTGTTCTGGGAGAGCTGTGAGAATGTAGAGGACATCAGAGGACATCAGTGTGTCCACGCAGGCATTATCATCACACTATGTTTCATTCTAAGCCAACAATGCAGGAAGAAAATTGCCACCATCTACCAACAAAAGCTCTTTCATAAATAATAAAAAAGCAAGCTGATTGTCGATAAACCAGCCTTCTTTAAGTTGCCGAGTATGAACTGGATTGTATAAAACTAGAAACAAGAAATATGTGTAGCAGAACAGGCCAAAGGCTAAATGTTCTTCCTTTGACACTCGCTGAACTTTATGTAAAATCGCTATGCTCCAGGGAAAACGCGTGATGCAATATCTGAACATAACTCAGCAATATAACCACAATTAAAGAGCAGAAGAACCATCTGAGTTCCTCCTCCCTGTGATACACGTTCACTGACGCTCCTTTTCTATTCACAGCTAAATAATTCTCTGTCATGAGTGCACCTGAGTGAGGACGGGTTGCTTCGGCAGCGCCCATCTTGACTCGAGAGTTTCTCCCCTCATGAAATATTAACTCCAAGTTAAGAGCTACAGAACCATTGATCCTGACCACGGCTTTGAGAGTGCAGCATTTAAAGCAGATCTGCTGGGAAGTATGACATGACAGGCATGTTAGCAAGGTCCTACATAAAGGGACGAGGTGGAATTTGCATCGCAAAGTGCTGCTAGTCGTCGTCTTCCAAATAAAGGGGAATGAATCTGTGTTTGGCACATCAAACTGACCGCCCGAGGTGAGACACTCAAATTCCTGTACTGTGTGTGTATGTGTGTGTGTGTGTCTGTGTTGAGGGGAGATGTGCCAGAGAGTTGCCCCCCTCACCATCTACTGGCTCATAAGCCACTCAGGCCTCTAATGAGGGTCTCCGCCACAGAGCTCTTCATGCCTGCATGTTAAAGACTAACACATTGATGGAATGGCTGCTGTATAGTTTATGCCATGACTTTGTCTTTGATCTAGTGTGTGTGTGTGTGTGTGTGTGTGTGTGTGTGTGTGTGTGTGTGTGTGTGTGTGTGTGTGTGTGTGTGTGTGTGTTTGTGTGTGTGTGTGTGTGTGTGTGTGTGTGTGACAAGGAAGGGAAACAAATTCCTTGTTGAAGCCGTGATTACAACAGACAGATTGTGTGTACCCTGATGTAAGACAGGACAAACAGTTTGGATGTGAGGATTGTCTGGCTAAGTGGGATCGTGTAACATGACAGCTCTGAGGGCTCGTCATAACACCTTCTTTCAAAAATATCAACTTTGCTTGGCAGTTGATATTTTTTCCCACTCTGACCTGTACATTCTCAAGACTAAACATTACATGAGTGGGCAGTATGAATAGTAGAACATTATGTGTCTGACGATAAGACAAGAAAATGAATTAGTAGTATTACAGCATCAAAGGGAATCGGACAACAACAAGAGACATCAACAAAACAAGTATAGGAAATAAGTAAGTAAACAGGAGATGTGTAATAAATAAGTAGTGCTGTCATATTAGCGCGTTATTAACGGCGTTAACGCAAACCAATTTTAAAAAAATTAAAATGCGTTAACGCCGTTAATAAAATTGACGGCGTTAACGCATTTTAATTTTTCAATTATTTTTTTCCCGCGAGCACCACGCCGGATGTAGCTCAACCGGAAGCAAAACAATAGGCACGCCGTTTGGGCTTGGAAGCTAGGCTAACGTTACGGTTTGAAATGAATGAATGGTGAGCGCGATACGGCAAAATGAATGATATTCAGTGAACTGCGAACAGGTGCGCGTGCCAGAAGGGAGCGCGAGTGAACACATTGAACACAGCAGGAGAGAACGCAACGTTAGCCAGCTAGCTAAAGCTCCGGTGGAAAATGATTAGCTTATGCCGTGTTCACACCGGACGCGGCGCTACCGTTTTTGAGGAGGTAGATTTTGAGGAGAGGGGACTGACAAGGCAGAAGGTAAAGTGGTCCACCGTTCTATCAATAAGCAGACCTGCCAACCTGTACGCAATTTGCGTAGCGGATACGCATTTTTACGTCAAAGTAGGCTGGTAAAAATGAGTCTAAAATTAATTTTAGACTAATTGACCAGCACACATTATATGCAATGCAATATAATGCATGACGAGTATTTAATGACTTATCAATATATAGGTTATATATCGAGGTTGGCAGGTCTGAATAAGGCTAAACTAGAAGTTAACACATACAAACATTATTTTTGCAGAATGAGTGTGTTAGGGGAGAAGGATGCAGCCATTGTTAAACAGCTGGATTGAAATGCAGCTGGAACTGGTCGTGGCTAAAACTGGAAGGCAAGGTCTCAATAAAAGGGCAAGAGGTGTCCTTTCATCTAGGAGATGTATTCTCCAAAATCAACAGGCAGGGATTCACCAGATGCATTCTCTGCATCAAAGATATAAATGATGCTAACAAAGGCAGCCATGCTCTCCCTTACCACATTGTGCCTCATATACTGTAAATGTTAGACCCAGTGACAGGCTGGCATGAAATGGCTTGCATAATACTTAGTAAGGAGGCCATAATAATTTTTGACTCATGGCTGAAGTTAAGTTTCTCCAGCTCTCCCCAGGGCCCTATTTTTCGTACCTGGCTAAACAAAGTCAGGCAAATGTCCTAATCTCCATCTTAAATTAGCGAGATGATTGACATCAGGCTATCTGGGTTTCTTCAAGGCTGATCCTCGCTGAAACGGTCTCGTTAATTCTAGCCAGACGTCAATCCTCTGGATAAATGCGCATGTCCGTTCCTCTTCAGAGGGGATAATAATCGAGCACTGACACCACGATGTTCTAACAGTACAATAGCAAATAAACTCAGAGGAACCTCTTTTTATTTCTCCGATGAGAAGCAGGAGATGATCATGAAGACATATGAGGAAGTCAATACTTTAATCATTCACAGCAAACGCGTTGTGAATATTCCAACGTTTTTGTAACATTGTTGCCGTGAACGCAGCTTAACATCGCCCCGCTGCGAGACATAAGCGCCGCAAATATATCAGACAAGTTAAATGCGTCAGTGTTGGGAAAATGTATCCGCAAATTTTAAGTGCTTCATCACCCAGATCAATCAGATTATATTTACGAATAAATATATACTTATGAGGATATATGTACTGTATGCGTGTATGAATCATGTACTATATGTATGTACATGTATGTGTATATTTCTATATAACTAGGAGTTTGAATATGTGTATGGGCGGATCAGTATATATGTATTATTCATAATCAGAAATTCAATCAATTGAAGCAGTGAAAAGAAATTGTGTGTGATTCTCTGTATTCTTATCATGAGTCCACCTTAATCACGTTCTACAATAATGATATGTATGGTGTACTAATAACACTGTCATATAATTATGAGTGCTTTCAACACATCCATAAGTTTCTTAAGCGCTAAATAAACTTAAGAACAGTGCGGCATGCAGGGGGTGAGAGTCTCTGTCTGTGAGACGGGCGATCGGCTGCGCCGTGTGGTGATCAGTGTCCGCGGCTCGAGAAGCTCTCGTAAATAAATGATTCCTTGAAGGCAGAATCTATAGCGCCGCATACAGGAAGTCATGATGATGTGAGGACGGATCTTGGCGATCTCAAAGAACTCTCTCCCAATAAAACTAATATAACTAATACCGCTCCTTCATCAATGAGGAAGTGAGCTGCCTTTTTTGTCCGGTGGGAGTGGCCAGCTTATCCAGTGAATTTCAGTTAGCCTGCCCGGGAGCAGGTTTACATTTTTGGCTGTGTTGCTATGGTGATTTATCTAAGCTTGCTTCGAGAAACTGAATAAGCCTGACCTACGTCATCTTATCCTGACAATTAGCCCGCTAACTCAGTAAGCCAGGTACGAAAAATAGGGCCCAGGTTGGCAAAAAAAGCATCTCAAAATGCATCAGATTGACGCTTTAAAATATGGAATATTAAAATTTTTCTTACGGGGGAGCATGCCCCCGGACCCTCCTAGAGGGGTAATATCCTTCTCACCTTTTTCACCCCTGACCCGTTTTCATGCCTGGTGCACTCTATAATTTTATTTTGTAAACCCTTGTTTACCTGAAATGTGCAGTAATTTTATTTTGTACCGCCCTGTTTGGCAGTTGTTTTTCAATAAAATAAAGCAAGCCAATCCACTTTTTCATGTTGATAAGAGCATTAAAATGCAAAAAAAAAATAATGCGATTAATCGAGAGTTAACTATGACATAAATGCGATTAATCGCGATTAAATATTTTAATCGCTTGACAGCACTATAAATAAGTAAAAAGTAAAGAACTAAATATAAAATATAATTGTAGACAAACTGAATGGTTGGGATTACTTTATTGCACATATGAAATAAGAAATAAGAAATTTTGATATTGCACAGAATGTCGTTATTGTACACATTGATATTGATATTGCACATACATGAATGAAAGAATAATGTGTCAGTTTTGGTGTGTGCGGTGTATTGGGAGTGCAAAGCATGAAGGAAATAGAAGCCTCTTTGGGCTTATTATTCTAATGTTAATAATTCCAGAGGGTCTTCCCTTTTGCCAAGACAGATTTATACAAATGTCAACTAATTTGCATTCTTCAAGCTGTTGTACACAAGTATGCGTTTGTCAAAGAAATAAAAAAACATCATGTTATGTTCTGCATGGCTCCACTTTAAATGTTTTCTCTTCATCTAAACTTGTACATGAAACGTAGTTCACGAGCGGTGAGTCACACTCGCATGCTCAGTTGGAATAAAACTCACCCTGGCTTGTTCCTTATCTGTTCGCCTCATTAGCCAAGAATTCACTGCAGGTTAATGGTTGTGAGACTGTTTATCTTTTCTCGGGACTGTTTAACTTTAAATTTACACTGATTAACTGCGTCTGTCATCTGCCATCGCATGTGGAGCAGCTTCACGTCTGTGACTGATAAACTATCCTGTACCATCTTTCTTTCTTCTTCGCATTAAGTTACTGTGGCCCCTCAAGGACCAAACACACCCAAGAGCGAAAAACACACATCAAGCAAATATGTTAAAAATGCTGTGAATACTAAAATACATACAACGCAACATCAAAAGAAATCCACTCTAAATTCAGAAATATAGCAAATAACAAAATACAGAAAAATAAACATACAGTAATTAATTTATATTTGAACATTATCTCCACTATTTTTGATGACTGATTTGATTTACATAGAATTAAGCACAAAGCCAAAAGAGGCTGATTTTAGAGCAGCTAATGGGGTTTGAGTGGCTTATTGCCACTCGAACCTTGAGCTTATTGCTTTTATAAAACGGTTAACACATATACCCGTCAACAAGAAAATTATCATTCTTCCGCTAAGCAATGTTGTTCTTCAGCGACCATTAGCAAGTGGTTGCCAAGCAACACACAGATGAAGCAGCACACAGAAGCAGTGGAGAACATGCTTAAAGGCCAATTAACTGGATAAGTAATTAGTGGAGTAGTGTTCAATCATAGTAGCACTCCACTCTGCTGGTACGTCGGGTGTCTGGACAAAAAGAAAGAAGCATGTGAGGGTGGACGATGGGACCTAAAATTATATCAGTATTTTTGAGTTGTGAGTGAAATATATTCTTTTATATATTTTTACACTTGTTTTATCATATATATATACACTACCGTTCAAAAGTTTGGGGTCACCCAGACAAATTGTCAGTTTCTTCGCAATTTCTGTCATGGAATAGCCTTCATTTCTAAGAACAAGAACAGACTGGCGAGTTTCACATGAAAGTTCTCTTTTTCTGGCCATTTTGAGAGTATAATCGAACCCACAAATGTGATGCTCCAGATACTCAACTAGCTCAAAGGAAGGCCAGTTTTATAGCTTCTCTAACCAGCATAACTGTTTTCAGCTCTGCTAACATAATTGCACAAGGGTTTTCAAGGGTTTTCTAATCATCCATTAGTCTTCTATGCGATTAGCAAACACAATGTACCATTAGAACACTGGAGTGATAGTTGCTGGAAATGGGCCTCTATAAACCTATGTAGATATTTCATAAAAAAACAGACGTTTCCACCTAGAATAGTCATTTACCACATTAACAATGTATATTGTATTTCTGATTAATTTAATGTTATCTTCATTGAAATAAAACAGTGCTTTTCTTTGAAAAATAAGGATATTTCTAAGTGACCCCAAACTTTTGAACGGTAGTGTATATAAAAATGTCACCTCAACCAATTTCTTCATCTTTGAAAAAAAAAAAAGCTGATTTATCCTTTTACACCCACATTAGGAAAGTGTATAAAAAATACACAGCGTAGGCGCTGCTGGACCGGTACCGTATAAAAGACACGTGGACTGTGAGCAGTGCGGCCCTCAAATAATCTGATGAGCAGACAAATACGGGTACGAGAAAAGGAGAAAGGACAAAATCGGACATTTTTAAACACCAAGTGACTGTGACTCTGTCACCCACAGGACAATTTCCTACTGGTCACTCCCCTGCACAGCCCTTCATACCTCATATTTAAATACACATGTCACTTTCACATTAAAGTTTAAAGTACTGTCATCTGTTTGTCGGTGCACTTTATTTTAATTTGATATTCTATTGTAAATTTAATTGTAAATTGAATATGCTCCTATTTTGGTCACTGTGTTTATTGTTTAAATGTTACCACCCGCCAAGACAAATTCCTTATATAAATGGCAATAAATGGTTTTGATTCTGATTCTGTAATTTCCGTCTAATACCAAAGTAATGCGGTCACAGCTCTGTGTTTATAGAGCATTTTACGACGGCTTTGAACGCCGCTCAGCCAATTAAAATCAAGGACCGAATGTATTGATTTAATAATAGCTGAATTAAAGCATATTTCTTGTTTTATGCCCGAACAGACACAATCCGTTGTCATCCTCTTTAGCTATTTTCCGTGGTGACTGATAGAATATCTTCCTTAGTTGATCAGTTTTGTTTTAAATTAGTTGATGAACAAATTGATTGACATATTGTTGGTCAGCATCCTGAAATAAGAGAGCAACGTTGCAGTCAGTTAGCTTGAAGAACCCACATGTTTCCATTCTTCAATGAAGCGTGTTTAGTGATTTATTTGAGCTCTTATAGCAACGTCTATATGTCAGTAATGAGGTCCAATGATGCCGGCTGTCATAACATTCATGATGAATTTAACTCTAAATTTAACTCTGTACTGGATTCTGGGTAAATAAGAGTCTGATAACTTTGAATTCCACTCTTATTGGACTGTTATTTAGTGTTTGTGAAGAGTTTTTTATTATTATTTTTTTATATTTTTATATTTTTTTATTTTTTTATTATGTAACCCAGAGACATGAAGCTCTGTGCTCTCCTTCCTCTAAACACAACCACACTCACTAGTGTGTAGACATGCACACACAAGTGTGACACACACTCTCCTTACAGAGGGGTATCAGTCAAATGTGGCCAAAAGTGTTCCATTGTGTTTTTCTCCCTGATCTGAACCATCTGGTAATTGTAAAGACGTCTGCTGGAACCAGAGCGGAGTGGCTTGGAGAGAATTTACAACTTGTGCATTAGACATGGTTAAACACGCCAGAGTGTAGATGTGAGCTGAAGCCCGCTGGATGAATAATGACTGCAGGCTATTCTTAGATGGGTTAGGAAACAGTCATTTTTGTGGCAGTTAACGTCTTAGCAGAAACAGAGTAGGTCGGGGTCACAGGGCCCCAATTTCCACCCTTTAAGTCAAACTCTAGGAATCAGAACCAAACGGTAACAGAAAGCGCTAAGAGAGGCATCAGAGGTGAAATAGTTTGGAGACTGTTAATAGAATCAGCCGATGTTGTCCAGACATTTTAATACAGCAATTTCCTAAGGTTATAATTTGCTCTCGTTGTGTAGTCTATTCATTTACCACATATATTTCTATTACATTTGTAACCTTATCTGAAGGCAGCATTAATAGACTGGAAAATGAACTCGCTACGTGAGATGACATTTGAATTTACAGTATGGGTGATTTAGCATCTACCAATTAAATGGACAACATTATTTTCCTTATTATTGCTAATACCATTAGCAGCAGTGGTGTATGTCTCATACTGTTATTGCCATTACAGTATGGCATCGGGTGTCACAGTAGACATTTGCTCTAATAAATCATTTCACTCTATGCTGAGCCTGCATGATGTTTGTGTGTAGAGTTCATTCTTTTATGTCTGGATTAAAAATAAACATGGAAGTTTATTGAAATGTATTATTTTTAGTTAAATCAGGGTAAAACATATAAGCTGAGCCCCACATGACTGAAAAGGTCCTTGTTTAATATAAATTGTGTTATACGGTGGCTTCTTTACACTTACAATCAGTTATGAATACTTCAAAAAGCTAACTTTTTACTCAAACACATTTCAAGAACATGTCAAATTCACCCATCTTCTTAGTAGATTAAATCATAAAGAGGTCACTATCCTTTCATCTCTCCAGGTCGGGGCTCATATCATTGATAGGAATGTATCTTAAATGGGCCACGGTGCGTTAAGTAGCAGTTTATTGTGATGAAACAGCTTTTGGTTTAACAAATGATCTGCTCAGTGACAAAACAGAATAAAACTACGCCTGCCTTCACCTCTCTCACCTCAATTATTTTCCCTACTAACCTCCTGAGTGTGTCGGCTCCCAACACACACAAGTGCAGACACACTCCAATTAGTTCCTCCAACACATTTTCTAGTGCCCCTTGACCCCTTTCCGTCCTCCCTAATAAGAGTGGCGCGACCCAGCAGAGGTATAAAATCTGATGTAACGGGAGCAAAACAGTCGAGTGTGTGTGTGAGGAGTTTTACAGAGAGAGCAGCGAGAACTATTTAATCAGCAAAACTAAATTGAGGCCGAGAGAATACAGAATGAAATATCTACAGAGCCCCATTTCATTTCTCATGGCGTGGTGGACACACTTTGCAAAAGATAAGCTTTGCAAGATTTTTTTCTTGTATTCACACTTAGCAAACTTAAATTGTTTAAATGTAAAATATCACACTGCATTTGCAGTTTTTGCCTGATTTAAGAAATTTCACGTATTTCATCACAGCTCGACTTTAAAAAAAAGCTGGAGCATCTGCAAAGCCAGAAAACAGTTTTTTTTTTCTCTCAAGAGTTTCACTTGTTTTGGATATACATCCCTTAAAAAACAAGTGCAAGTAATGAGACAGAGGCTTGTTTTGAAACAGTGACAGTCTGGATGTTTTTGTTTTAGTTAGGCTGTTTTATTCTTTGTTATCTTAGACTGTAACAGTTACATGGCTCTTCACTCTGTGGAGGAGAGATCATCCTCAGTCCTGCTGAGATTCACTCCCAGCTGTGTGCTGACAGGCCAAGTGCACAGTCAAACAGCTGAAAGGTGTTTTCCCTCCAGATGCACTGTGGAAGTTGCAAATTACACTCTTTCATTCTTTGCCTCTGTCTCTATGCAGCTGCCCAAGTGGAAAATAGAAGTCATCCTTGTGCAATATTCATACACTGTAAAACCATACACACTGCTGGGGTCAGACCCGTTTGAGCATACAAACATATGAGAAGTCTTCCCCACTTTAATGCACGCAAAAATTTTCTGATAGCATGTTTACACGGTAAAACATGTTTACATGGTAAAACAACAACAACAAAAAGGGACATGTTATGGAAGTATGGCCAGTAGAACACAAGTAATGTTTTCATGTTATATTATGAATAACAAATGTAACGGCATAAGCAGCAAACTCAATTATTTATCAAACTGAATGCCTTGAAAATGGAGCTGATGAGGCATAGGTTAATTTTAGCTCACTATAATTTGCTGTGTAAATAGGAGGTTTCCAAACAGCCAAACCTCATTAGGAAACACCATCGTGACAGTGTGGAAAGAGAGAGAGCCACAGAGACAGAGACGAAAATATAAATTGGTGCTATCCTATAATTTTACTGGTGTACCTTCTGCTGCATAGAAACGATTAATGGCGGCCTTCGAGGGCGAATTACATTTTTATTTCAACAGCTTTCCTTAACAATGTGCTCCTGCGAGAGGAGCTATCACACTTTGATGGTCATCAAAATGTAGCTTTAGGCACTGACACACTGTGAACAGCAGCAGGGAAGCATAGTAACACGAATAATAATACTGCCATTAAGTGATACAGTACATGTGGAATTTATACAAAAGTAACTACTTTATTCAATTGAAGCTCATAGTACAATTAACTGCGATAGATCAATGATTGACAACGGTCAATAATGGTCAGTCAGCAGTGACTGGATATTGTGGCAGGAGTGTAAGCTCTGTGCATTATGCACATGCACACCCATAGGTGATCATAGGAGACAGGATTGTTCTAGACAAAATGTTTTGGTCCAGCCCATTTGGATTATACCATGTGTACCTTGCAGAGGGTTAGAGCCCCAGAGAGGCTCCAGCAATAACCAACAATAACAATTGACTTTAGACTCTAATATTGTTAAATGCACATGGAACCAATCGTGCACTTTGTGAATGCTTTGACCATGCGGGACCCTGTCTATACAAGTGTGATTATAACAGAGCACACTGGGAACTGTGAAGTGTATTTTCTCCTCAGAACAGCATTGTGGCTGGACGGAGAATTTCAGCCCACTGACCACAGTTGAATTTTAGAAGTCACATTCTCTGGCCCAGAAATACATTTTCTCATACACATTAATCATTTTTGTATTTATTTTATTTATTACAACTATTGGTTAACAGTTTTTAAAAGCCACCATTAATCAGTGCGTTCAGACACACCAAAATGTATGAACATATTGATCTGTGTCAGTCACGCGGCCAGAGAAAGATGCTAATGGTGATGCATTATGGGCAATATCCATTGGTATGAATGGGGCGCCATGTTGAAAGACCTTATCTAAATCTCATATTACATCCATTATTTGAAAAGTAGTTAAGAATAGATACTTCCTGGAGGATATTAAATTATGGAGTAACTGACTCACTGTTGTCATTGGCTGGTGCTTCATCACGCTATTATACTTTGGAGAAAGTTGAAGACTGCCAGCTTGGATTTTTAGTGTTACATCTCCCAGAGCAACCTGGTGTTGTGTGCATGCATGCAATGTTGGTGCACATCCAATCATAATTAATTCTACCCTCCAAGTCAAGAGAATGTGTTTTCTGCACAGAGGATCGCTGTAAAAATGGGAAGTATTAGATGAATGTCTCACAGCAAACAAGTCCCCATAGCTAAAGGAATAACAGGTTGTTAGTGAAATCCAAAGCAACCAATATACCTGATCCAAAAAAAGGTTCACAAGCAGGATTTTAACGATGTAGAATGGTTCTAGGAATAGCAAATCTTGAGATGTGAGTTAATCAGTCAGTCTGTCTGTCTGTCTGTCTGTCGGTTAGTTGGTCAGTCAGTCCTCCACTTTAGCCCAGAAATATTTTTACTATAGGATGGATTGTCATTAAATTTTGCACCGACGTTCATGATCCACAGATGATGCACCCTAACAACCTGACCTTTCACCTCGTGCCACCATCAGGTCAAATATGTCATGTGTCCAATTCAACACACACCTCCCAAGCAAGGCTGTCATGTTATCGTGTTCTTAAATCACAAAACGGTGACACTTAAAGAGAAGAAGGGGGCTCAACTTTCTGCTCGGTTCCCACCAGGCTGACAATTTGGTGACTACGGTTGAGCCGTAACTGTTGAGGCTCTGCTCTGCTCAAAAGGAAAGAAAGAAATACATTGTATGTTCCCAGTGGTGAACACCAGCACGCTCACATCCATTGTGCCCACACATGTGTGAAATTAAAGCTATCACGACCTTACATCTGACTGAGAATGCTATTTCTCTTGATAAAACATTTCGGTTGCAGAAGTATCAGTGACGACACATTTTCTTGCTTTAATGGTCCGCAAGTCACAAGGGTAATAGCGACAAGATGCATCTACATGTACTGTAGGGGGTGTCAACAGATGTGTGTGTGTGTGTGTGTGTGTGTGTGTGTGTGTGTGTGTGTGTGTGTGTGTGTGTGTGTGTGTGTGTGTGTGTGTGTGTGTGCACATGTACACCAGCTAGCCTATATGTGTGTATGTGTATCCATATTCATTAGAAGTGTGGAGGAGAATCCAATAACGATTGTGTCAGTTGAGATTAAAGAGATTGACCTTTGGTGACTTCAAGTAGAGCAGGTATGTGTGTGTGTGAGAGAGAGAGATAGAGAGAGAGAGAGAGAGAGAGAGAGAGAGAGAGAGAGGAGAGAGAGAGAGAGAGAGAGAGAGAGAGAGAGAGAGAGAGTGTCTGACGATGCAGTAGGGGAGGAAAGAAAAAAGAAGGAGGCAAGGAGTCGAAAAGGGACCCAGGAATGTCCCCTCAGAGATAGACTTTGCCTCTCATCCAGCGTGGCGTATCCCAGGTAACACTGGCTTGTTTCCTTTCAGCAGGTGCAATGCAAGCTGTTCTGTTGACAACTGTGGAAAACACTGGGAACATCCTCACATTTATTCTGAGGTGGTGTGTTCAATTAACAGAGAAATTGAACAAAAGGAACTCGACAAGACGGAAACATTTACAAGTGAAAGCAAACGTAATTTGCTTGTAAAGCAGGAAACATTGAATGCTGCATTAATTGATTGTTTTTGGCCACCTGGGGGTTTCGGAACAGGCTGTAAACACAACGTTGTTATCACCTCATAAAGTTGTTATATAGAAAGTGTTTGAGAACACATTGCTTTGCGCGTCTCACAGACATGAAGCATTATTAGCATTCATTTTGAGTCGTGTTTCTGTCCTCCTGATTGATCTACATCGAATATCGACTTTACTTAAAGCTCTGTTTTGACCTCAAACAACTCTTGAGGGAAATATCTGACTCTTTCATGTTTACCAGCTTGTCGCTAACGTTGTCAGTCTGGCATACAGTGGCTTTATCAGAGACTTTTCACTCAATATAGCTGCCTGCTGCAGCTGGAAAGGAAGTTGATGATAGAGGTGTCTGAAAACAAAACAATGAGCTGAAAGAAGTTGAAACACTCCGACGAGCTTAACTACAGAGTTGTGTATAGTAATTGGGATCATTATGGAGAGCAACCACTTTCACATTGCATGATTAGTTCAGCCATAAACAAATTAAAAGCTAAACCTTTTCATGATTTGCTTTTACTGGTAGATATTCTTTCTAGTACCATTTGTGCACATCTGTTCTGTTTACACCGGTCAACAGTATCACTATTCCTTATTGATTTATCTGTTTATTCATCATAATAAAAAAAAAAAAAAAAAACTTTGGAAATTCCTGCTGCAGCTGAAACATTGATTTTCAACTTTCATTCTGCTCCATAAACATGGCTGGGAATGCTGAAAGTGAGTCTATTCTGGGAGAGTTGATGTAGTTTCAGCTTGGATCACACGCAGAGAACGTCAGAATGACATTTCTCTTCCATCAGAGAGAAAAAAACAGTTGAGCGCTCTGCTGAGGCCCGAATTGGCACTCAGGTAATCAAGTGGGCTCTGTGTTTGTCTGAGTCAGTTAAGAGGGTGGAACAGACTGGTCATTATTTTGGGGTTGCACAACGAGAGGAGGCAGAGTGAAAGAGAGACAGACACCAATGGGAAAGCTGCTTCTTTGTAGGATGATTTTAGTGAGGTACTGTAGTAAATGTGAGCCCTCGCACACATTTACTACACCCACACACACACACATGAGGACACGCCTTGAGAGTGCAATAAGATCGTATGTCTGCTTGTGAGATGATTTGCTGTTTCATTGTATCCATGCCGTGGATGGCCTTTTGGATACAATGCACATACACACTGTGGTATCTGTGCTGCTGCGTGTGTATTGAGCTTGAGCTGACTCTCCTGTGACCTTTACCTGCCCGGCTCCACTATTGCAGAGTGAAAGTGACTGGGGAGAATCAATGGTCTCCTCTCATCAGTCACACACATACAGAGAAACCGACACGCACTCTCAGTGCTGCGACCATCATGCTGATGTAGGTGGGGACATAGAGTCAGCGCTTGTCCCTTGGCGTCCCACCAGCAGCCGGTGTGTCCTCTGTCAGACAGCCTGACATTCAGCACAGCAGTAACTCATCGATCCACATACAACGGGAGTGAGGGATAGAGGGAGAGAGAGAGAGAGAGAGAGAGAGAGAGAGAGACAGAGACAGAGAGAGAGAGAGAGACCACTGGGGAGACATGGGGGAGTCAAGGAGGTTGTGGAGGAGGGAGAAGATCCGCTGCAGGGCTGATGGAATGATAGCTAGCTGGAGCAATAGATAGGATCAGAGAGTTGATAGAGAGCTATCAGGAGGAAAGTGGGGGCGAAGAGGCCCGCTGTAAAGCTGACTGAGTGATAGACTGGTGAAAGTGGGATAGCCTGCCACTGGGCTGACAGGAACGCTGTCAGCTCTGAACAAAGTACCTTGCTGTTTTGATCAGAACTACTGGGTACTCCGAAATGGTTAGGGCTTTTTTTAAACCTCTGCCTTCTCTGTCTCTGTCTCTGGTCACACTGTGTGTAAGCATGCCAGGCATCTAAATCTATGATGTAGCGTGTAGGTTACAATGGGTTAGACTTCAATCTAGTAGTTGCCTTGTAAACAAACTCAAGTATATGTTTAAAGGCAGTGTTACGCAGCAAAAGGGACTGTCTTGAATGCATTTTGTTTTGGTGCTAATACCATTTTTTAAAGGTGCTTGAATTAAGTACCTTTAAACCGAGTATGATCAGTTATCATGGAGATAGCTTACTTGTCAATATGTAACCTAAGAATGAAACATAGGTCATGTGTTAACAGGTTGTCATCAGGTGGTGTCTTTGTTGAAAGATGGTCTTTTATGTGAATTTCCAAAAATTTTCATGGTGCACAGCATACAAGCAAAAACATGATGTACATACTGTAGTACCACCAGAAGTCAAAACCTGGACAGGGTACCTGTACATTCACATGATGCTGATGGAGAACATGTTTGATTTGTATTTTGTGCCACTATACTAAACCTTTCTATAATACACACTACATACAAGATGGTAAGATATCTATCATATCTTATCAGTCGGTCTCTCTGTGTGTAGATGCATAAATTTGCCTAAAACAGGCACCTCAGTGATGGTTGGGTCACGTGGTGGTGAATACCTGTGGGTGCAGCCAGCAGTGGGACAAAGCAATGACACGTATATATTCCAACTGGCAGTTGCACTTATTCTGCATTAAATATTGTCATTATAGCTAATGCTGTGTATATATACGTCAATGTCCCGGACACTCTCTTTCAAACTCTTATCTTTCTCCCTCATGCACACATGTCTTCAACTACATCACCACACTCACATCTCCTCTGATTTTTCCTCCCAGTATTAGGACTATTTTATTTTATTTCCCTTGATATTTTATATCTCTCATTGTTGTTACAGTGTTTTTCATCATGCTGGTTTCTGTTACAATTCACACTGTGTGATCCACGCAGTCGTGTTTTTGCTTGTCGCCTTGATCTTTTTTGTTGTTGTTTTGTCTGTTCGTTGTGTGCTGTGAGATGTTTTTCGACGGTCTTTGGGTTTCTGTCTCCCACACACTTATTATTGATTACATCTCTCCCCTCAACGTTTTTTACCGGCATGATTTAGCACTCTTTTTCTGGTCCTGTCATTTCTCACTGCAACAACATTATAGAAGATGCATTCAATTATGTATTTTTACACCCGCCTGCTCAATTAACAAATAACTGTTACAGGACAAAACATGTAGAATATACTGGATGGTCATTTAAAAACACAATTTTGTCTTTTTAAATCTTGCCTGCTCATCAGACGGCATATCTTTCCAATTGATGTGGAGCAAGAACTTGTTCTTGTCATCCTTTTCTTGGTTTGGCTCCAGACAGAGGGCTTCTAATGACTGCTGCCGGTTCCATTCACATTCCTTGTGGATGATTAGGACTGTGACCTTTAGCAGAGCCCGATAATTCAGAGCTTAGTGATTTTTATCCCTCTCTAAATTCTGACAGAGAGAGATAGAGAGAAAGAGAGGGGCATATTGGGGCTTATCAGAAAGGAAGAGGGAGCAGATCAGAGAAACAAGGTGTAGAGGAGAGGATGAGGATAGAAACAAAGAGGAAGAGGGTGTGGAGGCACAGACAAAGGGGGGAGGATGACACTGCGCCACTTACCCTGGAGGCACTGACATTATCTAGGAGAGACCAGCATCAGGGAGAGAGAAAACGATGAAAGGGGGGTGGACTAAAAGAGAGTAAAATGTAAGTTCTGACGGTCTTCAAAAACACCTGACATTTACCTGTTTTTCATGGGTTTGGGCGAGACAATTGGAGTCCAGTAAAGGCCACAAGTCTCTCTCTCTCTCTCTCTCTCTTGCAGGAATGTTGGCTGTCTGCTCCATTCACACCATTTTCATCAGTGCTGAAAACAGCATTTACAAAATACTGTGCAGATCAATCAATGACCAGGATGGAAGAATGTGTTGTTTGTCAGGCCCAGAGGAAGACTAGAAGGGTCTAGAAGGGTCTCATGAGAGGTACAGATGAAACTGGCGCTTCATAAAGTGTGATATGTTACTTCCTATTGAAGACTGGTTGCTGAAGTTTTTATAAATGCAAAAGAAAAAAACATTTGAAAAGGAATATATAGAATAAAGAAAAGTCAGTATTGTATGTCACCCTTTTAAGTGTGCTTCATGAACCTGAAGTAAGATGGATTTCCCAAAATACGTTGAGGGTTAGTTAGTGCATAAGCCCCCCCACCCCTCCCCCATCATTATAATGTTTTTAAGCCTTTGCTCAGCCAGCTACTCATGTGAAAAAACCTGTTGGCTTTGCAATAATTTGTACATGTCCAATATAGTAAATTGCATCATTACAAACCAAACGCAAGCAGCAAAGTTACCACAACTCATGCAAAGGTACATCATTAATTGCATGATTAAGTTGAGAGACAGCCACCCGCTGACCTCCATATCAGTGGCAATACAGCGCAAATTCAAATAACCCTATATTATAAACATCCGTTGTCTATCCCTTAATTAACCATCCAGGTCTGCTGAATCAGCACTCTGGATGGATCTGTGGAGGAGAGCAGCTTTACCTCAACTTGCTGGGGCAAACATCATTTCATCATGATTAAAACTCAATGGTTTGAGACCTTGTCAGATGCCACACAATTAGCCTATATGGCAAACTGCCAAACCTGCAGCGTATGTGTGTGTGTGTGTGTGTGTGTGTGTGTGTGTGTGTGTGTGTGTGTGTGTGTGTGTGTGTGTGTGTGTGTGTGTGTGTGTGTGTGTGTCGGGTTGGGCACATGTACAATTGTGCATGAATGTGTATGTGTCTCCTATCAGGAGAGCCTGCAGTCTCCAGATAAATGTTGATTATCAATCTCGGCCGTCGCTGAGAGAAGCAAAATGTAGAAAGGAGGGCAACTGGTGGGAAGGAATCAAGAAATAAGAGGCGTTGAAACGCAGTTTGGCATATTCTGTAGCTACTGTACACCGGACCAGCTGTTCCCAGCAACATTAATTGGCAAAGACGTAAGGAATTGAATGCAGTTAAGTTCCCTTGCACTAGTGACATCTTGACATACAATAGTTTTGCATAAAGGACAAGTGAAAGTTATCATGTAGGCAACATTTTGTCTGACAGAAAAGCGGAAATAATAAATATGGATAATGGAGATACATTTCGAATGCAGAATTATGTTGTATAATGTTGATGGATTATATGAATGCAGTGAGGAGACACCAGCAACTTAAATTGGTTAGTTGCACTCCAATGTTAGGGAACTTGGTTGAACTATGTCGACAAAGCACAAACAAAAACACAACACCACAAAGATATGAATATTAAAGGGAAAAAGACAGCTTCAAGCATTTGAAATAAACATTTAAAGGGCCATAAAATACATGTAAGAATGATCGGCTTATATTGGCAATCATAGGGAATTGAAACAACATCCATAACGCTGTTCTGCTTTGATATAACTCTTTTGCACAGGCCAAATCCCTCCAGTCCCCCTGAGTCACAGAGTCCTGTATTTGACACAAACAACACAGTTACAAAGCAGAAAAGAGAGCTTGTTAATTGGAAAACACACAGCAATGTCTTAGGAGAATTAAATATATTACAGTGCAAAATAGCAAAAGTTTCCTTCGTTTGGCTTGAAAGTAAAATCCCTCCTGAAATGCAGGCAGCTTGCTAATAACTGTGCTCTGTTAGCAGACATGTCTTCTTCATCTTCAATCTACTAAGTGTTGCAGTGTCTTTTAAGTGAATGGGAAGACTCTGTTTGGTCACATTCAACACATAGCTAAACTACTACTGAAATACTTACATGACTCAAAGTATGTATACAATACCATGTAAATAACTGAAATTCACAAGCAGACATAATCCGAAATAACAGTTTTATACGACTATACAGCTGTTGCATAGCCATTTCACCTATTAAACGTGAAAGGGATATAATTTAAATTGAAGCTTTTTTTTAACTTTTTACTCCATCGGGATAAACTGTGTGTGTGTGTGTGTGTGAGAATGTGTGTGTGTGTGCACAACCTCAACAGCAAGTTCATTGTATTCTGGTGAGGTACGTTTCAAAAGAGAAGCCAGAGGAGATGAGAGTCAAATATCTGAGTTGACCTGTGGATGTGTGGGATCTGTCTCACGTCCCTGAGTGCTGGCCCTCTGCCAGGTGTAGCAGCCCACACAGTGAAATCCTATGAACGCTGTGAGTCCCCGCGTGGATATCGCCATTTCAATAATTTATGGATTATACAGTCAAAATCAATCCCTATTGACCTGCCAGGTGCAGCAAAGGGAAGTCAGTGCAGAGAGAAATGATGTAATCCAACTTTGGAAACTACATTGTGGGAGAGAAGCATTAGTTTGTGACTTTCTTTCTGAGTGAAGAATCCACTAGTGCCCTGAATCCCTTTCACAGTTCTCCAGCCACCCTGGTAAATTGGATGGAAGGTTAAAGTTACAAAAGACATGTTTTCTTATTTTTTCCTTTATGCCTTGTGGCATCTAGTCGTGCAGATGGGGAATCCATCATTTATAAAGTATGAAAACCCATTCATGAAACGCATAATAGTCAAGCTTATTAATCAAGAATAAACATTTATAACTGTGTTTTGCATACTAATGAATTACTAATGAGGGTTCATGTTGGAACAATGCTTTATAAATGATGAATTAAGTGTTTACTCATGCTTTACTAATGCTAAATAGTGTGTAGTTATTATAAAGTTCTACCTTTGGATTTTACTGACACAAACACAATTCCATGTATTCCCATTGTTTTGGGGTGGCGGCAGAAATGTCAGTATCTTTTTAGGGCAAATAAAGCCCAAACTATCTGGCTGTGGTGGAAGTACAGGTAAGCGTTCCTCGTAGTTCGGAGGAACTCACCCTTTAAATAAACACTGAGTCTGAACTTTCCTTGAGAAATGGAACAACACAAACGTTCCATAAAACCATCATTCTGCTTTAACATATATTGTCTTGACAGTTTAGCACTGCATATTTAGTTACTACATAAAAATAATGATCCCATCATACCAATGAATTCTTGGGAGACGCCTGCTCAATTACCACGGTGAAATTAGAGCAGTCGTACATATGTTGAATACATAAATGCTGGGAGGTACAACTGCTAATATAAACACTCACACTTCTTTTTACATCTAAGAGCAACCTTATAGCCTGTGTGTGTGTGTGTGTGTGTGTGTGTGTGTCCACGGGATAGAGTGGAGAGATTGATGCAATTGACACCATTGGTATGGCTTTGTCTGGGATCCAGGGACATGTGGTTCATTAACCTCTGAGACATGATTGGTTAAAGATGTCTGTCGGCTGGTTCACTACTACCAAGTCTACCCCAATCAGAAGCTTTTAGCCTTCCTCCCAGCAACGAGTTAGCTGTCATGGTGAGATTTCACCGCTCTCTGCTCTGATCCCAAACCTTCCCCATTACTGATAATTTGGACTATTAGTTAGGGAGTGCCATCTGGGTACTGTAATTATCCTCTTATGTTTCCCAGCGTCTCTGTGCCATTCCCTGTTCGCTCCTAGACTTCTTTTCCTCTCATTCTCTGGCATAGTTGTAGGCAGAGTGGAGAGTGGATCTGACGAGAGATAAAAGTGCTGAAGATGAGAGACAGATAGACATATTAAAAGTGATACAGGGCGGTAGAAGGAATCAGATTTGAGGAATTCCAAATGAGAAGATGAAACTGATCTTTTTTACTCTTTACCTTGTTTCCCCAGGCTGCCTGCTCTGTTTGCTTATCGCTTCTCAGATGATATCAAGGGAACCCACACATCAAACTACAAGGTACATAGAGAGCAGGCACTGTACATTACAACATGTTTAATTAAAAGTGGTCCTTTAAGCATTATAATATGTTTTTTTAATCAAGAATAGGTTTCACTTTCTGTGAATACATACTGTATCTCTTTCAGATGTTTTCAGTGATGCTCTAAATATCACACACACACACACACACACACACACACACACACACACACACACACACACACACACACACACACACACACAATCAAGCAAACAAAACAAATTAGCGTGTATCTGTAACCCTCCCTCAAAAGACAGCTGACTGAATCATCATTAGAGAGCAAACCATTCATTATATGTTAATTATGAAACAAATAATAAGCAGTAATGATTTCAAAGGGGGATGATGTCAGGGGTGCCAAACTGCTGAGTGTATGATACATGCAACATTTCAGATATTCTGTTAAATTGCTTTCATTCAACAAGAGAGAATACAATTGGATTAGTTCATCTCAGATGGGAATTTTAAATCATATATGGAAACTTTTGAAACCACTCCTGCGCCACAACTTCTGTCAATGCTCAGTGTCCAGTCTACAACAACCCTAAAATACACTAGATGTTCAGCAGTAAAGGCATAAATACAGTACTGTTAAAGAAGATCTTTAAGTTCAGTCAAATTGTAATTCAGAGCTGAACACAAAGAATAGTGCATTCTAAATAAGTCTGACTTAAAGCGGTACACTTTTTTTGGGGCCTTTTGGGGGCAGCGGAAAAAAAACTGTAAACACCACTCAGGTCTTTTTCACAGCAGACATTTTGACTAAAATAGGAAAGCACAGGCATTAATAATGGCTCGGTTCTATTCAGTTGTCTCAATAGGCCGTGACAGTGAGCTAACAATACCAGTATCCTCAAACTGAACGAGCTAAATGGAATTCAGCCAACATTCATTGTAATATTTACACCTGTGCTTCTGCTACTGTGGTGTGTCAAAATGTCTTCCGTGCGCATATGTACACATCATAATCTTATAAAGTGTATAAGGCATACATGCCAACACAACACAGTTTCCTATTACATATCCAGCAGGCACAAAGCAACATAAACATTACGTTGGAATTGCGTTTGGTCTGCCCATCTGACAAATGTGTGTTCAATATTAGCTCTACTTTTAGCTGGCTTATGTTTGACTCTCCAAGAACTCTTGAGGGAAATACTTGGCTCTATAGAAGCTCGATGGTCTTGTCTATGTTCAACTGCTCGTTGCTGAATTTGTCTGTTTGCTGTTTGATGCTGGAAGTGTACTTTGAGCTAAATAGAGCTTCTTTGCTGTAAACCAGTGCCTGCTGCAGCTCAAAATGAGGCTTTTTAAGAGTGATACCTAACCAAAACTGTAAAAAAATAAAACAATAACCTCAGATAATTAAATACTCCATAGAGCCAAGAGGAGCTTCAGAGTCAATGGTCATTATTTGTGGGTTTATCACTACAAGCAACCCCTTTCAGATTACACAAAGTTATTTGTATCTAATTGTTGAAATATTGAAGTGAATATTGAAAGTGTAACTTTATGTAAGGTAAAGTTTAGAAATGTAC
Source organism: Myoxocephalus aenaeus (assembly GCA_038501785.1). Taxonomy (NCBI): domain Eukaryota; kingdom Metazoa; phylum Chordata; class Actinopteri; order Perciformes; family Cottidae; genus Myoxocephalus; species Myoxocephalus aenaeus. The sequence continues at coordinate 2,415,809 of JBAMJR010000151.1, read as the reverse complement.
TGAGACTACACTTGCAGCTTATCGTTGGCTCCAGTTTTTTTTTTTTTTTTACATAGAACAAAATAGCACATATAGAGGTATGCAAAAACATATTGCAAGTCTACTGTGATATGATAAATTTTTGTACTAAAAGCATAATATCTATATAGAAAAATTAAGTGGGCCCCGACCTTCAATCATTTTGGAGCGTAATTACTAGCCGTACCCAGTTCAATCAGGAGAGACAGTGAGTGATTAGTAGTTCATGTTTATTATGCCAGATGATGCGTCTATGGGTTACACAGTATGTATTTGGCGCTTGAACTCCGCGAGGAGATTGAGATCGCACTGTGTTTGCCCTGAGCGGCAGCAATCTGTAGATCCCCCCGAGGAGTCCAGACACTGGTGCTGGTGGCTGGAGGTTCTGCTGGAGTTGCTGGAGATGCAGATGGGGTGCTGGATCTGAGAAGGCGGATGGTGCTGGGGAGGCGGAGGGGCGCATGTGACAGCAGCAGGACACTGGAGGCGGGGATAGAGAACATTTAAAGGAGATGGCAACAAGCTGATAGGATAGCTGAACAGCTGGTAGAGTCTGACGCTTCTGACACTTCTGACAGGGACGTCCGGTATGGAATGTGTGCTGCTGGTGGGGGACAGTATGAGTGAGAGGCCAACGCCTGGCGCGAGGGGACTGTCTTCTTGTCATTAGAGTAGGAGCAAATATTCAGAATAAAATCTATTGGAGTAAAACAGCGTGACCACGCCCACCACGGTTCCTTAAGTTACGTTTCTGCCGCCATGAAACCTCTCACTACACTGGAATGAGCTGACGGTTTATGGGACGGAAGAGAGCTGAAGGGAGTCAAAATCCAATTATAGTAAATATATCATCATGTAGAGTTAAACATATCATCATGTAGAGTTAAATATGAACACTAAATAGTAAAAAAAAAAAAATTATATTTTTAGTAAATTTTTTTGACAAATTTACTGTATAGGCTGAACATTATTGCTGATACCGGTCAAAACACATGCCAACATGTGAATAAAGGGAGTCCAGACACTTATTTTGTAATACTTCTAGCACTGGATGCATAGGAAAAAAATACACACTGTAAAACCTACCAGCTCATCTTAATAAAAGAAGTAAGCTAACCCAACTTAAATGGCATAGAAAGTTGTAGTTACTTGAGTGATACACTAACATGAACTCATAAGTGAACTGCAGTCATAATGACTCAGTCATTTTGAGTTTGATCAACTTCTGGTAGACTTTCAAGTTATGTGTATCAATTCCAATGAGTTGTATTAACTCATTTGATCTAAATTGATTTTATAGACAGTGGATGTGTTCGAAAACTTAGCTGATCCTTGATCTGTCGTTAAGACAGGTGTCTGTAAATGTAAATTTTTCTGCGTTTTTTCGCTTAGTTTTTTCAAAAGTTACCGAGAAATATACACTGTACTATCCGATAACACCGTTATTGTAACTAGCAGACCGGAAGGGTCTGTCTCTTCCTGCGACGGAGTTTCTGCTTGTTGTGAAGTGGGCGAGTCTACCCAGCATGCAGTTCGGCACAATTATTACAATTATTAGTGTTACAAATAGTTTGTGTCACAAACTGTTGTGTCGTGGTGTTTTACCCTGTTAAAGAGCGTTAGTTGTGGGTTATTGATTGTTGTTATAAAGTTTTAACCATGACTAAAGTTACAACCATGACTAAAGTTACAACCATGACACGTAAGTAGCTCCGACCGCTGTGCCCTCAGTGGTGAAAAAATAAAGGTTGTTATGGCTATGCGGTATATGAAAAATTCATACCGGTTTCAAATTGAACCAGTATACCGCACAGCCCTATGTGTAATGTTCTGGTCAAGTAATCATATTGGTTCAAATAAATTCATTCCATCTGAGTTCATACAAATAAGTTTAAATAATAAATATGTTTTAAGTTCAATACAAAGAATGGAGTTAGTACTAGTCATTTATTTACTTAAGTATACCTAACAATAAATACTTGAGTTAAGAGTACTCCATTTAAGCATTTTTTTCCACTAAAAGGATTTGAGTTATTTAACTTAAATGGTTCAAGGCAATCGGTTTCCTTAAACTATTTGAGTTGACTTTACTCATCAGGTTTTACAGTGCAGTTATACTGATTAAAAATCCAGGTAACAAGTGTGAGCGTACCAGGGTTGTCAGCTTTCTTGCTGTTTCTCTTTGTGCCAATTGTCTGCTGCTTCACACCAAATGATTGGGTGGAAAGGAACACTGTTGGATCAATGTGCTGTCTAGGAGAAAAAGTGGGGAATGAAAGTGATAATGGTAAGAAGCGTACAAGACACACACACACACACACACACACACACACACACACACACACACACACACACACACACACACACACACACACACACACACACACACACAGTCATTCTCAGGCCACAGTCACATGCCTGACTGCAAGACTTGCTGTTCTTTTCAATCACTCACAAGGCTTGACGTACCGACACACACACACACACACACACACACACACACACACACACACACACACACACACACACACACACACACACACACACACACAGATGCGGTTTCCGTCTTGGTTTGAGCTGTTCTGTCAGTCTCTCACTACTGTTTTTTTTATTCCAGTTTTGTGCTGCCAAGAAGACAACACAGTTTTTCTGCCATCCCTTTCATTCTCTCAGACAAACAGCTGTCTGTCACACACACACACACACACACACACACACACACACACACACACACACACACACACACACACACACACACACACACACACACACACACACACACAGCCGTCAGAATACACTGATGAATTCCCTTGGTTGAATTATTGCATCTGCCAATCAAAGTCCCTATTATTCTTGTGAGTTTTGCATCCTGCCACCAGATGATTTGTGTTGTGTGGGTGGACAAAGCAGTAATGTTGCTATTTCTTCTCTTTCTTCTTTATGTTACTGATTTACTATAACCTCAACCCCTCCAATCTATACGTCTTCTTGTCCTCGTCGAAGGTATACGCTTATTTATTTAGCTTGCAACCCTGCAGGCAATGACTATGACGAGGGAACACTTACCTGTCTGCCCAGTGTGCAAGGGTCGTGTACATTTATGAATTCTGTCGTGCCCGAATGTCTCTTCTCACACTGCCGTCAGATTTCACCTCTCAGTACTCTTTGCTTTTCTGCATTGTGACACTGGTGACAGCCCCACAAGACCTTCCATGTCAGAGCTGCTTCTATCTCTGCAGATCGTTACATTATTGAAGCTTTTTTTTTCTTCAAAGGAGCAGGCCATAACAGTTTAAACTTGCCCTTGGATCCTGAAAGCGTGACTGACAGTCACACACTCCTGCTCGCTCTTTATCTCTCTCACACATGCCCTCGGCGGCTCTGCTATATTATACAGGCAAAGGAGTGAGGTGAAGGGAGTATCGAGCAGGTAAAGAAGACAGAAAGTGCAGTGAAAAGACAGTTCTGAGAGCAAAAGAGCAGCCGTGTCCACTGATCCACAAGGCAGGACAACACACAGAAATAGAGGAAATAAAAAGTGTGCGTTGGCAAATAAAAGTGTGCGTCTGTTTTTTTAGCGTTTGGCAGCTTTAGAGCATCTCTGTGTACCTTACAGGACTCATCTACTCCCTCTGCTGGGATTATTTTTACAGAATGTGACCACATGGCACTTCCATGGGGGGTTGCCTGCATTTGTTTATTTACACTGAGATGAACAGGTGAGTGGACTGGCTGAGTAGCTGATTCTTGGGTCTTGATCAAAGAGGCCATGCGTTTTCTTTTGGGATAAATATCCGTACGCATTTGAGGCCAGGGGCTATTTCTACTGCAAGCCAGAGTCCTGGTAAACTCCTGGGGCCAAACTGGTGTGTGGGGTGATCTCGGGATTGAGAAGGATGGGAGAGGGGGGATTTAAGACAACAGAGGTTTGGATGAGGTAAAGAGAGCAAACAAGCTTCCTGGCTGCTGGTGTGACTCAGTGAAGCTGTGGTGGTGTATTGCTTATAAAAAAATGGGGGTTGTGAGTTAAGTGTGTGTGCAGACCAGCAGATAGAGCAATATCGCAGGGTTCCAGCTTAAAGAGAGGCGCATGTTTCAATCATTGGCTCCATCGCACTGCCAAAATGCACAGCTGTTGGCGTGTAGGTGTTCGGGAGATTGTGTGCCTTTTGTGTATGCAACGCATGTGTGTGTGTTTTTTGTGTCAGCGTGACTTGTCTGTATTTTTGGCAGAATGTGTATTTGGCTCTGGCAGACACATGTGGCTAACCATACGCGGTTATTGAGATTCAAAGCATCTCTTGAGCAGGGTCATGAAAACAAAGCTGCTCGTCTGAGGGCGGCGTTAAGAGACTGATTCTGTTTGTTTCCTGCAGTTCCATGGTTGTACAGTATCTGTAGCAGAAATGTAATCAGGGTTATGTGTGTCCTCTGGGGCTCTAAGTGAGGGATGTTGTCATTCTATACAGAGCAGAGAGGGCTGGTTCTGCCTGAGATGGCCTGATCATTTACATTGACACTGATGACGCCATTAGCCAGCTGCTCGGAAGCCTGTCAGACATGTTTCACTAGGCAGAGTTGTACCAGTGAGTCTCAGGCTCTAAAACTCAACTCTTCTCCTATTTGTTCTGTCTATCTTTAATGTTAGTTTATTTAACAATTTAAAAGTCACGATTCAATGAGCTTAGATGTGCCGTAAGAAAGGCATGGCATTATGACAGCAGATGCGTCATTTACAAAATGCCAGAAGAGATTGGTGATCATCACTGCTGGAAGCGTCTCCAACTGAGAGTGTATCTGTTTACCTACTACTGGCAGACAAAAGCGTGGGTAATTGTTTTGTGGTCATAATGAAACAGTAATAGAGTAGTGCACTGTATTTGTGTTGGCCGATCCGGAAGTTGGCATCATACTGGTTCCCTCAACTAAAAGCCAAAGGGATATTTTCTTTGGATTTTGGATTATTGCAGAAAATAAGCTCTGTGGCAAACAAACGTTTATGATACTTGCACATTTTGTTCAGAGGGATAACCTTCCAATGAACACCACTTAGATGATTTTTTTTAACCGTGAATGGAATTGCCAGTAAAAAGTGAGAATGTTTATAAGTCTCATTTAGCTACTTGTTCTAAGACACATACAAGCTACACAATTCACGAGAGGGGTATCCACAGACTTATTTTGTGTTGTAGACACACATGTTAATACCTCTTTAGCTTTGTTAAGAACAGACCTTATTTCAGCCATCCATCAACCAACAACCCAACAAATTTTCTCAGATTTTAGGAATCATTCCTGCAGAAATCTAAAGCTTTCTCCAACACTTCAAGCAGATAATATGTGACAAAAAAACAGCTGAAGTACTCTTTGACTTCATCTTAAAAAAGAAAAAGCTACATTCAATTCAAACAGTGCAGAATCATGAAAACTGAACATCAAAGGGTCTTTTCCCATCTTAAATGACAACTATCTTAAAGGCTGTCTACCCAGATTTCCACACCATCTACTGAATGTCAGCTTGCATCTCAAAATGCAAACATGCAGAAATAAAGACTAAACTTAAACTTACAATTTTTTTTTGAGGATACACATGCTCACATATATCCACACACTCACACCAAATATTCCAACAGTACCTTAGGGGTACAGGTATATAACAAAGCAACCAAGCACTTGACAGGAAGTGAGATTACTGGATGATATGTGCGTCTTAATATGTGTGCGTTTAGGTTTCGGGTGAAGAGATAAAGATAAGAGGAGAAACATTCATTCAGGCACTTTCGAGGAATCTCATTTTGATTACCTTCTTTTGATATATGTGACAAGACGGTGAGAATCTTTCAGAAGTGGTGAAGCGGCTGGGTGACTGATGTCGGGAAAGTTCAGCTGCTTTGTCTCACACATTTCCTGATTAAATCAGCTGCAGAAGTAGAATTTGGTGGATGGGCGAATTTGTCAAATAGTAAGACCGGCAGTGTAGTTGAGACAAAATAAAAGTAGTGTGGTCGTTTGTGTTAGCAAAAGCAAAATTGTGAATTTGTACCCAAAGGTGCAGCATGTGGTCGTGATTGCTGGGCTAGGCGCTAGGTGCTAGGCTGACACAAACAGACTCATTCACTGGCCTGACTTGCAGTTGATCAACAATATGGTTGTTTCTTGTTTGTTATAATATGCATGTAAAGCGTGTCTTTTGAGCTACATGTATTTGGATAATTTCATGCCATTAAGAGCTTGATATTGACACACTACAGTACAACTCATAAGATCCCCGTCTGACAAAGACATCATATAATGGTAGGTTGTTGGTTTGATCCCTGGCTCCTACTCTCTGCACGTCAAAGTGTCCTTGAGTGAGCAACTGAACTTTTTTCAGCAGCCCACTGCTCCTAGTTGCTTGGGATGGATTGAATGCAGAGGTAAAATGTCATGTATGTACCTATAGGCTCTTAAGCCGAAGGGAGTGAACTGGCAGTGACTCACACATTTATACTATAACAGCTGTGTGAGGGCCTTTGTGCCAAATGAGAGTTTCTTCAGAGCAGACTGGAGTCTTGAGTCAGTGACTGAATACACAATGTGGGGATGGCTGAATCTCTTGAGAGGTGACATATTTCATACGGCGAGGCAAAAGTGAGACAAAGTCTGTGCAGTGAAGAAGAATGACAATCAATAGGATGTAGGGAATGTGCAATTCTCAAACAAATAGGCAAACATGCTTTAATGATCAGATCTTGCTTTGTGTGTTTTTTACTTTGTTTAGTTCAAAGTTTATGCTTTAACATTAAACACAAAAATCCAGAACAAATATATTTTTTAGTAAAGTTCAAGTATAAACCTACATTTTCACTGGTTCACATGATACATGAATTGTAAAAGTATATTATCGACATTAACAGGGTTTGTGCTACTTAAATGAAACCCCTTTAAAAGATAAGTTTGACATCCTGGGAAACGTGTTTTTCTGAATTATTGTAGAGCGTCAGATGACGTCAATACAGTAAATATGAAGCTACTGTACCACCAGCAGCTGTTTAGCTTAGCTTACAGCATACATACTGGAAATGGGGAAAAAGCATGCCTTGCCCTTTCCAAAGGTAATACAATCCACTGACCAGCACCTCTAAAACTCACTGATTAACAGGGTGTTTTCTCTTTGCTATCTATACAAAAACCAAAGTGTCAAAATAACAATTAGCCGATGTGCTGGACTATTTCCTGACTTGGACCAGTTACCAGGCAACTAGCAGAGCCCCTGGGAAATTACTGGTCAAGAAATAGTTCATACTTAGCATATAGATGTGATTGTTATCAATCTTCTCATCTTGCTCTCTGCAAGAAAGTGAATAAGCCTAGCTCCCAAAATATCGAACTTTAAGATGTATTAATGCATTTACAATGGTTATTTACCTGGAATGAGGTACTTTTTCTCGTTGAGCTGTTATGAAAGTTGCAAAGTCATTTCCATTCCCTTTAAGTCACTTACTTCTTTTGTTAAGTTAATGTCAGTCGCCTCCCCAACACATCAAATAACCACTCTTTTAATTGGAAACACCACAACCTTTGTGGGAGGATTTGTGTATGGGGGAGTTTAATTTTATAGAGATGAGTCATACACCGTTTCATAAGAGAAAAAAAAAGGGTAACTATGAGCATGAAGCTGACTTAGGCTGGATTTAAAAGTAATGGTTTGTCATAGCTCAGCAGCAGAGCGTAATGTGTCATCAGTTGTCGGCTTCTAAAGGGATTGATATAAGTCCGAGGTTTATAGTGGGTCAAAAATAACTATGGAAACAATCTTTAATAATCAAATATGAGAGCTCAAACGTATTCTTGGTTACACTTAATTCATGAGAAAGTGTGTTAACTTATTTGTAACTGCTTTACAGCCTCATCTTTTTAACCGTTGGTCAAGATCAACATTACATTCATTGCGCTACTGCATTGTGGCCATTTAAATTGCCATCAGCTAATGCGTGAGGTGATGTCTTCTTTACCGCAAACAAATGGACAATCAGGATACACAGTATTTTCCTACATGTATTATGCATGCTGGTTGACCTCATATTACTACAGGTCTTACTCCTATGGGACGCTCACTTCCTATTCTCATCCGCTATAGCAGCCTTAGTGAATGTAAATGCAGACACAGCCCAACTCTGTCCATAAGGGCACGGGGAAGAATGTCCTGCTCTCCAGCCCATTAAAGAGGACTCCATTTTCTGCACTCTGTACTACAGTCTCACACACACACACGCACGCACGCACGCACGCACGCACGCACGCACGCGCACACACACACACACACACACACACACACACACACACAATGACAGCAATGCAGACTATGGGCATATAAAGTAGTCCACCTTAAGTAGCTCCCTTCCACGCCACTCCATGCATATTTTATAACAGCCGGCATTAAAAGCCAAAGGAATAAGGAATGCCTGGCTAGGCAGCTGGGTTAGCTCTGCGCCCTACTTCTTTTCTAGTTCAGCCGCCTTTGTTTTGGTTGCAAACACGCAGGGAACTGGACAGAGGAAGTGTCGAGAGAGCGAAACCGATGTAGAAGTAGCGAATGTTGGATCAGAGAGGCTTTAGTATCTAATTTTCCTGCATTTTATTTCCCCTCATTTACAACCTGTCCCCCATTTGGCTGCTTCCGCGAGTTGTCATACCAACAGTAAGTGGAGGCAAGGTCAAACCCGGAGATATGTTAATGACCGGCCCTCCAGCTGAGAGATGGCGTACTGCTGCGCCGGTGAACTAGGACGACGCCCAAGATTGTCCTTTAGTTGGAACTAGTGGACTGAAACCCCAAAAATACAAATCCATCACTGTACAACTGATAATAGCAGCTGGGTGGCATCTTCGGGGTTGGGTGGTTTTTGTTTGAGTACGCATATATTTGTGTTCGTCAGCATTTGATTGGGCGATTATAGCTCGGTATTTACTGGTGTTTACTTGTTTGCATGCGCACATCAGGCAAGATGTAACACCCTGGTAAGTCAACATCCCCCGTCTGTCATCGCTGGCTGTGTTATGCATTCTGCCTCACACTGGGTCACACAGGCAGGTTGTTCTGTCAGTGTAACACTTTGGAGTGCGGCATTCATCTTTCTTTTCTTTTCTTTTTTCCTCCTCCCGATGGCGGTGAGCGGAGGATTCTGAGGTCAGTTACGAGTCAGTTCTGTCACACACACACTCACTCTCTCTATCCTTCCATTGAACTTTTTCCCTGTGCTGTCCTCCCTCATCTATGAGAATAAATATTTAACTTCGACCCTTGAACTTGTGTATCTTTGTGTATGTACTGTCTTGTATGTATTACCCATACAATGTAAATGTGTTCATGTATCTGCATTGTGTGTGATGATGAATGTGTTGAGCTGTTGGCTGCTGGAAACACATAGAAGAAGTATATTTGGATTTGTAGCTGAAATGTAACTTTCAATATTTGAGGCATCAACCGATGACACTTAAAAGCCATTAATTGTGAATAGCGACTCTTAGAAATGTACCTTCTTGTTTCCTAACATTTAACATCTTAAATCTGCTCATTAAGTTTCAGCTAAATTTACTGATTGAGCAAATATTTAACCTATGTACATCCCAGTAACCTAGCTAATATGTAGGTTTGATGAGCAGTGCAGCCTTCATTCCAATGAAAACCATGTTTGTTTCAGTACTCAGTCTCCATAGATAACACATAGCCAGCTCAGTCGCCAGGACAAGTAAACAAACAAACACAGGACTTTCACCCAGGAGATCGCTGTTAGTGTCCCTTGTAAAACCAAAAGTCTTGCTTCATAACGTTACTTAAAAAAATCGGAGAATCTGAGTTGTTATTTATGGTCGTGACGGTTTTTTACATTACGTTGTTACATTATTTGATTACAAACCATTATATTTGTTGCCTAAACCTAACCAATTGTTTTTACAACGTTAACCACATGACATTGTGTTTCTGCAAGCGTGACCAGGCTGAGAAGAAACATATTTTGGAATCAGAAACGTTCAAGAAAATTCAAGAAATCTCGTGGTTTGCAGAAACGTACAATGCCGAAATTTTTCTTCTTCTGCCGACTGAGCTGCACCAAGCCGGAAATGAAAAGGTAAAAATGGTGAATGGAGATGGAGAAAGACGTATTCCTGACAACCACGAGGATAGGTTTAGGCACACATACAATTTGCTTATGTTTAGGGAAAGATCATGGTGTGGGTGAGAATAACTGGAGCGGTTTCCTCCATCACCCCACAACCACCACCCCACCCAGCTCACACTGGACAGTGCTGCGGGGGGACACAAATAGACAATAACACAACACTTTTTCACTTTTAAGCCATTGATGCCTGTGTCTGATGTTTTATTTATTTATTTTTAAATGTCTTGTTTCAAATTACAATGTCCTGTCTTAACGTTTTTATACATGTTTTTACATGTTACTGCTGCACTGACTGATGAGTCACCAACTTCATTTTGTTGTATGTTTTTACAATGACAATAAACATCCTTACCTCCTTAGTTAGGAGACCTTTGTGGCCCTGTTGACAATAATAACCGCTTGCTTCACATGAATGCAAACAAATGTTTTGGTCATTTCCCACAACAACTGATGCTCTAGATTTTCTTGAGAGAACAGTCTCCATTTTACTTTTCTTTTATTTCAAACACTGACACATGCAGACATTATTCATTTAATTAGACGTTGTACCTCCATCCAAAACTAACTTTCTCCATGCTGTAGAGCAGTGTTTTTCAACCTTTTTTGAGCCGCGGCACATTTTCTACAATAAAAAAATCCCGCGGCACACCAACAACCCAAAAAGTTACAAAATGTCACATTGTAGCATAACACAGCATATATGGTAGATCATTATTGCGCTACCTACTGGCATGGAAGAGTATTCAGTGTTTCAAGTAAACCAGATTGCTCCATCAGACAAAAAAAGAAGTGTTATCACTTTGTTAGAAAAATGAAAATAAAGTTATGCAAAAAAGAACTAATATTTAGTTACTACTAAATATCTTATTGTGGAAAACAATAAGCTATTGCAAAACAAAACGGAATGAGTGCAGATGAGTTGTATCAGTATTAGTGGCTGCAGTGAGCTGCTTTCCTCTACACATCTTTTTAAAACGGGGTTGTAGATTTGATACGGCTCTCAATTCATGCTCCATGATAGAGACACAACAGCAGAAAGCCGACCTCACGGAGATCTCATAAAGATCGGCTTTTGGCGAAATGCCAAGAATCGGCGCATGCGTAACCTGTTAACGGCGGACTGTGAACATTTAAAACCAGTATTTCCTCTTGCGCCCCACCTGTAATAAATACCTGTAATAAAGGTATTACACCTGTAATAAATACCTCCCAGTTTGATAAATACTGACTTAAAGGAAACATGGTGTTCATTTATTTTAATGACGACCACAAAGTGTGCAGGCTTTATCACTGCAGGGTGTTTTTCAGGCTTTTGGAAGAATATTTCCAGAGCCTCTCTGAGTCAGAAACGTCATTGATGGAGCTCCAGGCTGTTTGTCTTGACCTGCAAACGCATGAACTGTTAGGCTTTAACAGTGAGAGCTCATATCTTAAAATACTGATAGCTTCAGCAGCAAATCCCATTGTGAAAAGCACGCGACATATTTTTCGCCGCTCTCTCTCTCTCTCTCTCTCCGCTGTGTCTCACCTGTGCAGCGCATCGGGCGGAACTCCGCGTGCGCGACACAGAGCAGAGTTGTATAGACGCGACCCAGAAATGACATGCTGTGTAGATAAGATCAATAACATACGGCCGTTTAGTTTGTTTAATAGCAGAACAAGGTGCAGACCTGTTCTATATTACTCTGCCAGCCACTATATTGCAGCTCAGACGCTCAACAATGGAAAATCATTTGCGGCAACTAAATAATATTTTTTTGGACCAATTAAGTGAAATTGGACATTTTCCCACGGCACACCTGACGATCTCTCACGGCACACTGGTGTGCCGCGGCACAGTGGTTGACAATCACTGCTGTAGAGTATTGTGGTAATATTTGGCATTGTTTCTTGTTGGCCTTCAATGTAAAGGAGCGGAAAAAGCCTCGTTTCCAGTTTGATAAGGTTCTGTTGAGGTCAGGGAGGCAGTTTGGCGTCTTGGAAAACCACACTGTCCAATAGAGCTGTAAACTGGCAGCACGCAGCTCCAGGATGCAAGGCCCTGACTCCAGGTTGGCTCTGGCGGTGTGTGTGTGTGTATGGTTGGCATGTTTGGTCGCCATCTGCAAGACATAGGGGTTCTGGCCAAGGTGCGCACACAGGCACATACACACTACACACACACACACACACACACACACACACGCGCACACACACACACACACACACACACACACACACACACACACACACACACACACACAAATGCGCCCTGCGATATTAAGGAATGTGAGTAATATCAATCACTGTAGGCAAATCAGTCATATTGGCCAGCACAGATCTAAGATGTTGTATTATTCACATCCTCTGACTCCTGCGATCGGCTGGAAGAAATATATAAAACATGAAATATGTCTGGGATGTGAATGTGAACAGTTGGTGTTTCCAAGGGGACATAAAAGTTCATTACGGACGTTTAAGTGATTTGGCAGACATCAATACGAGGATACTCCATTGCCAATGTTATTGTTTGAAAAGTCCAGATTAGCTCCTTAATACTGCAGGTCTATTGATTGTGATTATGAGCTTAACTGAACAAAGAGATTGGTGATCATACACATTTAGGTGATGAAGAGGATGCCAAAACAGGACAGTCAATCAAAGCCATGATCATGCAGCTTTATGTTAATCTACTGGTGCATTGCTGCTGAAGATACTTGGAGTCAGTACATAACACCAATAAAAACTGCTTCACTTTGCACAGATGCAAAGTGAAGCAGTTATAGATCATATTTGTTGAATACACTGAAGCTGATTAGTGAGGAAGAATTGACGGCCCAAAGCTGCTTTTCCTAATCCCGAGATTAGTAAAATAATAAGAGGCCTGTCTTCTTGCTCACACACTCACACATAGACAAAATGCTGGTTTTGGCTCAGTCCTGCAAACAGAGCTGGTATCTCCACTCTCTCAGAACAGTCCCTTGGCCACAGTAGTGACAGCCCTAACTGGGAGAGCCACAGCAAGCCAGTAAGGCGTATTGCCAGACCAGTGTTTCCAGTGTGAGAAGTGCCGAGGAACCTGCTAGCGTGTTGGGTAATGTAGACCGATGCTGGGTCGTGGATTAACCTACTAGCACAATTGAAAAAGTTCCAGGCTTTTTTTTCTTTCAGAAGCTGCTGGGTTTATTGGGTTGCAGTGTCTTCTTTGTCTACTATGGTTCACTAGTTCAATTATGTCTGGAAGCCTGCACACAAACAAGCACATTAGTACGCACACACCAAGACTTTCAAAGCCTCCTCGTTAACCTCAGGGGGAACTTTTTTATATCATGAAAACAAAAGCTAGAAGAATTTACAATGGTTACATTTTAGTCTGTGATGCAACTACATTTCCTCCCGAATAAGTCTGAAAATACATCATATGGATGAGAAGGAAAACTTAACAAGAGCTCCGCTAGCATACTTTACTGTGAGCAATACGATTTATTAGACGTTTTATTTATTCTACCATGCCTGGGATTAAGAAGATGATTTCAGATGATGAACACAGATATAAAAAACAATGCACATTCATAAGCAAAGGGGGAAGCAAAGCAGAGCAAATAGAAAATACAATTATCCGTGTCTGTTTGACCCCAGGGAATTCACAGTATAATGCCACTGGATCTAATTCACTTGCAAAAGAGTTGAGCAGGATGTAAAGCTTGATTCACAGTGGACTCAGACCATGAAAAAGCCTCTTTTCCTCCAACCTTTCACACAGACAAAGAGCTGCCGCATCTCCACTCCATGTGAGAATGGAGAGGCACCCGGGCTAAAAACAAACACTCACCATGAATGAATATATATACGTTTGCTTTATACTGATTGTCCATTCAAGCAAACACCGTGAAAGAGGGCCGGCTAGCATACGGTTGTGAGGACCGGCTACTCGTCTGACATCAGAGGGAGATCAGAGAGTGCAACTATTAATGTATTCTTTAAAAAAAAGACTACTCAGTGGACCGTGAATCGAGCCCTTTCATAGGAGCCCATCTCTTACTGGTGTGAAATGAGGTGAAAATAAGCAGACTTAAAAGAGACTGCTTTGGAGGAAGTCTTCCCCGAATGTCTGTGGAGGTCTGCTGAGGTGACCCAAACAAATCAGCTTTTGAAGGGAGTCAAGGATGAATCTAGCGCACTGGGAAACAAACACGCACGCAGGCTTGGCTCGCTGTCAGCGGATATGCATGTCAGAGCTAGCGCTGTCATTTTCTCAGTGTGAGGCTTTCATCACGTGGTTTGCTTCCTTCTGAGCCCTGCGCTTGCAGGACTATGCTTGTCCCTGGACTGCCAACCAAAATCACAACATACTACAGCCTCTCAGACTGATTGCCCTGCATTCAATGGCACAGACACACAGGCACACACACACACACACACACACACACACACACACACACACACACACACACACACACACACACACACAGAAGGAATACCAACAAACACCGTTGAACTTTTAACTTTTAGTTCTAAACTCAAAATATTCACGACAATTAACAAATTCTGTGGAACATAATAAACTAAACGGCACTTCTATCTGCAGCGCAGATCTGTTGCATGGAAGGGCATCTGTGCGCTGCATATTTATCAAATTGACAGCAGGCGTCAGGCATACAGGGGCTCCAACATAAGCACTTACTCACTAATGGCTTACACAGCCACGGATCATTATCCCTCCCAGCATAGCCCAACACAGCACCGCACAGCACCACGCTGCACAGCAAAACCCCTCAGTCCCAGCATTGCATTGGCTTGTCTGCAGGGTAAAGTGTGTAGGAGGTTGATTATATATTTCTCCAGCATCAACATGTTCACATGAGTAGTTTGATAGTTTGAAGTTACAAGTCCTGCTGTATATAAAAGTGTTTAATTTCTGAAATGCCATAATTAAACACATTTTCAACCCTTTTTCATGAATTAGTCACCAGGGTATCATGTTTATAACACGAGCAGCGCAGCAGTTTGAGCTGCCTTCCTTCCTTCTGTAAGTGGCGGTGTGATGTGTCTGTTAGTTTTGAATAAGAAATAGTTCACAAGTTGAAGTCAAACAGGTCAATAAGTTTAAGTGGTCAGATGATCAGTCAGGTTGTAAACAGTAAATTAGATTATCTCACGTCATTGCAAAGGAAAAATATGTGCATGTACAACTATAGCAAGTAAGGAGGGTCAAAGTTGAATCAGGAAGTCCATCTGTCAGCTGACAGTTATTTTACCATTTAGCAAATCCTCTCTTCCAAATCAGTTTGGCTAAACAGAGGCTTTGTTTACAAAATCATCTGACTGCTTCTGTTTCTTACCCTGTCATACTTCTGTTTGGCACACTCCCTGTCATCTCAGCAATTCGTTTGGCAAGTATACGATGTCGTTACTGTTAGGAATAGACCATTTTGTCCTTTCACAGGTGGATTCAACAACATTATTGATGGATGCATTCGATTTATGGTGAGCCAGTTCCAGGGCATTTTGTGTGCTCACTCACTGACATTGCTTACTGGGAGCACCTGTGCATTTCCTTTTTTGACAAGTTATGAAAGGGGTCCATGTTTGCCAAAATCTAGTAGATAACATGTTGTTATAAACAGGATTTATTTTAAACCATTGCCTGTCATCCTGATATGTAAAATCTGTGACTTCATCTCAGATAATATTCTTCAAGGAATCCAGCTCCTGATCTAAAACTGTGTCAAAGCCGCTATATGTAGTAACAACGAGATGAGCAGATGGAAACCTTTCACGTCAAAATGCAACAGTTTCTGACCCGTATGTTTTTTTTCTTTCTGCTTTTTCACATAAATAAATGCATCACTCCAGATTGTCTCTCACTCTTACTGTACACAAACAGCTCACACTTTACTATACAATACAGACCACACACACACACACACACACACACACACACACACACACACACACACACACACACACACACACACACGTTCTTAGTCATGCTTTTACATCAGAATATTGTCTTTATTGAATGCTATAGACATTCATGTGTTTCTTTTTTTTGTTTTGTTTGTTTGGCGGCCTCTGAGCAAAGCATTCAATTACAACAGCAATAACACTTAATGCATCCTGACAAGAAAGAACTGTGCTTTTCATCGGAAACAAGATGGTAAGCAGTAAAGGTGATTGAAACCCTTTATAGCTGCCTATGCAGCCGTTAATAGTCTCTCTTGGCGGACATAAAAATGCTAAATATGTTAGCCAAACTAAACTTGATCCATAACATCATTAGGGAGGATTCTGTACTGTAGGTCTCTGCCATGATGATTTAGAGTCCAAATTAAAATGCAATATTTAGCTCAACTGTTCTTTTTTTTGTTTTGTTTGTTTTGTTTGTTTTGTTTGTGGTTGAAAGGTAGAGTCAGCTTGTGAGTGAAGCGGACTGTTGTGGAAACTGACAGTGAGATTGGCCCAGTAAAAGCCTTTTGATTTGTTGGAACAGGTGATGGACGGACAGGGTGTGCCTTACAGGTAGATGGATTGATGATGAGGCGGTAGTGACAGCGTTAGATGTATAGGGACATAAAAATGGAGAGAGACTGGCAATGCCCCATCTGTTTGCTACAGGCGAGGGAAATAATGATGGATTCATTGTTCAGTCAATTAGAATTCAAAGAGACAGCGGGGTGAGAGAGAGGGAGGGCAGGAAAGAGTGAGGGAGCGTGGCGTGTTGAAGAGCCCCTGTGAAGAGAGTGTGATTTCACAGGCCAAGTGTGAATGGCTAACACGGCTGAGTGAGGGAGGTGAGAGCAGAGCCCGAGGTGAGAGAGGGATGGTTTGTTGGAGGGAAAAGGTTGATGGAGTATCCGGGCTGAGGCGATCAGCACTGCCCACGACGGCATCCATGTTAACTACGGCTGTCCTGAGTAACTATGTTTTAGGGGATTGAAGCGTCAGTGAGAAATATACATTATTCAACTGTATCAATCTCTCATACACATAATGCACAATGGTGCTTACACACACACACACACACACACACACACACACACACACACACACACACACACACACACACACACACACACACACACACACACACACACACACACACACACACACACACACACAGGTAAAGAGAGTGAACCTCTTTATGAGCGGTGTCAGTTGTCTCTTACCCTCCACTCACTCACTCAGTCAGTCAGTCAGTAGGAGGAACAGAACTCAGTTATATAGCTGCAAAATATATGTGAGACAACAACAACACAAGCTGTCAAACTCTCCTCAAACTTTACTGTACTTTACTTTATTATTATTATCCAATATGAGATGAATTTACGGATTTTCCTTTTAATCAAAACAAAAACAGCTACAAAATCAAATAAATTGAAGCTATATCCCATGTAGGCTTATAAAGAAATCACTACATAAATATTCTGTAGTTGCAAACATATAAAACATGTGATTGTTTAAGCTGTGTGTCTATTAAAACACTCTGTCTCAGTGCCTTTAACAACACCGCAACAACTTGACCGGACTATTTTGCGACATTTTCCAATTAGCCAGGACCTGAGTCATGAAAGATGCCGTGAAGATACAAAACATGGAGAGATAGAGTACTTTTGTACCATGGGAACTTTTACAAGAACCTTTTAAAGAACAATCCGCAATATCCTTGTTTCAGTTTTGGGCTCCACTGGACTGTAGTTCCTGCTCCACAAAATATAATTTCCCTTGTGCAAGACTTTCCCAATGGCCAGTTCAATGCATTTAATGTGAACTGGCAGCAGGAGGAAATGTTCGGTTTGTATTAGCAGCAACTTAATACGTCCCTGATATGGTTGTAAGAATGAACAGTGAGAATAAGTTTGCCTTCAGGGCTTCCTGCTAAAAGGGGTTTATTTTAACCCAAAACCTGATCTTTCCTAAACCTAACCAAGATTTGTTGCCCAAACCTAAGACGTTCTTGCAGAAAGGACTATCTGGCAGAAAGCCCTGAAGGAAAACTTCTCCCTGTGTCTATTTCGCTTGTGTATGTAGGCCATTTAAATCCAAATCCATAATGAGAACAATGGACTAAACCACTGAGGATGAAAACCAATAGATTGAGAGATAATTACAAAATGTAAATACATTGAATTACCGCTGCTGAAAGAATACTGACCAAAAATAGTATTAAAAAAAAGTGTTTTTCTCCATAAAAATCATGTGAAAAAGGGGTTGAGACTTTTAAAACACAATTACATGAACAACTCACCGACTACTCTGAAAATATGTAAGACGTACTGTTTGCTACTGAAAGAACGCCAGCTAGCCAGTAATTGCAAGCATTTTGTCTGGCATATTCAATCTGCATTTCCACCTCTGTACAGTTTCCTGTACACTCAGTTGTACAATAACAACAAAAGGACTACACTCTCTCATCACATGCAAACACTTGTCGACAGACATCGCATTTAAATCCGTGATTTGGTGCAAGGCAAATGTCATCACAAATACACCTCAGTCTGATTTAATTTCAAGTTTACTTTCGGGGTCTTGAAGTATTTGGGCACAGAGGCTTAGTGGTACTCTATGTGGACAGAAAGAAGATCTACCCAAGGGAACAGGGACAAGGGGTGAGAAAAGGAGTGTGAGAAGACAACAAGTGTTTCTGCAGGAAAGGTGCATGTAAAGAGTGAGAATGGCAATGGGACGTTGAAACAGAGAGAAGTAACAGCTCAGCCCTGTTTCTGACAGCTTTGCCCTCCCAAACGACCACAGGAGGAACATAACGATATATGCCTCCCTGCAGGGCGAATGTTTACTCTTACTGCTGCCCTGCTCTGCAACAGTGGAACCATATTGCTGGCACAGCACTTCTCCGCTGAGACTCTCAGTGCTAATTCAATTAACCAGGCACTTTGTTAGGGCTCTGCATCACACATCTGTATGCAAATCGACTCACATAACTTATGAGATCTAAATGATTACATTTTGCATGCTGTTGCACCACATATGGGTTTCCCTGATATAAACATAATCTGGGTGTAGCATTCAAATTTAATGCTGATTAATTTGTCATAGTCTAAACCACAGAGGAAAGTATTGAAACGCTGAGTTGTTGCCACACCAGGCAAGCAAGAAAAGGCAGATACATGTGTCTCACCTTCTCTTCCCTTCATTGCTCCACTCAAACAGAGAATAAAGTTACTCTGTCCTTAAGGGTCTTCAAGGTCCCAGACTGGTGGGCAGTGAGAGCAGATTCCTTTCTCTGACCAATGAGCCTTGAAGAATAGAGAAAATGACCTCTGAGAGCTGCTTAGACATCGATGGAGGACAGTGAGGGGGATGCAGTAGGAGAGAAGGGGAATTAAAGTTGCAGAGCGAGGAACTAGAAATAATCTGAACAGTTTGAACGCCATCTCCGAGGGGAGGAGATATGACACACATTGAGTCTCTAATGAGACTCGGCTGAAGGGAATTGGGAAAAAGATATTTCAATATGTCCTTAAATATTTGAAATGGCTGACATGCATCTGGTCAGGCAAACGCCGTGCACATTTTCAATCCTTTTTTATGAGTTAGTCACCAGGGTATCATGTTTATAACACGCGCTGTGCAGCAGTTTGAGCTGCCTTCCTTCCTTCTGTAAGTGGCGGTGTGATGTAAACACAAGTCATCATACACCTGTCTTCCTGGATGTGTCCACCTGGTGGTGCACATCAGACCTCCAACTTGTCTTCTGACGTTGTGCAGCTACACCTGGAACTGCCAAGGCAAAGAAACAACGTGTCTGTTAGTTTTGAATAATAAATAGTTCAGAAGTTGAAGTCAAGATGAACACCAGAAAAGCTTGCATTTAGCAGGTGGATGTGATGAAGGGGTTTGTGCCAACAGCTTGATTACCATGCCAACTTTCCAAGCTGGGCTGCTCTTGGGAAATTGCAGCTGAGAATGTCACACACAATGAATTGTAGGCACTCTAGGCACTGTGGGACATGTAGTTTTAATTACCAACATGCTGCAGACCATCAGCACAGATGGACGTCCTCATAATTGTGGCGACGACTTCCTTTAATCTTGTCAAACACAAACAAGCGTTTCCCCCGGAATAATAGAATATTTTCTTTCGACGTTTGCTGCCTTGAGGATGTTTTTGTCTGCATTATTACGATGGGGTATTGTGAGGGTTCTGCGCCAGAAAACGTGTTACTTTTGGGAGGAATCAGGTTCAGACACACAGTCAAACTTAACGATGCTTTAGCTGTTTGAGGGGACACACAGTACAAGGTGTTTCAGCGATGATGCAGCACGCTGCCATTTTGGAATTACTCATCATTTTCTGGTTTAGCGAAGGGATGTGCACATATTTAGTATGAAAACTGACTAACTATCCCACCGTCACCATATCAGATACACATGTTAGACGTACACCATCCATAGTTTAACAATCGCTGTGGACCACTGCTACTTCTATTCTGCACGCTATTTAACAATATAGACACTGTACAAGCATTCACGTGGGACCAAAACATGTTGATAACCAAAGTTGTAAAGTAAAGTAACCAATTTATAGTAAGTCACTGCAGGTTTACTTATGATGGAGGACATTGTTTTTCTCTGAGGAGGTTTTTAAACATGTAGCTATTTTGCGTCCCCATTTAAAATGCATTTGCTTTGTCATCATGTAAAAGCATATTATTGTAACATAACTTTTATTTGGTTCATTTAATCATGATTTCTTTTTTTTTTACCCTTCGTTTTTGGAATACTACCATTGAAATGTTCTGTAAAATTCTCTGATCATTTTGTAGGTATATGTAAATAATTGATAATTCACAATTATATTATATTGAATTGCCCAGGTGACTGACTCCAGAGTTGATAAGAAAGCCTAAATAATGTATCTTTTTTTAAATCTGATATTGATCAGGTCCCAGAAATAATGACAGGCTGGATTGTTCCCAGTCTTATCTTGTGGTTTACTGGTTAGTCTAAGTGACATAAAGAAAGACGGACAGACAAGGACAGAGACAACAATAGACCGAGACACTGGAGAAGGAAAGATGGAGCCACAGTGGGGGTGTTGTCACTCGGCCCCGCCGCCCTTGAGGCTGAAAGATTGTCCGTATCCAGTAGCAACAGATGAGGAGAAGCACTGATATTCTTCATCCTTTGCACCCATTCTATCATCTGCACTCACTCGCATACACGGTACAGGCATCGCACTTCATCATCATCCCACAGACATGAAACGCACATTTGATCAACTTAATATTATTTTTGGTCCACTCACAGCCTCTGTACTAGCAAGATCTGTCCAACACAATCCCCATGGTGACCACCATGGCAACCAAGGTCAAAGTGGCCATGCTTGATGTGGATGTGCAAAACTAATCAACGTGCACACACTCACACACCTTTATCTACCTAGAGTAACACACATACAAATGCATGCATGAATATAGGTATGGAGAAGAAAAAAAACACCTTCATGGATGCATGCAGAAAAACATACAACACACGCACACACACACACACACACACACACACACACACACACACACACACACACACACACACACACACACACACACACAGACAGGGCATCTGTTTATCTGGTGACCAATCTTAATTGGAGCTGCTATTCCTGTCCGATGGGTCCTCCTCCTGTCTCAGCCCTCCCCTCCTCTTCTTCTTCTTCCTCCTCCTCAGTCTTCCAAACACTTATGCCTCCTCTTTTGTCCTCTACCTTCCTCCTCTGTGTTTCTATTTTGGCTGAGTTGAGCCGACCTCTCTCTCTCTTTCTCTTTGTCTATCTGCAGGAGATTCAGAGTTCTCATCAAACATGACCTCTCAGCGTGGCCTCTCCCTGTTCTCGCCCTCTCTTCCCTCACTTTCTTCTCTCTCCTCCTCTCCTCTGTCTGTCCTTCTCCGGCTCGCCTTTGTTCTCCTCTACATCAAGTGAGAGGGACAGAGGGTTGGGACCTGCAGCAGGGAGTGCTGCTGAGAGGAGGCTTTGATCAGACGGAAAGCCAAGAAAGGTCGCTGACAGACTGTTAGAGCTCATCCTCTGCGGCCTGAAGACGTGAACTGTAGCTCAATCCATTAAACACACACACACACACACACAGCGGCGAGTGTGCACTATCAAGAAAACGACTTGCTTGTGTAGTTAGCTGTATTACTCGTATTTTGATAATGATACACACACTGTAAAACCTGATGAGTAAAGTCAACTCAAATAGTTTAAGGAAACCGATTGCCTTGAACCATTTAAGTTAAATAACTCAAATCCTTTTAGTGGAAAAAAAATGCTTAAATGGAGTACTCTTAACTCAAGTATTTATTGTTAGGTATACTTAAGTAAATAAATGACTAGTACTAACTCCATTCTTTGTATTGAACTTAAAACATATTTATTATTTAAACTTATTTGTAATTTTTGTATGAACTCAGATGGAATGAATTTATTTGAACCAATATGATTACTTGACCAGAACATTACACATAGGGCTGTGCGGTATACTGGTTCAATTTGAAACCGGTATGAATTTTTCATATACCGCATAGCCATAACAACCTTTATTTTTTCACCACTGAGGGCACAGCGGTCGGAGCTACTTACGTGTCATGGTTGTAACTTTAGTCATGGTTGTAACTTTAGTCATGGTTAAAACTTTATCACAACAATCAATAACCCACAACTAACGCTCTTTAACAGGGTAAAACACCACGACACAACAGTTTGTGACACAAACTATTTGTAACACTAATAATTGTAATAATTGTGCCGAACTGCATGCTGGGTAGACTCGCCCACCTCACAACAAGCAGAAACTCCGTCGCAGGAAGAGACAGACCCTTCCGGTCTGCTAGTTACAATAACGGTGTTATCGGATAGTACAGTGTATATTTCTCGGTAACTTTTGAAAAAACTAAGCGAAAAAACGCAGAAAAATTTACATTTACAGACACCTGTCTTAACGACAGATCAAGGATCAGCTAAGTTTTCGAACACATCCACTGTCTATAAAATCAATTTAGATCAAATGAGTTAATACAACTCATTGGAATTGATACACATAACTTGAAAGTCTACCAGAAGTTGATCAAACTCAAAATGACTGAGTCATTATGACTGCAGTTCACTTATGAGTTCATGTTAGTGTATCACTCAAGTAACTACAACTTTCTATGCCATTTAAGTTGGGTTAGCTTACTTCTTTTATTAAGATGAGCTGGTAGGTTTTACAGTACAGTAGCTCTGTTTTCTTTGATTATGCCTATCTCCCCTTTCATACTTCCTCTATTTCTAGTCGAGAATAGAGCGGGCTCTCTTGCTTTGTTTGTTGAAATGACTGTGTTTCTGTTTTGCCACAGACAGAATGTTTGAATGTAATTGTCCTAACTTTTGAAAACAGCAAAACAAAAAACTAGAATCTTGTTACTCGGTAGTTCCACATAATTTCGAGGGTAAATTGTGCAAATGATAATGTTAGCTCATTCCACAGAGACTGTTTCCAAGCAGATAAATACACTTGTATAACTAAACAACTTACACGTTACACAACAGAATTGCACAATTTGGTGAGAGAACAAACAAAGTTTCTCAGCTGAAGGTTTTTGAGAAAATAACTCTGCTGTCAGAAACGGCACTTTTCATTCACAAATCGTATGCTGTTTGATTTATTTTTCAATCCTTAAATCCCCATGGATTAATTATATTGTGAATAATGTAACACAATGGTGGATAAAGTAGCAGTGGTATTTTAGTTAACTGTTTGATAAAGCCATTTGAACATTCAAAGCAGTTATTTAGAGGCAAGCTTGCATTAACACGAGAAGAATCTTTAAACAAGCCTCAACAACTTAATTAGTAGCTTAATTAAGATGCGTGTGCATGAGCTGGGATCATTGCCTCTCTCAACATGAAGCTGCAAAAGTAACAGGTGTATTTTCTTATGCTTATTTAAGCTTCCAAGAGTAGAGGATGTTCGGCCTCAAGAATATCTCCAGAATTAAGCAGTTTTTTTTTACACCCTGGTGATTTAGAAGAAGTCAATGATCTTTTCTCCTTCAAGTCTTTGAATAGCAGCCTCAGTCACAAGTTTCTGTCTGTGTCCTAAATGCAACAGTTTTGTGATCACATAGACATCACTGGTTCTGCACGAACAGCATTAGTGAGGATGCAGTTTAAAGTCCAGGGCTACTTTCCTCTTGGCTGTTCAGAAATATAGATTACAAAGAAGATGCTGAGTTAAGGCCTTTGAGGCTCCCGGACTTTGGAACTACCAACCAAGTTGTATATCAGCTGTAACTGTGAATAACTTCTCACAGCAGCATTAAATAATCCCTTTATTGTCCTCAGTGCACTGAATGACCATAATGTTGTACATCTGCAGTAGTTGAAATGGGTTCTTAATCAATACACGCAACAAATGTGTCCTGCCTCCCCAAGTCAATGCCAAGAATAAAGCAGAATTTTGTTTTTACATCATTAGTAATTACTTTGAGTTTCAATGTCTGAGCCAATGTTGCTATAGCCAGAATTGTGTTAATTCTGGGGTCAGGAGTGTTTGTTTGTTGATTTATTAGTGTATACAATAAACGGGATTGAGAGCATTACTATAGCAGCAAACAACTATTTACTATGTAAAAATACAGAATTTATAGAATAGAATATAGAACAATATAGAAATGTCAACCTGAGCGAAGAATTCATTCACTCTCCATCTTTGTGTGTTGTAATCCGAGTTTCCCCTTGCTGACTTTCTACAGCCAGGCCAGGTGGCCTTGTAGTGCATGTTTGTGCACGTTAGCATGCTGTACTTGCTTGCTAGCTTCCACTCTGCACTGCGCTCATACAGCAGTTACAGCACAACGTTTTACAATTAAAAACTTATTTTCAGCATATTATAGGATCTTTATACTCAATATTTATATTTAAAGGTATATATAACTGTCACTGTGACAGGGTTACACACACACACACACATACACATACACAAACAAAAAAGAAAAAGGGAATTGTATGTGGTCCGCAGAGAGCAACATACAGCATTTATTTAGGCCTTGAAACTTCTGTTTTCTGTTTTGCCGCCTGAATGTGAGGGGTTGACAGGACAGGCTCCCGAATGAGTATCTAACATCCAAGATGAGGCAGAATAGGCAGAGGCAGAATCCAGGAGTTGGCATTCTTCTGCTCACATACAGAGCGGCATGGACTCCACACAGCTCGAACAGCTCAGAGGTTACCTGTACATAATATCCAGAAATACATAATGCTGTGTGTGCTTTGTTTGTGAGTGTGTGTGTTTGTATCAACATTATAAGTGCTGACTCCAACAAAGGAGGCCTGTTGAGACCTGCAGAAGTTGGTTAAAGGGTGGGGAAATGAGGATGCCAAGAAAAGCATCAGGAAAAGATGGTGAACATTTGGTACGTGACAGAAAGGAGAGGAGGGCAGCTTGTGTGAGAACTGTTGTGGAGAGTTTCTCTCCCATAAGGCAGCAGGGGCTGAGTCAGGATGGAGCGCTGGTGATTGCTGGCCCAGGTGAAGCTGTAATTTCCTGTCCGTAGCGTGTGTGGGCTTTGCACCTGCAGAGAGACATCCTGAAACACAGCTGCTCACCCTCAACGAGGCACAGGGCAGTTAGGTAATAAAGATGCTAACAGTCTGACTAACTCACATATTTAACTTCAATCTGTGCTTTTCATCTGAACTGTAAAACCACCCTGTTTCCAGCATTTGCTCTGCTTTACATTATACTGCTAGTGGGCTGTTCATTGCAGGAGGCTGGGAAGGAGGAAGAGAAGGAGGTGCCAGATTAAGTGTTGCGTTTATATTAAATAAAAGAGACACATTGGCCTTTTGGTGAACATTAAGCAAATGCTTTGAACAGGCAGTGTAAAAGAAACCAATCACATATGTTGTCCTGGAGAGAATACTAATGACTTGGCTTGACCATTTGAGCATCAAAAAACGATCTAGCGATGCCTGTAGGAATCAAATAAAAGGATACTTGAAGCCGAATAGCCAAAGAGTGGGCTTTCAGTGCTTTTGGTTAATTAGAATGGGCTGGGTAACTTACATCATTAAAACATTTAAGATTTCTTTCTCAGTCTCTCAATTACCTTTTGCATATATAAATGGAACATATGTTTAGCCAGTAGCTGTATCTTTTAATGTGCTGTATTACTGAATCGCTGATGTATTGGCCTCATAAAATGATTATTATGTTTAGTTCCGTCTAGAGTATGCTAATCACCACGCAATGTTTTACAACATCTGGAGGAGAATATCAAATTATATCACTGCACACCCCACTTTGATCCGCTTTCACTAGTATGAATATTAAAACAGACACATCCACATGATAAAATAGTGATGATTGAGGGGGGCTGTTGGATGTGGCTAGTGTCAGGCTTGTCAGTTGTGCGTTGGGGTAAGTTTGTAGGAACATCAATAGACAATGGCCCGAGGTGGGACTGAATAATTCACAGAGTGCTGAAGAGACGTGTACTGTTTTCTCGCTCCCATTAGGGAGGCACACAATGCGGCAGTGCATTGACTTTGATCATTTCCTGTTTCTGAAGAGAAAACAATTTAAACAATCAATTAACATGAAGTCTGTCCGCTGGAGTGATTTGTGCAATTCATTCCTGTCGGAGATGTTGAATGCGATTGTGATTATACGCTCACAGCGAAACACACGGCCGGAGATTAGCCGGACAAATTAGACACTTCAAGATTCACAGTGATGACAGCCTTCAACATACAGTGTATGGACACACACCCTGAAGGGGGAGAAATAAACTAGTTTTTTTGTATTTAGACAGTTTTTTTTGTCCGGTCTTTGAAAATCATCACAACCCACTTCTGGAAACAGGCGTCAGAGAAGAGGATGACGCTGTTTTCCTCACACTGTGGCTGTTCTATTTTTTTATGACAGCAGTTTGTGTTTGCATAGGGTCAGCATTTTGTTCTACTGCCGGCTGCATGAAGCCAACATTTCTCTACCACTTCAGGCAGAGAACACCATTGTTTGATCTGCTTTAAAACGGCCCAGTTTTCCTCACCCAGAACACTGGAGACAATCCCCAGCCATTGGCTCCCGTGAGCAGTGGCCTGTGAGGGATGGCAGATGCACACACAACAACTTTTAGAGGAAAGTGCTCTTCTTGGAGAATTTGAGTACTTTTTAATTCAATGTCTGTTTTTGTGGCCTTTCAAGTGTATTCATTCCTTTGGGTTCCTGTAAAAATGTTGACCCTAACTTACACTCAAAATACACATATTATTAGTATTGGGACTGGAGAGGTGACAGACTGGGGATAAAAGAAAAACGAGGAGGAGGAGGTGGAGGAGGAGGCTTCACAGTAAGTGGCGCCAGAAGAGGCGGGGGAAAGAGGTCAGGAGAGGGTTAAGTGAGGTAATTGGCACAGGATGCAGGTGCAGGTGTTTTTTCAGCTTCTCAACTTGAAAGCTTAGACGTGCACACACACGTGCACACCAACTTGACTACGGTCTTGTAAAAAGCAAAAACCTGCCTACGCCAATTAGCTGGTGGTGAAGGTCAGTGAAGGTCAGTGTGTGTTCGAGAGAGATAAGTTTCCCATTAATGGCCGAGTACTTGTACTTGACTGTATGGGGTCTGAGTCCCTTTTAGTCACACACAGACATGCACACTTACCGTAGGTAGTTATCCTAAAATAAACCTTCCCTTATTCAGCCAGAGTACTGCTTTTGTTTGTTGACTTGCTCAAGAAGAAAGTCACAAATGGAAAGATCGCTGAGACAAAGCGAGTCAGACTATAGTTTTCACTTCAAAATATCAACAAGGAGTGAACCATCAAATTTCATAATAGTATATTTACATTGCTCTAAACCATAATGGAAATAATGTTGCTGCACATCGGAATAATTTACCTTCACCTCCAATTAAAGGAACCATAACGTCATAACACAATCGGGGGCGGAGAAAATAAACGGAAAATCTTCTTAAATCCAGTCGAGCCTGGTTGGTTTTTATGTGTTCTTTGCAATGTTCTGCATCGTTCATAGCCTCTAATGACATACTGTAAGGACATAGTTGGGTATGAACATTATTCCAGACTGTGGCTTGATTTTATTAATATTTACGAAAGATTTAAGTGGTTTTGTGTTTTTTAGCTGCAGCTATGGTGTTAAGGTATAGCATATGTGGCATATTAAGTAGATGGGTCCTGACCCTATAGTCTGAATTTAACAATTGTAGGTTCTTGATTTTCATGCACATTCTCTCTCTGAATAATTTTTATGTTATTGTGTCCCAACTATATGAAATGTGAAAATTACATGAAATACATTAATTACAATCATAGTCTGTTATCAACCTCAGTGGTATCTAGATACCTATACTGTAAGACCATGGATACTTGTATGTTGGTGTATGTTTCTGTAGTTGGTTTAGATTATATTT
Organism: Myoxocephalus aenaeus; assembly: GCA_038501785.1. Lineage (NCBI taxonomy): Eukaryota > Metazoa > Chordata > Actinopteri > Perciformes > Cottidae > Myoxocephalus > Myoxocephalus aenaeus. The sequence goes on along the minus strand of JBAMJR010000151.1, from coordinate 2,387,212 downwards.
TTACATGGAAGAGGATGATATTGTAACTTGGGTTCGTGTTTTTTGGAGTTTAACACAAATTGAATTATATGGATCACATATAAATAAGCTAAAATGCTCCATAATAGCATAACATAAAAGTGGAACTTTTTTTTTTTTTTTACATGATACATATGTACAATGAGAGCTACGTGAAACCGGAGTAAAAATTCCATGTATGTGTAGACACACTGCTATACATTTCTGCAGAGACACAAAGTACCACACAAGCATACACACTCACAAGCTTCCTTTTTCCCCACTCCTTTACAAATAGTTCCCACCTAATCACACTCGTTTGCCACCAATCCTGCTGCTCCCCCTCCTTGTTACATCCTGTCATGTCTCCCTTCATCTCTCTCTCTCCCACCCTCCAATGTATAACAAGTTTGCAACGCCTGGTCAGTGAGGAGGGAGAAAACAGGACGGGAGTGCTTGAATCAATAGACTCTTTACTCTGCCTTGTGGCAGGGCTAGAAATCAATGGCAACGGGAAATTAAGCCGTAGTCTTTGAATAACTTGACGACACTGGAGCGTGCAACAAAACTGTTTGGTGCAAAAAAAGAGTAAACCTGGTCAGATTAAAATGTAAAGGATGTTTGTTCGGCTGCGCTCTGGAAATACCTTGAGTCACAAGAACTCTATTTTCTTCTGCATGCTGTCTTAGGGGAGATACTAAGGCCTTTGTAATGATGGTGTCCTGGAATAAAATGATAACCAGTGCAGTCACTCTCCAAAGAGGAACGAGCTGAAAGAATCTAATGTACTTTATAGGAACATGAGGCCATATTTGACAATACAGGTAATATATGCCAGCCAAGAGAGGGATTTGTGCAGAGAAGAGGCTTGATAAAGAAGACAGCATTGTGTTGGGATTGAGCTGTTTCTCACCTATTTTACTGTCAATTCAGACTCCCTTTATATAAAAAAAAAAGAACAAGACAAAATAACTCCCTCTGGGATTTATATTATGATGGAGGTGCCGCTTGGCATCTCTTCAAGAGCAGAACACAACAATTTAAATAAAAGAGAAACTCTTATTCAGTAAATATTGACATGTTATGTGTGAAGAACACAAATGCAGGTCAAAGATCTATTCAGAAAAGCAAGGAAGCATGGATGTGTTTTAAAAATGTGAAATAAAGTTCATGTAGTATTTTACTGAAGCAGTCATGACAGGACATGGATCATTAATGGTTTTTGGGGTGATATTTCCCTTTGCTAATTAAAAGATAACTGTAACCTACTGAAAGGCGTGATTAACAGGACTTTACCCATCCTCTAAAAGTCTGCACCATAATCAATAATTCATTCCAACCCTGGCAGTTTATTCAAATCAGTTAGCTTGGAAAAACAACATAAACAAAAAAGGGGGAATGAGAGCGACAGAGGGAAAGACAAGAAGAGAGAAGGGGATTGACAGAATAGAAATAGAAAGAGCACAACAGAGAGACAGAAAACGATGAGACAGAGAAAGAGAGAAAGTCAAAGAGAGGGTCTGACAGCACGTTGAGTGAGACAGAAAGAGTTAGAGAGAGGTAAGCTCTGTTATTTCTCTGAGGACCTGTGTGAAGTAGCTCATACTAAGGCCTCTGGCACCACATCACTCCAACCAGCCTAATTGCAGTCCAACGGGAGTGGAAAAAGCCTTGTACAGACCCAAAGGAGTTCTGCATAAAAACAGCAACAGAAACCAGCAACCTTGTGTTGCGTAACCAAGTCAAACTTGAGTAGTTTCCTGTGTTTTGATATTTTTTTCTGCCCTGTATTTTTTCAAAGTGATACTGGCATTATTTAGCTCAGGTGGCTGAGGTTATGACAGAATACAATTACCAAAGCTGAAACCAGAACTGCGTCCAGTTACTGCAGAACTTATGGATGGAGGTTAGGGCTCATGGAGGACAGTTGTCTTGGAGGCAATGGCCCAATCTCAATTTTCACCCTTACGGACTCACGGACTTTGAGGCGCGCTCCCGTTAACTCCGTGAGGGTTTAGTTCTGTCCCACTGTCACATCAGCAAGTGTTTGAGGGCTCTCTGGCAGACATTTTGAGCCCTTTATGAATGAACCCTTTCCCTAAGTAAGCATTAGATGCCGACTTTGCCTAAGGGAATTACCCACAACTCATTGCAATGTGACATTAAACACGCAGTTACCAATGGAGACGTAAAAAAAAAAAGGTAAACAAAGAGGCACGTGTTTGTTCAGCCCGATAAATAACACAACACAATTAAAGATGAAAAATTTAAATTAAAAGCGGAACATAAAAACACATGAAATCAGAGGAATGCAAGCAGAAATTATATATAATATTTTTTTACACAGATTTATTTATCAAACATTTCGTTTTGTTATTGAATCTATTTACTTGTTTTCTGACAAAAACTAGTAAATAGATTATTTTACTTTTCATCTCGTGAGGAAAGAGCCTGGAAGATGTTCAAATCATGGAATAAAACGTATAAAATAAATACCCACATTTGTACACAATATTTTTTTATGTAGTCATGGTCACGTGATATGTTGCAGCAAAGTGCTGTCCCATTCATATTTACACCATTTCAAGCCCTCACAGCCTCTCACACTCAGCCATTTACCAGGTGACGTCAGTAAGTCCCTGAGGGTTTGAGGGGACCAATGACCTAGAAGGCGTTTGGACTCCCAACTTCAAACTTTGTAAGATCCTAACATTTTACATAATTACCATTCAAAGTGAGATCACTGCAACATTAACAATTAGTATCAGCCTTTAAATTCTCATAGCGCCGAGAACCACGACTTCAGAAAACTCTGTGTTTCAGTCTGTTGTTTTTGTTGGTAATAACAGCAAAAGCCATTTACTCGACAGTGACGCAAATGATCGGGAAATCCTTCCTGCTTGATGACTCTGGCGCCCCAGAGGGCCCAAAGGTTGCCATCTGGAGGAAAAGGATGGGGATTGGCTTCGAGACAGGGGGAAAGGGGTGGAGGGTAAGATTCGGATATGAGGCAGAATGGCTAACATATCACTCCAGTTACTCAATATTCATTACTGTCATCGCCCCACATACAGACATCTGTGACCTGTGGACCGGTGGTCACCAGCCAAGGTCTGTGAGTGTGTGTGTGTGTGTGTGTGTGTGTGTGTGTGTGTGTGTGTGTGTGTGTGTGTGTGTGTGTGTGTGTGTGTGTGTGTGTGTGTGTGTGTGTGTGTGGCTCATGTGGTTTGATGGATAGCTGGGCTCGAGGTTGGGCGTCTGGATGAGTGAAGGTGTCTGAGAGGGGAAGTGGAGGCATGGTACACGAGCATGGATGTCATCATCTGTGCACTGTGAGTTCAATTACAGAATAATGAGCCAATACAGCTTCATTACTACAGCGTCGCTCTGTGTCATCAACATCTGTAAGACAGAGGTCAGCATGTGTACCAGCTGGGGTGTTTACGAGGTGTGACATTTAAGACGGTGGACGTCTTACTGTAAAAATCATGGAGCAGATGCCTGGAGTTATCTAACATCCATTTTGAGCTTCTCTCCGCCCACAGTATGATACGATTTTGAAAAATGTGAGACAGTGGGTGTGAAGAACGGAAGAGAGGAGGGGGTCTGAGACTGGGCCATGTTGAAGAGAGAATAAACCCTTTGCCGATTGTACACACCATCTAAAATTGGCATTCATAGTGGTGGAGGCCATGATTTTCTTTCCATGTGAGGAATCTTAAGGCAGTTGAACCTAGCTGCTCTTTTTGGCCATTTTAAAGTATCTAAAGTGAAATAAATGACCTCCTAAGTTTTCATTTTGTTGGTACCTCACAGCTCCAGAAAGCAACGTACTACTCTTGATTCAAAGCCACCAACACCTAAACCTGAGGTTACCCAGTAATGTTAAACTAAAACTTTGTCCACAGTTCTGAATGTATGAAGTGTTCCCAGGATAGAGATGTGGTATCACATATATTTATAAAAGTAGTTGTCTTGAACACCTCAGGGTCAGCTGAGGTCATCAATACAGCAGCTAATTCACTTTAGCCTATCAGAAAATATAACTTTCTAAAGGTAGGATTTAAATCACACAGTGCCCTTTACAGTATTAAAGTAAGGCAACATAACCATTTTGAATTAAATGTGAACTATCCCTTCAATATATGAGCATACACATGCTTTGTAATAAACACTGATTAAACAAATATATAAATCCTTATTCAGTCATTTTGCTTTATGTCCATATCCATCTGTTTCTTAACAGTGTTAGCAGTGTTTTGCTATGGTCTGTTCCAACCAGCAAGACAAAAATACCACTAATATTTCATAACAGCCCAATGGCTGAGTTTAACAATCATAAACGGATCTATCTACAAGTTCTGCAGGAGCTTCTGAAGTGTAAACTTCCCCAAATAAGGAGCAGAACAGAGGTGATATTGTTACTTTTAATTGTGTCAGCCCTGAACAGGCACCTTCCACCTGCCTTCTGAAGTAACATTTGGTTAATACTAAGTTAGCCATACACGTAGCCATACATGTAATTGTGCATTATCCTCATTTTATCGATAGAGACAGTTCGTTAATTCCAGTGAACAATTTACTAGAAACCAGGGTCAAGTGAGCATTAGCAGCTCACTTGACCAGCATGTCTTTGGACAGGAAGAAGAATCCCAATGGGAGCAGTGGGGGAACATGTCAAGGACCTTTATTCTGTGAGGTTCTGGGGCTGAAGTGTGCTTCAAGTTTGGTGGTTTAAAGGAAACACTAGTTAGAGCACTCTGCTGAGTTTTCCTTCATCATCCATTAGTCCTTTCTGATATTTTATTCCAACTCACACGCTCTTCTCCCAGAGCTCATCCAAACCACTGCATTTTCACGGCTTCTCACTTTCTCTTTCTTGCAGTTCAGTCTGACTGTATGTTAATATTTATTTTCTTCATGCCTCATGCTGGGGATCACGTTGTCTTTTTCCATTAGCTGCTCTTGCTGCTGGTCTGCTTTCTGTCCTGCAGTCTTTCTTTTTCTTTTTTTATAAAATCCTTCTTGAGGGCAACTCAGATCCTGCCTTTGTCCTCCAGACAGGAGAGACCCTGACTGTGTCGTCCTTTCAGAAAGCTCTCCACCAAATATAATGGATTCCCTCTTTATACTCGGATCTTCTCAGCCCTCTGCAACGGTTCTTGTTTGTCTCACTAGCCTGCCGAGCAACCTGTTTAGCTACTGTATGTTCAACGTATTCACATGCACTTGTTTTAATTCACCACTTTCTTATTTATGTATATAAATTGTATATTCTTACAAACCTCATTGCTGCAGATAGTGGTACTGCAAGTACTGTACGTAGCCCTTTAAGCCCTCACCCTAACCCTAACCCCTAATCCTATTTATTGTTTGAGTTGTGTTTAGAGGTTGTACATGGAGATTAGATATTATTGTAGCCCTGATTTGTATGTTTAATTTGATACCTAACATTGATTTATACCATGTTGTCTTCTTGATTTGTACCTTGTGACCTGATATAAAAGGGTCCCAATGTTTGGGCTCAAATAATTGTATGTACAATGTTGGCATACATATTCTTTACTTGAGTATTTACATTGAATATTACTTGAGACTTATTTTCAGAGGAAAATATTGTACTCAAATTCATTTAAAAAAACCATTGATATGCAAAGAATACAACACTAAAATGCTTTTACATGTATTCTCTAGAGATTAAATAATATATAACACTGTGAAAGGAGCCATTCTCCATAATGTAATAAAAGTACTTTTTAAACTTTGAAGGGAAAAGTCTACATCTGATAAATAAACAAAATAAACTCACAAAATGTCTATGATGGACATGTTCTTCCCGCTAAACGAAATCATACAACCGTAAACCTTCAGAATTCAAGTTTGTTTCTTACACTGAACTAAAACAAGATTAATTGCCTTGTTTATACTTTGTCATGCTGGATGAAAACTAAATAAAACTCAACACTGAAAAAAATCTACACTGAAAAAAGTCCCCGTCTATAACATCCTCTGCACTTATATTTTGGGATGCCACTTTTGGAAACTTAACACAAACCACGAAAACGTAGAAGGTTTTTTAGCAACATTTTCCGCAGCTATCATACTGAGAGTAGCAATCTGCCCAGAGAGATGGACACCAGTAACAACTGCAGGCATTTTTCCTTCTAACTAACTCAATTAGCAAATTTTCCTTTTAAGTACATGTTGTCGATAAACCTTTACTTAACATTTTGAATTCAGGACTTTTACTTGTCATGGAATATTTCAGACTGTGGTATTTCTATCTTTACTTATGAAACAGATCTGATCAATAATAAGTTATTTTTCAATTTGTCATTATATTTCAACATAGTGATACATATACGACAGATACTTTGTTAACAACATTGTTTCTGTTGAGCTCCATGATACATTAGATGAAGGCTGCTTTACAAACAAAAATGCAACTAAATTAACAACGAAATAGAAAAGGTTTTCAACATCTCATTCACAGTATGGGAAGAAATTAGCAAAATCGCACATGCTCACACATTTGTGTAAATATTGCTCATCTACTAGATGGGGGTTTGTAAATCAGTGCAAACTGGGAATGGCAGAACAATAATGGACTGCTGTTATACATAATCAGTGTTTCTGCCCCCTATGAACACAGGTATACACATCAATTTGATTTCTTATAGTTATGTGTATGTGTGCGTGTATCTGTGAGTGTGTGCAGTCAGGGAGGGTGCACATTAGAAATGTCTTTCTCTGCAAATTATGGAGGAGGAAGTTAATTTAGTTAGAAGCTAATTAGTATGAATAAAAGATAGCATGGAGTCCCTCAGGGTGCCACACACTGTCAGGCTTTCCTTCAGACTCTCTGAATACCCCCCACCCCCCTTCCACCTTTCTCTCAATTTAAATTCAGCATTGACTACAGATAATTATTATTGGCAAGGCAAACACTATTCGATCTGACTGAAACATACTACAATAGTAATATAGTACTACAAATTCTATTGTCAAAAAAAGAGCCAATTATCATCTAAATGCCTCAAAGTTTTCAATGAACTGAAGGAACTCACAATTACCATTGGTTGATCTGCAATCACATGTAGATCTGTGTTTATGATCTTTTTTAAATAAATGAAAAGTAAATTATTATTACAGTATATAGTAGGCATTCTGTGTAAATGATTAAGATTCAAGAATCAATCAAATCTAAGTGAACACCATTTAGAGAAAGTTGTAGTGAACAGCATTGCAATTAAATAGATGCAGTGCTCACTTCTTCAGGCAGTTCTACGACAAAATTATTCTGTGTGATCCTGTGATTTATCCGAAAAACCAAAATATGCTGTGGGGCGGGATTTCAATTTCACACTAATCAATAGCTGTATTTACTTCCAAGATAAGTCACAGTGCATTTGGTTATATTATTCGTGGGTAAATATTAAGTGTTATAGGAAACCATAAATCACTGAGCTAAAAGTTTTATTTATTAAACATGTAATCCTTTGAACATGAAATTATTGCTCTCCAATCCAAGGAAGCAAAACAAAATCATGATGGGAATGTTACTATATGACTAAACAGAATAGGTAAATAGCTATCAAGTTTCACTTTAGTTTTGCAGGTTGTGTTAAATTAGAGAGGTTTCGTAAATCTCTCTGTCAAACCGGCTCTTTCATCCAGAGGATCTGATGAAATCTCACAGAGCCCCTCGTCTTTGCTTTAATGCTGAGCGGGCCTCACAGTTCAGCCTCTCCAACTTCACCAACGCCAATCATGCTCACATAAAAGAGGGCAGAAGCCAGCGTTGGATTCGCTGAGTGAATTATGTGATCATAATATTTAAACTTTTTATGGTGGACTGTTCTCGTCAGTGTTTGTAAACATTCCTCAGCTGCGGAGTAAAGTTGCACAAGTTTCTTACCAATAGAAAACCAAACTATTTTTAGGCATACCCAAACTAAAAAGGGTGTATCTCTGCCACCACTAGGGCTATTTGAATAATGTTGGTGTTATAATAAAAGGCTACACATGTGAGATTTTGTTCAGATGTGTAAATATCAGTCTATATGTTACTGGTTAAGAGTGAATGAAGATGACACACAGCAAAAATGAAAAGGTTTCAGGTCCGCCTAGAAAAAAAGGACTTTCAGGATGATTATTTCTTTGGAATGATGCAGCTGTAAGGTCTAAATCTCTCCCAAATCATAGCACAATATGTGAACATTATCTCTGCAAATGTTAACAAGGACAAAGTTAGAGAGGGTTTAGTACAGAGAAAATTCAGGCGAGGTCTCCAACATTTGCATTGGGGCACATTTGCGCACATCTGTGACATTTGAATTTTCTAATGTACCAAACTATATATTTCACTTGTATATTACTTATGGTGTTCAATACATCCAAATACAGCAGTTTGGGGCTTTTTTTCTTCTTCATAAAACAGCTATGATTTACAGTTTTATATAACAATCGCTCAGCCTTCCCCCCAGGGGGTATTGGTTTTTAAAAGGTTAAAGTTATGCCACGACTAAATGTCTGACTTGATGAAAGCAAGCAGCAGCTCTTTCTGCCCTCCACTTTGTGTATCTGCTGATGAGGCAGAATAGGTCAACAACAACGTGTTACGTTTCAGTCATGTGACTCCATGTTTACAGCAATTGGTTCATTTGTCATGAGTCAGTGTGAAGTCTAAATAAACTAAAAGTGAAAGACAACAATGACCCTTTTGGTCTGAACCAAGGGAACTATAGCTGTGTGTGTGTGTGTGTGTGTGTGTGTGTGTGTGTGTGTGTGTGTGTGTGTGTGTGCGCGTGTGTGTGTGTGTGTGTGTGTGTGTGTGTGTGTGTGTGTGTGTGTGTGTGTGTGTGTGTGTGTGTGTGTGTGTGTGTGTGTTGCAAAGTGAGGAGTTGTTCCCAGCAATGAGCCCTTTATTGTTCATGTTGCTAGTCAGCAGGAATCCACACACTCCCTCCTCTCTCACTGAGCTTGTCCCCTCTCATTCATACAATGTGCATATATATATATATATATATATATATATATATATATATATATATATATATATATACATGAACATGTCAGTTGCACAAATATTACCGTCCCTGTTCAGTCGTTTGAATTACTTTTCAAACTTAAAACGTATTGGCACTGTATGGGGCCATGTTTATCAATTGTAAATTTGGATGAATTTTCTAGCACACATGAACAGGAGACAGTTGTTTTATTTAGCAGCCTATCTGAAGTATATTCATTTAATTATCTCAGTCCAACAATCCAAATATGACCTTATAAAACCCCAAATGGTACATTCAGGTTGTCCCAGACATTACTTTTTTTCCCTCAGTTATGGAAACTATTAGCAATATTTTGATACAAACCAATAAGGGATCGCTCGTAGTGATGAAACCACAGAGAAATCCATTGACTCCTGACTCTGTTCCTCTCAGGTCACTGCAGCTTTTTAGCATATTTCAGCTCAGTGTTTTGGTTTTAGGATCCACAACTGTTAAAATGAACAACAAGCAAGTGAACATGGTGGAGCATTAGCAGCTAAAGAGACAGACATTTACCTCAGGAGTGGGTGAGGGGAAAACAGAGCTAAAAGAGAGTGAATGTTGGACAGGAGGACTCAAACCAACTCCATCTGAATTATAATGATATGCTACCAGAGACATTGGCTTTATAGGGCATTGGTAGGTCTATGTATTTAAATTGTGCTTTTGTATGTATTTTATTCTATTTCATTATTTTGTATTATCTGGATAAAGTTTGTTTGATTGATTGATTGATTATAATGTTGGTCTGTATCTGTTGAATCTGTAAACAGGCAACTATCTGCTGACAAGTTCACCATACAAACGTAAAAGTTAACAGTTTGTTTCTGCTGCCCCCAAGTAACCCCCCAAAAAAGGTAATTGCGGGCATATATTTTTATTTTTATTTTTATTTTCTTTCTTCTTTCTTCTTACCGGTCACTCCTCTGCACACTTCATATTTAAACACTCATGCCACTTAACATACACTTTTTAACTTAAACACACGTCACTTTAACATACACTTTAACTTAAACACACGTCACTTTAACGTACACTCACATTAACGTATCTGTTTGTCTGAGCACTTTATCTTATACTTATTTTAATACCCATTGCACTGTCGTTGTCGTTGATTGTTGATTGTTGATTGTTTTTTGTCTCGTCTAACGCCTAATGTCTCATGTCTAATGTATGCACCTTCCGCCTAGAAAAATTCCTCGTTTGTGTAAACATTCCTGGCAATAAACGGTTTCTGATACTGATTCTGATTCTGATTCTGATATCTATATTTTAAAGCAGGAGTAGTTCAATGGCACAATTATTAATATAAGGGAACAAATTAAGTATTTAGATATGTATTATTTATTCAGTTGACTAAGTTATGCATGCAAATTATTTATTCGGGGAAACAAATTGTGTGTGCAAGGAATTATTAAATATCTCTTGACATCTGCCATGCTCCATAATATATAATACATATAAAATACTGGAAGAGAACTTAATTGTACAGCCATACAGAGAAACTCTGCTGCCCACTCAACCCCAGTTTGGCATTAAAAAAAAAAAAAAATACATATTGTTATGATGAGATGACACAGGTTGCACTGAAAAGAAATGTGCCGCCGCACACAGCTGGTAAATCAGTGTCATGGTCTTATGATAATCCAGCACTTGTTTTATGACGATGTCAAGCTTCGCTGTCACACTTTGAGTTGCACCCATATATAGAACAAACCATCATTATTTTCCAACAGTAGTACAGTCAGGCATATAAAGTCAGGTATATAAATGCTGATTACAGATCTGTATCACCAAGGGGGTCATGCTAACGGACTTGGAGTAAGTTTTATGATTCTAATTACAGCTTTGTAGCTCCAGGAGGGTAATGTTGCCGAGCGTAGGGAAGCAACGGCAGATGTGTGGCGCGTCTCTGTCGTATCTCATGTCTTCTACGGCGATCCGCCTGATAGATGTGATTTATCTGTTGCATGGGGGAAGAACACTTCTCCCCTCTGACATTCACACCCACCACACTCATACAAAAAAAAAGCACACCACCGCGTGCGTGCTCCGCCGTCTGTTCACAATTCCCAGCTCTGACATTTTGTTTCCGCTGTTTCGCATTTTCTGAACTCTGTAGAGATAATTCTCTCTCTCTCTCTCCTTCCCGCCTTCCCTCAATCCCAGCAGGGACACCCCAAGGTGACAGCATCCATCACCCGTCAACCATCACATATCATCTGCTGTCTCAGAACAAGGAGTCTTAAATAAAAGTCACATTCATTTCCAGGAATTAGATACAAAACTTTGAGAGAGTGTGTGTGTGTGTGTGTGTGTGTGTGTGTGTGTGTGTGTGTGTGTGTGTGTGTGTGTGTGTGTGTGTGTGTGTGTGTGTGTGTGTGTGTGTGTGTGTGTGCGTGTGTGTGTGTGAGTGCATAATTGCACTGAATTTGGTCAATCAATGTGTGTTTTATCCCCACGGATACCCTCTTTAACAGATGCAAGCATGCATACACATATACACATACACACATACACACACAACTCACAGTCCCTCCTGTCCTTGTCACGTAGCTGTCAATTGTGTCATTGCTTGACCTCCACGTCTGCTTGCATACGTGTCTCTTTTGCTTCAGTAGCATGATCAATACAGTCACATAATGGCTTTCTACATTAGAGGAAGTGTGAAGTCAGAAGTGTGTGGCCAGAGAGTACACTTTATACACATATACTTTTGCTCTGCTATGTTATTGTATTGTATATATTGAGTATTTTCATACTTAATATTTTGATGTTTACTCTGTAACTTGCTTGCTGCTGCTTCAAACAAATTCCCCCTGTGGATGAATAAAGTATCTATCTATCTATCTATCTATCTATCTATCTATCTATCTATCTATCTATCTATCTATCTATCTACACAAAGGTAAGGCAAAGCAGCAACAGGAGAAAAAGTTCACTACTTGTGTTTTTGTGCTGTCAACACACAAAACACACACACACAAACACTTGACAAATTAATAAACCACCTTGCTGTCTTTTTTGTTCAAATTAATATGATTATTCCCTCAAATTGACACAAAATCATAGTCCTTCTGTAGTGCAGACAAGAGGGGAAACAGGAAAACTGAACTGTCAAAATGCCTTTGGCAAAAAGGATGCTTCCTCTGAGAGAATTATTGTGTTTTGTCCATCTGAGGCGAGCTGCCCAGTTGAAACAACCCCTGACAGGCACGATGTAGTGGAAAAAGACCAATTTCTACCATCGGTCAGAAGCAGAAAGACAACTGGACACTGAATTCAAAAATGCATGTGGAAGCGGGCATGGCTGGAAGAGGAGAGGAGAGGAAGCCCAAATGCAAACATTATGGACTGAAGTAAAAGACAGAGAGCAGAGACACATGAAGGTTTGATTAGCCTCTTCAGAGCCGGAGACAATATTTCAGAAATCTGGCATCTTTGTAGCACAAATAAAATGGGGATGTGTACAGTAGGCAGACAGACGCATGCATGCATAGACATACTACTCTATACGTCCACTAAGCATCTAAGAAGGCATTTAAAAGATGTGAATTGTCCCCATATTCATAATAAATGTTATAAATGCACGCTAAACACACTGTGCTCAGCTGGAGAGAATGAACATGTGCATTGGCTGATCTTGGGGAACGAACGATTAAAGGACCAGTTCATCTAAAAAGAGCACACTTTTTTTTCTCACTTCTATTGGTGTCTCATGTTTTCTTTTTTTTAATGGGGACTGTTTCTTAGATCAAAAATAGTGCCAATGACAACTATTTACAATGAGGTCTGTGACCTTGTTTTGTGACCTGTCCATTTAAAAGCACACATGCAGGTTCGATGGGGAAAGCACTTCATCTCAGGTTGCACACAGATTCTAATGCATATGTAATGCTGTTCCCAGCTGCGACAGCATCCCTGGATTGATTTCACCTTGTGAATCTGTGTGTGAGTCCTCATGGCAAAATGTGCTCCTGGAGACACCTACTGTAGCAACAACTACCACAGAGGCAGTTTTGAGTGTTTGTCTGTCCATAGACATATGTTTGTCACCCTGATAGCTTCATAACCGTGTAAGATACGTTCAGGAAACTTTACAGATGTGTGGTGAAGATCAAAAAGAACTTTGAAGATGGCCGTGGTCTGAGCAAGGTGGGAAAAGGAGCCTTTTACCTCCGCAGTCACAAAACATCCGGTGTATAGTTGAGATCAAAATGAAGGAATCACAAGTTGGTCTCTGGTTTGTTTTATTCCTGCATCCTCTTTGTGTGTGAGTGTGTTTGTGAGTAGTGCTAGAGATATATACTCTACATGTGAGGTACTATATGATTGAGAAAAGGAGCATCCGTTTCTCATTTAATGTCGTGCACTGGTTCACATGCTGTTAGTGTGAACAATAGAAGTGTATATTTGTGTGTGTGCGTGTGTGTGTGCGTGTGTGTGTGTGTGTGTGTGTGTGTGTGTGTGTGTGTGTGTGTGTGTGTGTGTGTGTGTGTGTGTGTGTGTGTGCAGATGCCTTTCAATGTGTGTTTTGGTGTGTCTTTGTGAGGGATTCACTGTTGGAAGGCCACTGCAGCCTCATCTCCTGGCTTGTAGACAGGGAGCTACCCGAAGGGATCACCGGCTCTATGAAAACCCACAGCCACACAATTTCTGCCAGTGGAACACAACACATCACACATTTTCTGATGAGAGAAAAAGGGAATTTGAAATTTGGATGAAACTGTTGAGAGCGGGAGAGAGAGAATAGAGAGAGCAGATGACGAAGAGGTGAGCTCTGTACTGGTATTCCCAGGTGCATGAAAATGTGGAAATGGAAAGAAGATTAGATTAAGACGTTGACATTTCACTGTCCCCTTTCTACTCAAACGCCTACTGAGGTAAATAACATCGCATAGCTATTTAAAAACAAACCAAAATGCTTTTAAATTGAAATTAACCACAAAGAGCACACATAATCTTTTTATTTCATACTAAATCAATTGTAATGTTGTCGGCAGCCTCAGGAGATTTAAAAAATCTGCTGTGCTCTTTCTTTTGTTTGATGTGTTGTATTTTAGACATTCTCACTGCAGGGAGTTGCCTAACTAAAAATGAATAATTATTGTCTGTCACACTCTACCTGTTCCTACAGCATGCTAGCCATCAGAGGCTATGAAGACTCAGCTGGGTTTGAAATGAATAGTCTTCACCTCTTGTCCTATATTAAGGTTCTCCTCATACTCACTGGAGAATGACGTTCCCTGAGAAGATTCTCCGCAGCAGCTAAATATAACTATAATTTTTCTTCTAATAAGTATTCAAAGAGCAAGAATGAGCGGTTTGAGGCAACACGTTGGTGGTGGTGATTTGTTGCAAGGGAAAATAAAGATGAAATAACGAGAGACATATTGTTTTTTCTTCTAGTTTTTATATCACCTGGTAAACCTTCTTTTGAAATTGTACATTTTAGGGAACACAATGCAAAAGTTGTAATTTTCATATTGTAAAGCTGCAGGTTTTGAACACTAATTGTCATTCCAAATGGCTTTTTAGATGACAAAAGCTAAAAATAAATTAAAATTAAACACGATTTAACTCACCCAGTGTAGGGTGAAATCAAATTTAGAAACAAGACTAAAAGTCTAACATCACACGAGCAGTTCTTTAAAGCTGCACTTAAGCTAAAAGCCAATGTCATACTAACATGTACACAATGAAAATGCTACATTGCGAACATGGTAATGTTTACCATAGTTAACATCTTAGTTTAATTAGCTGAGCTCAGTTGAGGCAGATGGAAATGTCATATGTTTATGATCAAATACCTACAAAACCAAAGTATTGGACCAATTGAAATTGTGACCTAATGACGGTTCAGAGGACGAGTTAGGGAATCATCAAAGTTACTACAATTCATCATGAGGGTGACATGAATGGGTAACCAAATGACATGGCAATCAATCTGATTGAGAGCCATCGTCTTGAAACCGTGAATGTTTTTTCAAAATTCTGTGCCAATCCATCAAGTAGATGTTGAGTTTTTGGGTCTTGACGAGGAGTCAGGGGATTGCCAAAGTCATTAGGAGTCATCCTGAATGTCTCATGGCAATCCATCCAAAAGTTGAACAGATATTTGAATCTAGACCAAAGTGGTGGATCAACTGATTGACTACAGAATGACATTTCTATATATGTTCACTTTCTGGTTGATCCAATAGGCTTGAATGTTCAACTCATCAACTAATGATGATACTGACCAATTTAATTTGGGCAGATGGTTTAGCTTGTTTCTTGATGTACAGGTACAGGTGTGAACTACATGGTACAGTCAGAATACACAAATAGCATCTATCCACCCCCACCTCACTTGTCAGTCAGTGACACAGTCCCTTAAAGCTCTTAGATCACAGTAGGCTCCAGTGGGCTCACGGAGCCATAGCTGTGAATCCCTGGTGGCTTTCATCAAGGCAACCAGCTGCTGACATGCAGCCAATAATCTGCATACATTAATATCCTCATAATGTGCTACACTGTACTCCCGCAGCTAGAGAAGACCTGTGATTAAATTACACATCCAGACATAGATCACTGTCATCCATCTTAGTAAAACCCTGTCAGAGGAGAGCTTGCCTCACTGTGCAGTTTCTTGTATTCTCTTATCCCAGCATGGTGGAAACCCTCCCATCGAATCAGCTCAAATATCAACACAAATTAGCATTCATTAAAAAATCGCCACTGCCGCCTCAAGCCTCCAAACATCACGTATTCCACTATTTAGCAGAGGCTCCTTGGTGCGATTGCTCACTGCCCACAAGAGTTAAATTCAGAAATAATTACCCAAGTCAATGGGTGCCACTATCTCTGTGATTGGTTGAGTGCTCAGGCGAAAGCTATTAAGTTTTCCTTTCTATTTTTTCCCCAGGATTTCAATTAAAAGCTGTGCGAACTGGTGAGCCTATCTTTTAACGATAGACCTCCAGAAATCCCTTCTCGTGGGAGGACCTATTGTAGTGTCCTCATCAAGACTCCAATTAGAGCTTTTATGATAAAAAAGGGTATAATCACAAAAGCACCTTATCCTCCTCTCCTAAAATAACTCTTTAGCTTTTCACCCCATAATTTCATTATAGGAAGATAGTCATTCATCAGTTATAATGGTAATTTTCATTAATGATGCCTAGTCTCACTGCATATTGAATAAATTGTCCATTCATTTGGATCTCATGCTTTGGTTCAATAATATCTCATGAATATAGAATAAGATATGAATACAAACACCGGAATATCCGTGTGAAAATGTGAAGGAGAAAGAACCACAGACGGGAGGAAATATAGAGTAAACGATGGCAACATAGCTTTAATATTCAAATTGCTGATAATATATTCATTAGCTCAGCAATCTGTTTGCAGAAACGTCACAGTCTCACAAATCATCCTTGTCATATCCAATGTTTTCATGAATATGCTTTGGCCCTAAATGGGCTTCCTCTAATACACTTCCTGAAACTTAGTAAGTATATTACCCTCACCTCTTGTGTGATTTTTGCAATCACTAAAGGTGATGAAGAGGGCAGATGTTACTCAAGGACTTTTCTGCATTCATGCTTTGAATAGTTGGTAATTTTAAATGATTTAATTACACTCTACCGACACAGAACTCTCCCTCCAATGTGAAAATGTCCAATGTGAGAAATGTATGAATGGCGTTGAAATAACGGAACACATCACTGCGTGCATTGTAGTCGTGCCAGTGGGATCACGTAATGATGAAAAAAAAATTGCAGCCAAAGATCTGACATTTTTTACAGCTTTTATTTGTAAAATATAAAAGAGCCACTCAAATTCAGGAAGATGAAAATGGAATATCAAGTTTTTTTTCTGAGGCCAAGAGGAAGTATATTGAGAGTTTACGTCGGGTTGCGGCTTTTTTGAGTGTGTGTATAATGCAGAGGGTAGAGGGTAGACATTTATATGGACACCTGAAACTACAGTTTAAAAGAACATGCTTTTATTTTCTAGTGTCTACAGAGTGCCATGTCACAGTGAAAAAAGAAGGTGCCACGGGGGCAGCATGAGTCATGTTGCCGGACTCTTGTATAAACTGAAGTAGTTTGGGATTAATGAACGGCAGATGCCACCTCGTACACACACGATGTCCTCACACACATACACACCACACCGAGGGATGTGTGTTATCATCGTGACACATGCTGCTTATTTGTTTGTCTCCAGTAATGTGGCGCACAACACAATTCATCAGCCCTCATTTTCCCTGTTGCAAGCGGGTTTGTGTGCATGTGTGAGTCGTGTGTGTTGATGTGTGTCCTGCTAGTGCACCAGTCTGGGTGTTTATTGGTTCCCCAGAGCAAAGGTTCCTAGCCTCATTTAAAGCAGTTGCATTGTGCTTTCTGAGCTGTCTTCACCACCGCCTGTGATTACCTGAACCAGACTCATGCTGTCTAAAGAGAGCAGAGACACTTGGCCAGTCTGGTTTTCATTTTGACATGTTTTTGATATCTGGTTTTACGAATTGGTGTTATGCCTGGTGATGCATTCATTTTCAGTTTAGCATAGTTTTGTTTTCCTCTTCTTTACAGTGCAAGCTGTTTTAATTGCAGCCATTATCATAAAGTTTTAAATAAAAGTCCAGACCGTCTGTTTTTGAAAACCTTATAGAAATGTGAGCAAAATCCAATTTCCCCACCTGTCAGTTAGTGCACGCTGGTGTGATCAGATGATAAATGTGGCATTAAGACAAGCGCGGCCACAGCCCATGACCCCTGTGAGACATCACCGGTCCGACCACACATCTATCCATCACTTCCAGGACATGGATCGACCACCAACTCCAACAGAGAGACACCGTCCCCACCTGTTTCTATTTCCCTCTACTTGTGATGGAAGCAGGAAAGCAAGGAGAGTCTGCAGTGGAGGCGGCTATGGGCTGAAGATGTGCTAATGGGGAGAGAGTACATTCTCCCACACATCCATTCCCCGCACTGTCAAGGAGCATCATAGTGGAACGCTGACGATGAGAACCTCAGTCCCTCCCCACCCCGACACCTGCTGCTCCTCCATCTGCTGCAGCCAAACAGCCTCCTGCTTCTCCTGTTTATGCCCCCATCTACACATCCATCCACACACCCATTCATTCATCCCTCCTACCATCCATAAGAAAGACAGAAGTTGTGGTCTGCAAAGAAGTTGTTGTCTCCTCTAGAGTGGCGAGCAGCTGATATTGTTAGTGTGAAACCCTTCAGCCACTGCAAACTTTTAAGGCTCTGCTGCAGCTGCTCTTGGATCAGAGTGACTCTGAATTTACAAGCAGGGAGTCACACATAGAATGTGCATATAGTGGAGCTGAGTCAGGCTACACACTGATGCTGAGGAGCAGTGGATGAGTGCACGATTTGGTCCTCAGGTACAAAAAACCATGACATGTCACCAAGCCACGTTCTTGTCAGCAACAACATTTGCATCACTGCTTCCATCTGAGGAAAATGAGGAGGAGACAGAGACTAGGTCAGCAGATAGAGGTTTTTGACAGCAGAAAGGTGGGGGCTCCCTGATTCTTATAAAAAAGAAATAATAATAATCAAACTCAAAATGTCCCTAAGGAAATGAAGAAATGTGCATCCTTCAGGCCAGAAATACCAGGATTAGTGTTTTGTAGAAACACAGAAGCATGTACACAAAAGAAGCCATCTTTGTGTCACCCTCTGTTTGTGAAGTGAATAGCCTGGAGGACTGAAAAGAACAAATAGCATTCCTTATGTTTTCCCTTAGCATCTGCTCTAAAATCAGTCTAGGTGTTGCTCTTTCAATATTGTAGAACCACCTAGTCGACTTCTTTTCATCACACGCAAGTATATTTTTGGTGAGATTACCTCACATCGAAGTCCAATGAATCCGTAAAGAATGTACCGCCTCAACTCAATGGGTCCGATGATAATCTTAAAGCCTCTCAGAATGTTTTCATAGTGGCTGTGAGAGGCTGCATGGCTTCAGTTATCGTCCATTGAGTCCGGGAATCAGGGATCTAACAGCCGAGCATAGAGGAGAGAGAGGCTATGAAATAATATCATTACAGTTGCTGAGACTGTGTGTGTGTGTGTGTGTGTGTGTGTGTGTGTGTGTGTGTGTGTGTGTGTGTGTGTGTGTGTGTGTGTGTGTGTGTGTGTGTGTGTGTGTGTGTATAGGTGTGTGTGGTTCATAATATCAGATATAATACGTATGATGGGAAGAATTTTCTATTATGACTTCAGGTGGTCGTTTTTTGGACCAAAACGAACTGCATGAAACACATACCAGGGTTACTAATTTCACCTCAGAGCAAGCTTACATTTTCTCATTAAAAATTTACATTGAAACAACACCCCTTTCAAACGAGCATATCTGATTTTATGATCGAAAAAGACCCAATTCATTATTGAAAAACTCCCACTGAAGCGCCATTAAACATTTATATCAACCCAGTAAAGGAAAACAATGTTTCTGCACGTCACATAGTAATACTAGAACATGTTGTGAATGCTAACTCCTGTAATTCAGTTTACACATAGCTCTAAAGTTAACACAACTGATGTGTTTACATTATAGTTTTATATATATATATATATATATATATATATATATATATATATATATATATATATATATATATGTGTGTGTGTGTGTGTGTGTGTGTGTGTGTGTGTGTGTGTGTGTGTGTGCGTGCGTGCGTGCGTCATTTTGTCTGGTAGAGGAAAATAAATCAAGTTTGTTAGCATAAGGTCTGGCTCAGGTCACCTCTCCTGACTGCATCTGTCTTAACTCCTGCTTTGTGGTTTTTGGAGGAGAAACAGCTGACACTGTTTCCCTGAGGTTAGTCTCAGCGGTCCATGGGTAAAGCTACCTTGGGTTTCTCACTGCTGGCACTCGCTCTAGAGGAGCAGTGACAGGCAAAGATGCCCTCAGTTTGACCTGGGAGCATTGCCGCCATGCAGAGGTTGTCTGACAGCCTCACCGACCCCCTTCGTATCACGGCTGGTTCACTTTGGGACGTACATTCAACTGAAAGCACACTTATACCCACAGGCACATGCAGTCAATTTCATTGCTCACACAAACAACATTAAGTCTTCAGCCACAATTGCCCCTTGTGAAGTTGTACATTGGCTCAGCAGTGATATGAGCGTAACAATAATGTCAGCATGCTACTGTTACCTCCTGATGATTAGCAGGTAATCTTCACTGTTTTCTGTCTTCACTGCATGCTAATATAAGGATAGTATGTGCTAATTAGCTCTAAACAATGCATACAGGTGGATGTGTTGTTGTTCAATTAAATCTTTACTAATCATCAACATTATTATCATCCATGGAGACGACAAAAGTCGGTACGCAATTTCATGGCATTTAATCCAATATTTGTAGGAACATTTTACCCTGAACCAAAAAAAAATCCGGCTGGTGAAACGGAAATAACAAGGAAAAGGAAATAACAAGGAACCAAGGAAATAACAAGGAACCAAGGAAATAACAAGGAACCAAAGTCAGGATTCATCTCTGGGTACCATGGGTATGTATTATGTGTGGATATGCCAATTGATGTCTTAATTGTCAGTATTTGTCAGTTAGATCCAATATGTGTTAATGTCCTTCATTTGTCAATATTATTATAGACAAGAAAGAGGACCATATTATACGTAGGTCTAGATTACCTTCCCAATAGTGTTTAGTAGTTATTATGTTGACCCTTTATCGTATAATTTAGAAATGCAGTTCGATAGTTAATCTTCGTTGGTTTGGGCTTTTTCAGAGAGCTGTCAGCTAACCTGATGAAAGGGCAGATATATACCATAATAAAAGAAAGTGGCTCGCTTAAATAGTTCCCTAGTAATAAGGTCTAAATGTGTCACTGACAAACCCACTGTGTACCTCCCTGGCTCAGGTGTTCTCAGTCCAGATGCTGAGCATGAGGAATTCTAATGAATAACCGATTATTGCAGTGCTGATGGTCTCGGGGGTCAGAAGCAGCAGGTGTGCTGAGGAACTGAAGCCATGCAGAGCAAATGTTTGGTCTCCACTTCTCACAGGATGAGTCATCATGACCAGAGTAACCCACCGGACCTTTCTCAAACAACACTGGCCTGTGTGTGTGTTTGTGTGTGTTAGAGGAGGTGGGGTGTGGAGGTTGTGTTTAAGTAAGAAAGACCTTGAAGTATTGAAATGCAGCACAATCTCCTTACCTGAATGATTCCTATTTCTTGCTTCTTCTTTTTTTTTTTTTACCTAATATCAGGCTGTGTCAGTGACATTTAGTGATAACACCACAATTTAGTATGAAAATAAATGCACGGCCTCAGAAATTGATACAAACAAGTTAACTTCTTGGATCTGTCTGGGAACACTGCAAATACGGTGCTAATGTGACCTTGTCTGTGACTGAGTGTGTGTGTGTGTGTGTGTGTGGTGTGCATATGAGTGTGTAGTTAATAGTCGCAGGTTGGCATGTGACACGTGGCTTTGTCTTCATTAGAACAACATCAGGCTGTGCACCATCCAGCACAATGGCTTCATTTAGCCTGCTGATCTGCAGAGAGCTGCTCAGTAATAACACGGGTCAGGACCTGAGTGGGAGCGAACCGTCACACTGCCACCGCCCTCTTCTGTGATGAAAGACACTGTCAACAAT
Organism: Myoxocephalus aenaeus; assembly: GCA_038501785.1. Lineage (NCBI taxonomy): Eukaryota > Metazoa > Chordata > Actinopteri > Perciformes > Cottidae > Myoxocephalus > Myoxocephalus aenaeus. Next base: position 2,365,504 of record JBAMJR010000151.1, on the reverse strand, counting down.
CCCCTTTGCTGCCACGCTAATCTACGTTGCTAATACATCCAGCTCCATCCTTCGCTTCTAAGCGCTTGCTCTTTGCTGTTCTCCAGTATCTCCCTCTCTATTTTCTGTCTCCCTTGTGCATTGTTCTCTTTCGTCTCTTTTCCTGATCTGCTGCACTTAATCGTTCTTTTATTCGGCAATCTTCCCGTATACACTTTTCAAATGCTGTTCTCTAGCCCTTCTTCAAGCTGTTCTTATATTTAATAATATTGTACGTCGGAAAAGGCATAGTATGTAAAAAACAGTCCTGAAATGTCACATGTAAAAATAAAAATAAAGTAATTGTATAATGTTGAAAAATATTTAAAAAGAATAGGTTTATCGCAAAATTAACCTAAGTCTAAGCCTTAGCATGTCTTTGGGCTGTGAGAGGAAGCTGGATAAATTGAAGGGAACCCACGGGGAGAACGTGTAAAGTCCACACAAAAGGACCACCCGGGATCGTGGCTCAAACCCAGGCACCCGTTGCTGTGAGGTGAAAAATTAAAAAAGTTGTCAAAAAAAAGTATTGTATTTCAAATATTTCATTAAAATAAATCATAAAATAGGATAAGCGAGATAAAATAATCCTTTATTAGTCCTGCAGTGGGTACATTGCAGGATTACAGCAGCAAGAGACACATAGTAAAATAAAATAAAAAACAAGTAATAAATATAAGTAAACAGTAATAAAAACAGTAAAATAATCCACAATAGCACTATTATATATACAGACAGAATAAACAAGTATTTAAAAAAATATTTATACTGCACCAGTATAAAGTGGTTAGAGTGACCAAAGTGATTGAAGTGTTTTTGTGGTCTACTGTGAGCTCAGTTGGTTGTGCAGTCTGACAGCAGCAGGAAGGAAGGATTGCGGTACCTCTCCTTCACACACCGGGGGTGAAACAGCCAGTGGCTGGAGGCAACCCTGTCTCCTAAAAATTACGTTCCCCCAGAACTAACACGCATTCCCAATTACGTTTGATCAGAAACGTATCTCCTCCCTGATTATGTTTGTGTTTGACGTATTACACATACGTTGATTATACACGTTTACGTTGATTAAACACGTATGTTGATTATACACGTATTTTTGTTTGATTGTTTTTATGTTTGTGTTTGACGTATTACAAATACGTTTATAATCGTGTGTTTGTGTTATTGTTTTCTTGCTTTATTTAAGCATTTATTTAAGCATATTTACATTTTTAAACTCTGCGGAGAAAAAAGAAAAGAGGGGCGGGGTGAGGCCAGTGACGGCCGGCCGCACCGGGAGCCCGAGAGTCGGCCGCACCGGGAGCCGAAGACCGTTTGCCCGCCGTTGTTAGGCCGGTAACGGGCCGGTAACGGGCCGGTCTTCAGACCGCTTGCATCGGGGCTCGGTCTTCCGACCGCTTGGCCGGCGCCGTTAGAAATTTGTTATGACATTATATATTATGAAATTTTTTAGGAAATACTATATTATGACATTTTTATAAAAAAGTATTTCCTAAAGCATGGCATGCTTTACTGCGTTTTGCATGACTTTTTTATGACATACTATTTTATGACATGTTATGGCATACTACACTTACTGAAACAATAATCAAAGTATCAAGACAACATTTTGCCTTTATTGGTGTTTCCTTCCTCACATTTCGCCCAGCATCCGCTGCTTGTCTGAGATCTCGACTCGTCTCTATGGTTTTCCAGATGCTCCTCCAGTCTTCTCTTGAGGATAGAGACGCAAAAAATAATCAATACATTACAGACACAAAATCTTTCAAATGTAAAATTCATGTTATTTGACTGTTGCAGTATCCAGCTGTGTACAGACGGTGGTGTTCTTTAGCTCCTCCTCTCCTCACCTTGATGTCCTTGTCTCCATCAAGTCTGTGGCTTCTTCTGCATTACCTCGTGTTTTTTTTCTGAGAACCAACAAAAAAGACAAATGAGCTCCTGAAATGGGTTGTAATGTCCAGCTTCAGGTATTATTAAGTTCTGGACATTAGAGATAATGTATTCTCGGAAAGTCTAAATCACACTTAATAGCGTCCAAATTACTATGTCCATTACAAACCATGTCCTATAATTTCACCAATTTTCAAGTTCATAACGAAGCTTAAGAGGCCACTGAATTGAAATATCTTGTATGCTTTCAATATTCAACAACATTAAACACAACACAGCTGGTAATAAAAAAAAATAAAGAAAAATATACTCCCTGAGAGCTTCAGCACAGAGAAGATGTCCTCACAGTCATCTGTATAATGTCCCTCTAGGTCGCATAATTATACGTGTTTTACCATAAAAGCAATTTTCTTAGCATACAGCATAACTATTAAAGTAAAAAAGAATGTATTTAATTATGAGTTCATCTCCTGCTTTTGATACTGAAATGTATTTTCTGCTAACACCTATACATCTGTTGAAAATGTGAATATAGACAGTACTACCTTTGCCTCCAGTATAAGTAAAGGATCAGAATAGGTCTCCTACTTGTACTTTAGAGGTAAGATATAATTATTCAATATACATTATATTTTGAGTCATACAAGTCCTTGTACTTTAGAGGTAAGATATAATTATTCAATATACATTATATTTTGAGTCATACAAGTCCTTGTTCCAGGCTGTAAAAATGTTTGTCCTGGCTGCATTGGTTTTTGACTACACTGGTGTCCAACATGCTGTAAGTAGAGCGTTTACACATGATATATGACTTCCCTCTGTGCTGTTCTGATACAATATGTTCGGTCTGAAAATATCGGCCTTTTTGTCCACATTAATTATCCTGTCTGTCATAAGATTTGAGGCTGAGTCTGAGGCATCTATCATAGTGTATCTCTTTGCATGTGTGTGTGTGTGCTCCTGGATGGTTGTGCACATGTACATCAAGCAGAATTGTTTCTACTCCCTGATGGATGAAATGGTTTTACTCCAGATAGTAGCTTTCATAGAGATTCATGAGCATGCATGTGTGGAATATGAACGCATGCATTGCACACACACACTCACATAATGACAGTTGGAGAGATGGGTGAGCTTGAAAGGAAGCTTGGGAATGGGGGGAGGACGAAAGGCAAAGGAGATTGGAGCAGAAGGCAACCTGTGAGCTACTAAGATATAAACAGGTGAATGATTTTCTGTTCCCTCTCAGATTGTTTCCTCATCTCTCAGCCTGGCCCGGTCCTGAGAGAGATGAGCTGGAACTGCAGTCCCTTCCTAAGCAGTGCTGGTAAACTATCTGGCACAGACATATAGCTACCGTCACTTTTCCGTGCACTGCTGGCCACTGTGCGCCACTGGCCAAGCTGTTAAAATGCACAGCCCTATTTTCTGCTCTGAATCGCATTAGCTCTCGGGCTGTCGTAAACGGATACAAGCAGCAGCCCTTAAACGTACACACAGTCTTCAAGCAGCCTTTGTGTGCACAGATCCTCCTTCACCTACACACCCAAACACACATGCACACATGCACATCATTTGAACTGCAAGCAAAAACATGAGCAGTTCCCGGAGGACCAAATCGCTCTGACCTTTACAAAGATTTAAAAAAAAAAATCTTCCTCAAAGCGCTTTTGTTTCTTCTTCATTTTCCATTCCATTTGGCAGGGTAAAAAAAAAGAAGAAAAAAAAAGGGAAATTTAAAGGGAAATCCAGGAGTTGCTTTCCATTTGGTTAGTAGATTGAATCAGAGCGTTACTTTATGGACAACAATGAGACGGCCAGGCAAACACCTGCTGCAATTTCACCCACTGCAGCGGCCCACGATATCTTTTCTTGATCTGAAGGATTGAGGGAGTGTTGAAAAGAGGGGATATGTGGCATAAAATAATGATATAAATCTCTGTTGGTGTGTGTTAGATGACAATTTTAAAGTAAAATAGTAATATAAAAGTTTGCTTTTACAGATGCTTCCACTTGCACACTGTTCACGTGTGTGAGCACTGCTTAGTTTGTGTGTGAGCGTATGCCTGCTTGCATATGGTAAGTCAATCCTTTAAACTTGTTGGTGTTTAATCTTTTATGTGTTTTTCAATTAGAACTCCACCTCGGGGATTACATCTGCTGAGAGAAAATAGTTGTTTGTTTCCAGGTAAAATTAGAAACTACCAAATACAAGATGTTTAAACAGGGATTTGTGTAGCGAATGAGGCTCTATTCTGTCCCGTCTACAGGAAGCCACAGTGAAAAGACCAAGTGAACAAACAGGCCGAGACAACAGCCGGCCTTTCAGACAGAGTGGCAGTGACACCTCTCTCAACCAGTCTCCGAGCTGTCAGTCCCAACTAGCCCGTCACCTCCCCTCTCTCATATCATTGACTTGCCACTGACTTAAACGCACTTTTGCCAAGCCCCTCTGAAATGATGCATTGTGCTGGAGGAGTTATCATCGAGGACAATGTTCTCCTGAAACAGTCTTAGAGTGGACTTGAGAGAAAGGAGCTGACTGCTTCACTTTCTCTCTGTGGTTGCTAGGTTAGTTCCCCTCACAGAATCACTGGGGCCTTTATGGGCGGCTGGCACCGTCTCAGTCCCCCGCCTCTGACTGCTCCCTGACTGTGCATGAGAGAGAGAGAGTGGGCAGCCGAGGGAAAAGCACTGCTCTCACTCAGGGTGGCGTGCTAGGACTTCCGATGTTCCTGCCACCCCTCGTGCCACCTTCACTCCACTGGCGTTCCCACAAGTGTGTCTGATGGCTGCTTCCTACGGCCCTGCTCTCTGGCTCTGACCTCAATCCGTCTCGTTAAACCATAATTGGAAATGAGCTCGACGTTTACCTCTCTGGATATATATCTGTGAACTCGCCCTCCTCTGGGAAATCTGTACCTGCGTGCCCCCTTTATGAATCAAAGGCAGGGATTTCTCACCTACAGCTAAAATCATTTAGGCAGATCTGAGGTTTGCACTGTCACAGAGATATATTTCAGAGAGTTTGCCCCAAGGCGCTACTTTACAGCTCAAGAGACTGAGGGGCAAAATGACACTCACTACCACACTTTATTCTTGTCGATGATAAATTGAGGCGGGATGCCACACCTGCACTGCAGCCGTTTGCCATCATGAATCATTGGTATTATGATGTGTAATCAATGCTCACTGGTTTACTGTTCATTTTGTGATAGTAGTCATACTGCTGCTCAATATTCTGCTCTACTGCATATTACATGAGGAAATGTCCCATTGCTAGAACAAAGGGGGATTCTCATTACACCGAAGGCAACACTAATACCAAAAAGTACAGCAGTATCAGACTTCTGAATTTGAATGTTCATGAGGTAATTTGTACTGAAGTGGGTCTGTGTACCCCAAGCCGCATTATCATCAATGCAATATGCTCTCAATGTCCTTATGTCTCCTCTATAGCGGAGACAAAGACACATGCAGAAACAAACAAGGAGCTGCTGTACACAGTACACAAATACACACACTCCCATCCCTTTCAGACTAATCCAGTATACACCTGCAGACAGACCGCCTCCACCAGATCGATGGCAGTGTCCTTGGAACTAAAACCTCAAGGTCGGCTTTCCCTATCTTTCCCTATCTCTACCTAAGGGATGTGTATTTATGTACACTATATGCAGTCATTGTTCATATTAATATAAATATATATATACAACATATTAATTCTATTATTCACTGACTGTCACACAGTTCTGTCCTTTGCCGCACTTTGGAATGACACGTGACTCTTTTGTTCTTACAAATATACATAATTATCAATTGCCAATATTATTCAAGTGGTCATATTATGTGGACTACAATTTTTTCTGCTCCACATACATACTTTCATTCAATGTGCAGAAAAGGCTCTTAAACATCGACCTTTAATAATAAAAAAAAGCATATTAATCGGCAGACAATTAATTCGTTGTTTTTTTTGATAGGCAGAAATATAAAACAATGACTCTTTCATCTCTACTCTGAACATCAAAGAACAGTGCTTTATGTCAGGGTGAAACACCCTGAGATTAATCTCATGCTTGAATAATAATAATCACATTTTTCTAAATATACAGACCTGTTTATCCCCATGGCTGAGGAAAATACATATTTATATGCACATTTCTGTACACTCATTCACAGTGTAAGATGAATTTATATCTAATCTATATTTTGTCTCTATTATTGTTTAGGCTATAAAGAATGCTATTCAGCCCTGAAAATAAGCCACAGTGTAAGCATTATCAAACAGGTGGAGTCAAATAAAGCTATGATTGGTGTGTGAAATGAAATTTATGTTTGCTCCCTCAGCACCTTTACTGTCTCAGAGAACATAACATATCCCAGGCTGTGTTTTGCCAGAGGGGGTTAGTTTGTGTGGGTATGAGATGGTGGTTGCATATAAATGGACTTTTATCATATCTTAGTTCTCTTACAGTCCTTTGTCATCTGAGCAAGCAAGCTACAATCCACAAACACTGTTTCACTGGCTGCTATACACCAAGTAATAACAATTAATGTAAAATGTGTCCAGTTATTAAACTGATCAAAGTTTAACTGACAACTTAACTTTTATATGAATGCAAATGAATAATTGCAAACCATGGGCATTAATGACCACAACAATGTCCTCCCTCTTTCCAGAAACAAGAGCTTCTTAGCCCTTCTGAATCCAGTGGCTGACCTATTTAAGCCTTATAATGATGATGAAGCTGCCAAACTAATGACCATTTCCCTATTGCATTAGAAAGTACCTCCCCTCATTCTGGCACAATGGCGTCGTCTAAATGCATAAGCCAGCAGCAGTTGTCTTACACAGTCAGAGTCATCCACCCACACAGCCCAGCAGGGCCACTAGCAATGACTCACTCAGGATCATTTTAAATGTAATGAACTTGAATTAGCCACTCTCTCGTATATTCGGCTCCGCAGACTATGTTCCCGATACAGAGAGAAAAGCAAAGACTAGAAATAGATTGAGAAGACTAGAGGATGGTAGATGTCTCTTGTTTTGTGCCTTGTCTCCATTTTTTTTGTTCTGTATGCTAACTCCAAATAAAGAAACAACTCAATCAGCACTCATTAAGAAAGTAAATGTAAACTTTTTTGTCTATTCACATAATGGTGAACACCTGTGTGCAAAATAAGGTGCTTAATCGAGACCTGAGACGACGTGAGAGCATGAACCGCAAAATTGTGTGGGGCTCTCTAAAATCACATTTGTTACTTGCAATGGTCATTAAAATGTATTTTTAAAGCTTGGTCTACTATATGACGCAGTACTCATATAGTAGAAAACATATACTGTATTCACAAATATTAATAGTAAGTGTGAGACAAGATTTTCCGCCGTAAATGACAGAGAGAGCCAGGGCAAAGAGAGTCTTCACATCTGTTTGTGGACCTAAACGGACCCCATCTGGACATGTTCTTGTTATCCATTGTTGTTTGTGAGCACCTGGTAAGGCAGGACATTGTGTCTCCTCTTCTTGGATACCAGGACGGCAACGAGAAGAATCGCGTCTGTGCGTCGAGTTAGAGAGAGAGAGAGGTGGCCGCTGTGCGAGTGGCCTTATTGTTAACAATATCAGCCCTAGCTATGTGTGTGCAAGGTGTGTATAGTAAATTGCCTTGTCTTGCATCCATTAAATCTTGCATTTTCAACGGGTGTAAGCATAAATACTGAAGCACGAGAAAGGGGGGACCCAGGTATTTTGCACACTGGTGTACACGTATTACTCCATATAACACACTAGCAAGCTGGAGCAGGTAGATCCTGACATACCCTGTGGGATGTGATACATCACTGTGCGAATAAACAATAGAATCAGCTTCAGTGTTGTTGCTGTCTGTGATTCTTGGATTGTATCTGATCCGACCATGAGACACTGCCACTGTCAATCAGTTACTGGTCTCTCAGTTTCTCTGCCATATTGACAGCTGCTCTGAAGCCTGCTCTGAGTCCTTCAACAGAGCGGAGCATCACAGACGTGGACAGTCACACAACATGCTACTAAAGCGACGCAGACTGTCAGAGCTAGCGACGCAGACAAGAGGAGCCGGAAACAGATTAGTCCATTTTGATCTGCTTAGCCGCTACTCCGGGGAATACAGGCGGGCCCACATGAGTAGATGACGCATACTGCAATACCAAGGAAGGATCGTCCGAATTGGCTGACGGTATGTAGAGATAAGAAAGAAGCAAGCACAGAAGACCAAGACAAGGGCGGATGAGTGTGAAAGACACCAGAGAGACGATTGACATGTTGTGCGACATACAGGATAGTAACTTAGCTTGAGGCAGGGGAAGGTCACCAGTCTCCAACAAGAGAGGGGGAATATGACCTTCAGCGACTCCAAAGCCTCAAAGTCAAGCCTCTCAGCCAGAAAGGCTGGGCTGTTTAACGTGAGAGCAGCGGGCCTAGGTGCTTGTAACTGAGGTACCTGGTGCTTTAAGAAACACAATGCATACAATATAGGGCTGGTTAGTTACAAGTTCACCCTGAAATTACATTGTCAGGATGGGACATCAGTTGTAACAATTCATTACAATTACATGTAACTTGTCAAACCTTTCACTTACTTTTTACTAATTAACATGCATCTATACAAACAAGAAGGGCATTGTTTTAGAATCAGAATCAGAATCAGAAACTGTTTATTGCCAGGAATGTTTTCACAAACGAGGAATTTTTCGAGGCGGAAGGTGCATACATTGGACATGGGACGTTAGACGAGACAAACAACAATCAACAATCAACGACAACAACAGTGCAATGGGTATTCAAATAAGTGTAAGATAAGATAAAGTGCTCAGACAACAGATACGTTAATGTGAGTGTACGTTAAAGTGACATGTGTGTTTAAGTTAAAAGTGTATGTTAAGTAACATAAACTCAGCTTCCCTCTTTCTTTTTTTAATCAGGAGGTCTTGCAGAGGACAGTCTGTCCCCACCTTCCCCGATCAGTGTCTGCCTTTATACTAACCATTACTTATCCATTCAATCCCAAATGTTCACTCAGTCTCAGCCCAGACCACTGGGACGGTACTGCAAGCGTATCTGCCTGACGGGAGCCATCTGCTTGCTTCTTCCCTCCTGTCATTAGCCCATCTATGAGATGTTCCCAACACATATCATTGGCTGCAATCTGTCTGTCTGCCTTTACCGCCAAGCAAACATCTGAACAGCCGAACTCTCTGATGGGTGGAGGGCTGGAAACTTCTTCTGCCCGTCTGCCCGTCTGCCTACTGCGCGACACCTCCCCCTCCTTCTCCTTATTCCCCATCTCCACTCAAAAAAACTACTTTTTGCTTTGCTTCGTTTCATCTTCACAGTCGTCATCTCTGATCTTGTTCTTATTTCTGTCTCTTTGTGGCCTTCTCCTCTTTCTATTTCCTCGTTTTTGCTCCATCCCCCTCCTTTCCATTTTCGTTCCCACTGGCAGGATGCAGCCATATATTAGCCCGTTCCTGCGAGGGAGTGAGCGATGTGCGTGTCGCCCATGGTGGCAGAGGGAGCAGCAGAGCTTGACGTGAACATACGCTGCGAGAGCTCCCATTTATAACTCATAACTCCAAATGAACAAAACGCAGAATGCAACACGGATGCAATTACCTTCAGGAACTCATTTTCATAAGGATGAACAAAAGGACTTGCTCTCACAAAGTGGAAAAGTCAGAATGGATGCTAATGGCCCATTGGCAAAAAAACAATTATAGGAAATTGAACTTCCATGTTAAAGAGGCTAGCTCTTGGACTGATGAACATTTTCTACTCTCCGACTCCAAGCCTGGCAACGCGAAGCGGATAGAGTCATGGACAGTTTTTCCATCTGCATCTTTACCTTCGCTATGTGTGTGTCAGCAGGCAGGTTTGCACCTCCCTCCCTTGCTCCACCTTCATTGCCATGTTACCTCCGCTTGCTTGATCACATGTGATTTGATTAACTACTCGTGTTTTTGATGAAGGTTAGGAAAATGAGTTTATTCCCTTTTCCTCTATCATGTAGTTTCTAAAGCTCTCCTATTTTACCTGTTCCATGATGGCGCTGGATCATACAGAAGGGAATCTCACCTTTAGAACAGTACTCAGAGTTTAAACTATAAAGCAAAGTCTGTCTGTGTGTTCTTAGCATACCTTGAGACACTTGGTATGTGTATAGTTTTGGCTGAATGTGTGCAAATTGGGCAGAATAGTGTCACTGTAACAACTTCCTCTATATTATTTTGACTGTCTTAAAAAAGTCTCAAAAATTCAAGAAAAGCCACGCCCATTTGCATCTTGATCATTTTCCTGCCATTTTGAATTATGTCCAAATAGGTTTTTTCGCTATACCTCCCACTTATTGAGCATCTCTGGACCAAGCTGGAAGAGAATACTTTTTCAGATTTTGATGTTCTGTAGAGTTTTGCATTAGCTAGCCCTTATAGTTTGTGGGCAGGGCTTATATTACAATAAAAATAACATCTCTTAAACGCTTTGTCCTATTGCAAGCACATTTGGAAGACATGTGTAGATATGATTGATAATTGTGTCCATTCCATTACCCGAACCGCTTATCCTATACATGGTCACAGGGGGGCTGAAGCCGATCCCAGCTGACATCGGGCGAAGGCAGGGTTCACCCTGGACAGGTCGCAGGGCACATAAAGAGACAGACACACTCTGTCTTTGGACTGTGGGAGGAAGCCGGAGGGCTCCCAGAGGGAACCGACGCTGCCACGGGGAGAACAGGCAAACTCCACACAGAAGGACTGCCTGCGATCAGGCACTGAACTTCCTCTTGCTGTGAGGTGACTACACCACAGCAGTGAGCCACTACACCACCGTGCAGCCCTGATAATTGAGTCCCCATTACAAATTTGGTGCCATTTGATCAATATATGGCGCTGTAGCTGCATAATCGTATCGAAACTTAATCTAAATGAACTTTTAATAAATAAGCAAACAGCACTCTGTACAGCAGCTGGGGGAGGCGTCAAGGCTCTGCGATTGAGTCGAGCATGTAGTTCACAGCGGAGCTTTACAGGCCGCGACTCATTGACTGCAGTTAACTTTTGCTGCCGGCTGCTGGACATACTAACATTACAACCATTGACATCTGCACTGTCTGTAAAAACGCAGAATGCATCGTCAGGCAGCGAGGTGTAAATGAGTACGGCAAGAAAACGAGACAGAGCGCAATTAATCCTCAAGCTTCAGAGCCCAAGTCGCCAGTTGTCAGCTGTCCCTCCTTCCACCTACCCCCAAAATGTAAACAGTAAGGAGGCGTCAGCAGGTTAATTAGCAGGAAGAATATGGTTGGGGGCTTGGAGGCGGCGGACACAAACAGGAGGCACTCACTCTCCTTGGCCCCTTTCCTCGCTGGCAGATGCTGCCACCGCCAATGCCACGACCCCACTCAGCACACTTCTGGAGAGACGAAAACCAGACATTTGGAGGGACAGGGAGACAGTTGGAACACAAGCAGCCTTGGCCATAGAGTAAATGGATGACTGGAGAGATTTTATCAGCCCCTGAAAAGGAATTTGTCTTGCTGTCGTTTATGCCCCTAAAGCTCCTCAGTGGTGGAGTGTTGGTCTACGGAGCTGTGGCCATATGGCTGACTTGTTTGGTGAGGTACTGTAGTGTAGAGGTAGAGGTAGAGAGGCTCCCCAGTGGACCTCTCATTTTGACTGTGAGACTGACGGATCTCAAGGTCATTCTGCGAAGAGCAAGACAACACCACTGGAGACAACAGAATATTAAGTGACCGAGCATCGGTATGAGTGACACGCCCATGAGTGTATTTTTCACAATGCTGATTTGAAGCTACTGTGAGCTATTGTATAAACAACAAGCTGAAGACAAAAGATACAGTAAGATCGAATGGTGTCTTTAAGCTGTGCAGTGTAGCTCAAACACAATGGCGTTATATTGTCCTTTTAGCGAGGAACTGGGAGGTGGGCGGCAGGCGGGTGGAGGTACAGGTCTTTGATAGAGTGGCTTCATTACCTCAAGTGAAGGGCAATCTGGCTTCATGTAGAGAGCGAGAGAAGGAAAGAAAGAAATGAAACGAGAGAGAAGAGTATATCAGTATAGAGTGACTTCATAATGAATGGGAGTTAAAATCAAACAGCCAACTAACCAGCAGAGACAACAACCAGTTTCTGTCTTTATTGTAAACTCAAAGGTGCAAATAAAGATGTAAAACAATGTTACATGCTTGACCTGTATTGAATTATTGCTTTTTCTTTTCTTTTCTTTTTTTTTTTGGGGGGGGGGGGGGCACAAATGTGTCAGACAACAATTATTCTGCCATGGCAGATCAACTTTTTATCTTGACATTGATCCTATCTCTTTGTCTTGAGCTTCCATTCCGGCAAACAAGATGTTGCAGGCATTACCCTCCACAACTGTAGCGGTTCTGGTTACATTATCGTGGGCACACACACACACAAAGTGGAAAAGTAAAGCTATACCTTCATGGATAAAGCTTTGTCGATGGAGTAATGGGCTTTCCTGATGGCAAGGGACCATAATATCCTCTAAAGAGGTTAGAGCTGCAGACTGGAGAATGAGGAATATAGTGTGGGGTGGAGGATGTGAAATGCAGAGACAGACTGTGAAACACCCAGAGACTGGCTTCAGTTTAGCATTTATGATAAATTGATGTCTTTGTCTTCATTTTCTCCTTGTTGCTGTTATTCCTCTTCACTGCTTTCTCTGTCCTTGCCTGCAAAAAGGCAGCCCGCCTGGCATACTCAGTGCAGAGTAATGATATGTCCATCATTGCTCGGCCACTGGCCACAACTGATTCAACTGGAGAAACAGTGGGACGTGGGAGGAAGGGAGGGAGGGAGAAATCTAATGGGAATAATCAATGCAACTATATCTGATGACTTCATCCACTCCGCCTGTTTGCTTTGATTTAACAGTTCATAATTCCTGAAGTAAATACAGTAAGTCTAACAGTGAATCAATAAGACTATAAAGCACGTTGAAGAAAGCGCTGTGGTCAGGTGAAGGGTACACTTGGGCACCGTGTGGACTGAAGGATACAAGTCCTGGCAGCCAGGAGAAAGCGATATAAGAGGGCATTCTCATCTCAGCCGGTCTCACGCTCTGGTGAACATCATCAGTGTAGAGTTACATCTCAAACTAAATCAACACACAGCACACTTTTCAGGTCCTCTTTCCACCTGCTCGCTATGTAGCTGCAATATTTGTCATTATTGCAGAACAGAATGAAACTCATCTGCGGCAGATGACTTACACCATCCAAATGAAAACTCGCCAGCCTGACGAAACGACATTTTGAAACATATTTTTATGCTGGAAATGAAGCATGAGTCACGACCCAGACTCAATATACACTCTTCTTTGCAGCTAATTTCACAATGAATCAAAACAAAAGGACTCAGCAGAGACAATATGAAATTGTAATCTTTTTTGGAGGGCTTTTTTCCAGCACACGGCGTGTGAAGCCGGATGTCCCTAACAAGGCATGGCATTTAGAAAGAATAATAGTAACCTAGTGTGTTCTCCTCGTGAATCTCGGGGCTGATGCAGTACAATTCCATTAGCCATCCTCCTCCAGCTGAGAGCTCTCTGTCTGTCATTCATCACCAGCTGCAGCACAACACAGTAACAACAGCGATGAAAATTAACTTTCCCCGCCAGCCTCCTCCATGTGTCTCTCTGACTCTAAGCCTCTCTTTCCCCTCCCAAACTTTCTCCATCATAATTAACCTCTAATTCCTGCAGTTTCTATTCCGTGTGTGAATAACAAATGGGAAATACTGTCTTCCCATGACATCTGGCCACAAGCTGCTCCCTCTTGATACTACAATTACAAGGGGAAGGGCTGCATATCAATACCAGCAGCAGCACCTCCAGTTCAATCCACTGGAACTGTAGCAACTCTTCTCATGAAAGTCTAAATTTAAAACGGCTATTTTACGAGAGAGCGACAGATTTTTCTTTTTGTTATGGTCACACAGGATATCTCTGTCTGCGAGGGCAGCGTGTAAAGCGTCTTTTCAGTTGTGCACCATGTGGAGCCGCTTTGTGTCTCCATGAAAAACAACACGCAACAGAGTGTAACTCAGCGATGGAGTTTCAACACAGACAGCTTCTGTAAAAAACTCTTTGAATACTTGCAGCTGCTCTTATCTCTCTCTCACTCGCTCAGTGTGTGGGTTTCCTAATCTTTCTTTCTGGCTCTCCAACTCTCACCTTATTTCTCCATCTAGGAATGCCTCTCTTTCCCCTTTTCTCCTCTTGTCTCTCTTCATTCTTCGGTTGCAGTTTGAGTGACAGATTTGGTTCGGGGTTCGGACGCTGAAAGGCTGGTTCTATTTCACGGGTTTCAGTCTATTCCAGTTGGGTCATGACTCTGACAGTTGGAGTGTGATCTGAGAGTCTACTCCACCTCGGTAATGTTGCTTTAGAATATCATACAGTACACGTCTGTCTGGACGACTGAAAGCCATATATTGCAGTGTCGCTCCAGGCTGCAGAGATGTCACCGCACATGCAAGGAGAGGTTCTGCAGACACACAGTGTACAGCCTATTATAGTTAATAATAGTCACTGTGAGGAAAAGGAGTATCACCAACTCTGTATTTTTAAGAGCTCATTGTAGTGTGCACACACACACACACACACACACACACACACACACACACACACACACACACACACACATGTCTACATGTACTTATTCATCCCACGCCAAGTTGAAATAAGGCTTTTATTCCTTTCAGAAATTTACCTTTTTTATTTAGTTGTTTTTTTTTATCGCCAAAATTCATCTGTTTTGCCCACTGTGTGCTTGTTAAGTGTGCAAATGACATGCTGCGTTATGAGCTTACCGATGTGTGTGCGTGTCTGTGTGTGTACACAAGAATAGACCTCACTGACTCTCTTGTGGGCCACTGGATAGCCATAAACACAAGGACACGTTAATTAACAGTTTGAAGGAGTGTGAGGGGGAGCATCGTCCCAGAGTGGCCGTGCGTCCATGTGTGCACGATGGGGAGGAGAGCCACTGTCTCTGAAGGGCAAGAGGCAGAGCGGGCCCTGGCAGCTCAGGAGGGGAACCGGTCCAAACAGTCCTTTGGCCCATTGTTATGTGGGATAATCAAAAAGCTGGCAACCAGTAGCAGCACCAGGTGGTCCTGTCGAAACACAGAAGAAGATGGACTGAAAACAGCAATAGAGCATGCTGGGGCAGCTCTGGATGACTGAGGATGCCTGAGAAACATCACAACAGGAGGACAGATGTGTGGTAGTTAACTTTATGCTGCATGGTCATATGTATGTGTGTTAATACGTATATACGCAGGGTTTGTGTAGCATTTGAGAAATGTGCAAGAATTACAGTTTCCAAGAAAAATGTGCATGTTGTGTGTGTGTGTGTGTGTGTGTGTGTTCCGGTAAATAAAGGTTGCTGTGTAAAATTGCTCTGACAAGCACTGACTGAATCCGGCTCTAAGAGAGGACAGAGTGATCTCCAGTGAGAGCCGAGACTGTACCACATTTCTGCAACCTCAGGGAATGTCCACTGCTCGAGCTCGTAAACACAACAACAAAAAACAACAACACATGACCTACATGCATAACAACCCTAAATCCACCAATTCAAGTTGCTGATGTGAGCTGACAGCGGCTGAATGGGCAGCGGGAAGGGAAAACAATAAAACAGATCTTCTAAGCAGATGACTCTTTGCACATGTTAGGTCACGCATTACTTCCTCCACATGTCACAGTAAAACAGAGAAAAAGTGACTCATCAGAGCTTGCAGTTGATACATAGCATGTCCCAAAGTGTGCCTGCTGTTCACCTCTGTGTTTGTGTGTGCTCATGCTCAAACCAGCCGTGGAGTGTCTCCGATGGCGTTGAGACACATATGTTTCTTCTCCACTAGGCTCAATATAAATGATCCAGCCAAGGGGCGCTCTCATCGCTCACAGGCTGTGCTCATATACCATTACTCAGCCCTGATCGGCTGGATCTCCACCTCCCTCCCTACGAGAGAGGCAGCAGGAGAAATGAGCGGAGATAAACAACCAAACAGCCAAATTCAAAGTGGAGCGGGAGAGAGGGAGACGCACAGAAGGGAGGAATGGGGAGTTCGTAGAAGTAAACAGCAAGACAAACATACAAGAAGGATGAAAGAGATGAAAGAGCGGTGAAATGCAAATAATTTACCTGAGAACAGTGGGGTTTATCCTTCTGTTTGTCTCCTGAGAAAATAACTAATTGATCTGTCCATTGTGCGATTACCTCTCATCACGGGTTGATTGACTGTCTGTCACATGCACTCACTCTCTCTGAACGCTCAAACGCACAGGGCATCCATCACTATCAACCGCACACAGTGTATATGCGTGTGCACTCAAATCCATGGGCCCTGACAGGCACCTATCACACCTCAGCTTCACTCCGCACCCCCTGCAGAGGCAAGGAGAGGAGACAGATAGAGGGGTTTGACAAATGACGACGGCATTGTTTAGATGGGAGATGTCGAGATTGCGTCCCAGGCCTGCTGACACATAGTGTGGGGTAAGGGATGTCACTGCCGAGGAGGGGGATGGGTGGATCCAGAGACGAACGCTGGTACATGGCAGATACATTTTCCAGCTGGATTACCAGTCAAGAAAATGAAAAACTGACAGAGTGAAGGCCGGCCATCGAGCTTTCATGATTGACGCTGCTCCTTTTTCAAGGTCCTCAGTTCAGATTTTTATTATCTGACCTTGTACCAACAGTAGTTGCACAAGTTTACCCCACTATACAATAAACGGATTACGTGGAATTGTTTTGTTTCATGAGTGCAGCATTAGGCAGTCTGAACAGCTCTTGCTGAAAATGGGTTGACCCCGAAGTCGAGTCGAGGTGAGACTCGCTGCTTCAGGGTCAATATGAGGTTGTGCACTGAAGGAGTGGTCAGCCTAGCCTGAGAAGAGAGCGAGGCGAAAGAAAGAAAACAAAAATCATCTTATAACAGCTGAATGTGACCCACAGAGCAGAGAATCAAGCAGCATATTTCATAGCCCTGGCTCTGTGTGGACATTCAGAGAAATTGAAGTCACACAAAAAAATGTATTTGTGCTTTTCTAAACCAGAGTCAAAATGTGCATTATTCAGCTCTCTCTATACTTCAAATAATGTATATTTCATTTATATAAACGCACATATCATCAACGTTTGTGCTTATTAGGATGCAGAAAGCAGCTGAGTCTAAAGACTGCAGAACATGTCGAACAAGCCAAGCCAGTGAGTATAATGTAATTAGGGTTTAGTTGGGTTTGATGCCTGTTGACATTGAGAATGTCCGCATCTCAGTTCTGACGTATTGCATGCTTCATGCTCCAGTGCTCTTGGAGGCAGAATGAGTTCAGCGGATAGGCTGTCCGAGGCTCCTCCTGTCAGAATAACTGTAGGGTCAAAGTTCATGTTGGGATATGGATAGCGGAAGGAGAGCAGCTTCAGGCAGCAGTGTACAGTGCTGCGGCATAGCTCATAACTCTTTGTGGGCGTAGGACGGGGCATACTGACAATTTTTTTTCTTCTTTTCCATTGCTCCCTACTGCCCACAAGACTGTTATCAACCTTGCTTTTTCAGTCTGAATAGGGCCACAGTGGATAGAGTGGATGCAAATCATCCACCCGTGTATAAACCAAGGCCTACCCCTTGAGGAGAAGCAGAAGATGTAAACTGAAACTGACCTGATCTGAGTGGTCGATTCTTACTCTTCATGATCTGCTTTTGCATCTCAGAAGTTCAAACCGCTGACATATTGCTTTACTGTGCTGCAGTGTAAAATCAACTAAGTGTTACTGATACTAATACACTGATGATTATGTGAAATACTGGTATTTATCTTTGATATAAGGCAGTGAATGGAATTAAAACTGCACTAGGGTAGAAAATAGCTGCATCTATTGTTTTTTTGCTTCCTTTATTAACTCCAACCGCATTTAAATTCCGTTCCAATAATGACAATAATTATTGTGTCCTGATTCACATGGAAACTCACAAGCCTGTGCACGCATTTCATTCCCAGGAAACAGCAAAACAAAAGTGAAGGAAAGGTTTTAGTTTAAGAGACTCAACATACAGCGCACACATCTGGCATCTGTTTCCTTTTGCAACTTTGCCAAAACTTTTCCAAGGATAGTGAGGAGACTGGGACTATGGAGGGATGTGTTTGAGCACCACCGAAACGATCTGAAACAGGAAGGAAGAGGAAAAACAGATAATGGATGTGAATGCGTAGAAACACAAAGCTTTACAATTGCAATTAACACGCACTGCCTGGCACAGCTGACAGTGTGAGAGAAGCGCTCTCAACGTGTTTTTATTCTTCAAACAAAAGACAGAAGACATGAGCGACATGTACAAGAGCTCAACTGCCAAAGCGGTCCACAAACTGTAGCCTATTCATGCAAACAGGATCAAGCTGATGACCCTGTACATGACCTCTCATTGACCTCCAATATATTTCCAGGAAGTGTTGTTAGAGTTGCCATTTTAAGTCAAATCTAGAGACAAATAATATTGATGTCGCTCCTCCTCCAAGTCAAATTGCATCTCTGCCTTGACAGCGACCTGAAGGTCACTTTCACTCAATCCAGCAACACAACATACTGTCTTCTGTCATGAAATACATGTTCTAATAACCCTGTAGCATTCCTTTCACTTCAATAGATAGATAGTTACTTTATTAATCCCACAAGGGGATTTTTTCCCGCTACAGCATCATTTATACATACAAGCAAAGCAATATTAAATATAAAAATGCACAACAAATTGTATAGAATAATATAAAATAAACTAGCAAAACAATAGTTCAAAGACGCAATCAAACAAACAACAGTGTAACAGTGTTGTGTTGAGTGATTGATTTGGCCAAAGGTGATTTATTATAAAGTTGTTATGAATGCCATTTCATTCCCCCAAAGTGCTTCTTCACATCTTCATCAGCAGCTGGCAAACTGTGAACAAGGGCCTCGCTGTTGTCTTTGTCTCCCTTCCAATCCCTCCAACCTTCTTAACCACCACCTCCACCATTTTTGTCACTGTGGCCCGCCACACTAGAATTGCAGGAAACAATGTGAGAATCAGAGGGGATGCATGGTGTAGGCTGTCTCTCTGTCACTGCCACTAATGAGCTGTAATCTGGAGCAGCAGGAGGCAATGCCTGCTCAAAGAAATTGCTCTTGCTTGGTACATTCGTTCGCTAACGGAGGAGGCAGCAGATCATAGGTGCTCATTTCCAGAGAACAAAGGGAACAGAGAGAGAAGGTGTGAGAAACAACGTTCTGTGGGCTCATGAGCTTCCTGTGATGTGCATATGTAGGACTGGAAGGTAAGCACGCTGGGCAGGGAGTTGGAAGTTATGAAAAAAGTTAAAAAGTGTCTTCTCTTTGTCAAATGAGCAGGTCCAGGGAGCCGATGGTGTGCCACTGTTTCTTTTTCTCTGTGCTTTTTCTGTTTCATAAAACAAAAACAAATCTTTCTCTTTCTGTCAGACTACAGCTCGCCAGACCCCACGGCGTCCTAACTCCCCACCTCCCCACCCACCCAACATGTGTGTCCTTGTGTTTCATCACCCACCGGGTCAGTCTCCGATGTTTGCCATCCGGCTCAGATCTGATCGCAGGAATAAACAATAGAAATGGTAAACAAAGCTGGTAAGTTGTCATATAAAAAATAAACTGTCAACGTGAAATGATCCCTGTTATTCATCTACAGTCTTGAAAATATGACACCACCTGTGTGAGGGGATCAGGAAACAGAGGTAATATGTTCCAATGACAGCCCTGACTGCTCTGGATAGAGAAGGTTTATGTCCACAGCAGCAGCAGCAGCATGAGAACAGAGAAGAAATACATGTATTTCAATTCAAACCTGCCTCAGTGTCACAGGGGTACCAAAGGAAAACAAAATGCTTCGAAGGAGAAAGATGAAACGAGGAGAGAGCAAGAAAGAGGGAGTAACAGGGAGAGGGAGAGAGAGAGGCTGAGCAGTCTTATCCACCTCAGGGTAGCCTGCTAAAAGCTATCTGTTCCCCTGGTGACCGAGCACAGCACAAGTTCTGAAGTTGGAGAATAGAAGCTCAAGATAGGCTGGTGCGTCCGCGCTCACACACACACACACACACACACACACACACACACACACACACACAAACACACACACACCCCTTCCTTGCCCTCATCAGTCTTTTCACCATCCATCGTTCCCCTCCTCTTTCAATCATTTCCTATACAGTAGCTTCGCCTGGCCCGTCACCCTGCCTGTCAACACTTCATTAGCAAGCATCTGTTAGTAAGTAATTTCATCTTTTTGCAGTAGAAATATGTGGCCTCTCTGTCTCTCTCTCTTGCTCTCTAGTCTGCTCACCAAAAGCGGGAGACAAGCCAGGCTCCATAGCAGCCGCGGCCAGCCTCAGCCCCAAACAGAATCAGTCCTGCTTTATTACATGTCAGCATCTCTTCCTTTCGCTTTTTTGTCTGGGGAAGAGATTACGCCCCAGGCCAGAAAGGGATGCGGCAGCAGGGGGGGGGGGGGTGAAAGAGAAATGGAGGATGAGTCAATGGTGAGAGGAAGAGGAGGAAGAGGAGGGGAGTTGGAGCTCTGGATTTCTCATTGCTCAAACCACAGGTGTTTCTTTAATACCTGGCTTTGTTGGAGGTGATGAGGAAATGAGGGGGGTGGTATTTTTCCTTTTCTTTTTCCTCTTTGTCTTCCCTCCAGGACTCCGGCACATTCTCTAGATTTCTCTCGATTTTAGCCAAAGCAATTTCATCCCCTCTTTGTAACATATGGCGCCGCCCTCCCTACAACATGCCTGTCGCCACGCACACAAAGGCCACTTTCTCAATATATTCTAGCTATTACAGGATTCATCAAATATTAAAGCAGCAGTCAAGGAAGGCTGTAGGGGAACACCAAACTCCTGAAGCGGGATTCACGCTGCAGATACCAGGCGGAGATGAAAATCTGGTCGGTTTTACCATATTCATACAGAACCACACTTCTACATATGGTGAGAGAGAGCTTGGTTGCCCTGTTTGTAACTCACAGGCTGTTATGTGTGACTCACTATGTTCATATTCAACACACCGAGCTGCTGCCCCCCCGCCCTCCTTTTCTTTCTCGTCTCGCTTGGTGATAAATACGAGTAATAAAGGAGATACATTAGCAGAAGATTGTCTTTTTTTCATTTAACTGGGAGACAGAGATAGATATTGATCATGTGGTGAGACATTGTCTCGCTAGGCCAATCCGTTTTGCACTTCAACTGGTTCCACATCAGTTGTAATGTACAGTGCTAGAGGGGGGAAATCACAACTCTGTATGTGGAGTTATTTATTCTTCTCTTTTAGCATAAAGTCAGATAGTAGACCTTTTTATGACCCTCATACATACTATGCAAAGCAGGTTATGTGTTTTCCTCCAGGAATCCTCAGATTTCTTCTCGTAGTTGGAGTTCATGAGACAAGCATCCTAACCTTGCACCACTCTCTCCGCAATCCAGTTATCTGCACACAGATTTACTATTGCTCTGCTTCATATTGATGCTCTATGGAATCACATCCTCCCTTTTGTCGAGGGATATTTGCGCTAATAAATCCTGCAGATCTTTGTAATGCATTCCTCCTGTGACACGGGTAAGACCCAGAGCTGCATCTCATGCATCCTCTCTAGTGTCCAATATAATTTGCATAACAGCAAAAGTGACTTTTTATTCAGGGTTATAGCGTAGCATATAATTGATGTGGCAAAAACTAAACTCTGCGAGTATAAACAGACCAGTTTGACAGGTAATCCGGACACAGAATCCACTCTGTCAGAAAAAGAGAGGAGGAGATTATGTGGGAACAGGCAAGGATTTGTACAGCTTCAGCAGCAGGAAGCACCTGCGCCACAAGTGACCTGTCGGATGCGTCTGTTGAATCTGCTCCCTCCAGGTGGCAGCCAAGCGTGTGTTTATGTGTGTGCATGTGTGCATGAAAGCGTTATGTTAGAATCTTGTTGACTGAGTCTGCACACCTGTCTGCATTTGCAGGACAGGGAGATCTGTTTGTGTGCACTTGTGACTGACTGTGTCAGTGTGTGTGTGTGTGTGTGTGTGTGTGTGGGTAGGTGTGTGCGTCCAGAGGTGTTCAGACTGTGAGGGATAGACAGAGCTCATACACAGGTCAGGCCTGAAGGCAGCCAGGGGGATGTGTGCACTCGGCTGTGACCACCAACAGTTGTGCAGGCCTTTACTGTCTCC
The DNA here is from genome assembly GCA_038501785.1 of Myoxocephalus aenaeus. Lineage (NCBI taxonomy): Eukaryota > Metazoa > Chordata > Actinopteri > Perciformes > Cottidae > Myoxocephalus > Myoxocephalus aenaeus. The sequence continues at coordinate 2,343,278 of JBAMJR010000151.1, read as the reverse complement.
GTCCCTTTCATCTCTTTCCTCAACATCGTCCCCCTTCTTCGGCGCGAGCGAGGACACAAATGGTCTCACTCTATCAGCCATGACTGTCCGACAGCAGAAACATTTACCTGTTAACAGTTCTTGGCTCAACAGGCACACCTATACTTCCTGCACTGCATGTGTGGGGCCCACATTAACATTGGACACTGTAAGAAGAACTGGACATGAACCCCCCCCCCATATTCTCATTTGTTTATTATTTTTATTGATTGTTAATTGTTTTGTTTGTTCACCTGGCATCTGTTTGTTTATCTGCAAGGGAGGTTTGAATGACGTGAGAGGTTAATGTTGGTTACGAGGATTTAAGTTCAGGCAGACTTGGGTCAGCTCAGGGGTCCTTTGGGGAAAAGCGAGGGAAAAAGCTGCGCTCGCGCTATTCAGATTGGTCTAGAATAGCATGAAGTACGTAGTGTGGAGCTGATCAGTGTGTTTCTGTACTTTTCAGGTGGGTGAAAGTGATTAAATGGTATAAATGTAGCGACACATGGGCATAACCGTTTGGAAGGCAAATATGAATGTATGTCAGTTTGGAAGTTGAATGTCATGACGTGTCTGGAATAGAATTAATCACTTAGCTTAGCTAGCTAGTAACCGTAGTAACCATCTGTAGCCTGTGAGAATGACAGTTGTGTGAATGTGTAGAATGTCGCCAGTGTGAATGAAGTTGTTAGTAATAATATAAGATGATATGTATATATGTATAAGAAATCGTTCTATTCAGATTGGTCTAGAATAGCATGAAGTACGTAGTGTGGAGCTGATCAGTGTGTTTCTGTACTTTTCAGTGTGTTCGTGTACTTTTGCTCCTGTTGAGTAAAGAAATTCTTAAACAACCATGCACGCCTGGATCTCCTGTGTCCAAGTGCGCAACACATGCTTGCAGTAAATACTTAAAATAAAAGCATTACATGACACACATTAAACATTCATTTGTAACATGTAAATAACATGTTTAATTAAAGCCTTATTAGATCTCTACATAATTAGCGATGTGACATTTGTGAAGAACGCAAATCTTTTGAACGGCTCTTTGGTGTGAACGGAGAGGGATCCAGTCTTACTTGAGACCCGTCCTTTCTGTGTCCAAATTTCAGTGCCTGGCCTAGATCCACAGCGCCGAGAGACAGGCGGCAGCACCCAAAGCACTGCCAGACACACACACACACACACACACACACACACACACACACACACACACACACACACACACACAAGCGGACAGACAGAGAAAACGAGAGAGTTGATCGTTGCTGATGTGCGGAAACACATCAGCAATAAATCATTTTTTTCAAGCCACCTAACCCAATTATATCAAATACTACAATGTACAAAAGAAATGTGCTGGTGCAACGCAACAATGCATATTGTTGTAAAGGTGAAGTAGCTAACATCAACGCAGTCCAACAATAATGTCATAATAATTGCAAAAGAAATATACACCAGCTAGTGACAAGTTTCATTCACGTTTCATGAGTTCAACGCATGACATATTAAACGTCGAGAGGATGTGGCTCTGTTACCTGAACAAGACAATTTCTGTCTGTCCTCCTGAGAATTATGATGGATTTATTCATCTATCACATGTTTGCCTATTTAACTGCTGTGCTCTCATCCAAAGCACATTGTTTTTTAACCTTGCAAACTCTCGCTTTTTCACCGCTCAGGGCGGTGGAGGATACCACATTTTTGGACTGAATCCATTTTGGCTGTCAGCTAAAGGAGGAAATGTTCCTCACTCATCATTGTGAAGGCATTGTGAGGGAGGCAGTAGCCATCCTAGATTCCAGCATTCATGATAGTATGTGCTTATGATTGTGTTTGCAGGATTGTTTGTTTACAATATGTGTCCATGCATTGATAAGGAGCTTCTTAGTGCAATCGAATATACACTGTATTTGTCCGAAAAGTATTACTTTATTAATTATAGGGATGGGAAAACTGTCTAATGCATTGGATTTGGTCTTTTACAAACAAATACAACTTAGAACATGGTAAAGTCTACACTCAATTTATGTAAAGACACATTCGAGTTCTCAGGCCAGCTGGACCAACAGACAAAAGGCCACCTGGCAAATACACACACACGCGCATAGAAGTAAACTTTTATTTATGTGACAAGATCTCTCTGTCCTCCTGCACTTACACCGAGAGATATATCTACCGAAACATCTTTTTTTCTGGCGTAACATAAGGGGAGTTGATTTAAATGGATTCTTAAATGATACATAAAGCAGTAAATCTTCATGCATGGTGAGCTGCAGAAAGCACACCAGGACTGCCAGGTGAAAATAGAAGAGGGGGAGGGGGAAGAGGGACGATGTTATTCATGGTGACGATGACACTCCTTTTTCCAGTGGAGGGGACGATGGGTGAGCTCCAAGTACACACAGCAGGTAATGAGGAGACGTCTGCAGGGAGAAGTTTCCATTCACCAGTTAATTGTGGAACAGTGACACACATTTGTACGCACGATAAAATACACACACACAACGAGAACGACGCACCTAACACTTCAACTGGAAACCTTCTTAATTATCAACAAAACAAAAATGTGTAAAGCAAATATTTGTTGTGTTGACAAATATCTTAACCATCCGAGGTATTTGTTCTCCTTGTCTTGAATACATTTTTACTGCTCCCGACTTGAAACTACCCTTCTAGTATTTCAGTGCAAGTTGCCTTGCAATGAATACTCTGCACGCAGATCTACCAATAGTTCACTGGCTATATGTAGAGCTGTAAAGCGAGGCAGATGGGTGTCAGAGATCATATTCATGCCCCACATCTTAAAAGCCATATCAATATTCCATGTCCATCTAAGTGTCTGGCCATGAGAGATGATTGATGCTTTTCTGTGGCAGTGGTTAGAAACGGAGCCCAGGGAGACGCAGGGGCAGCATTGAGTGAGCACGCCTGCCTGTATAACACAGAACTCCATTTACCCAAACACAAGCACAAGACGGATCGCTCAGCCGGCCCCAGCCTTAACCACTGTGTACGTATATGTGCGTGTCATTGTTGATGGATTCATTTGGAACATGCAGGTGGGGAATATGCTAACGCCTGGGTGATTCTGTGGAAAACATTTGAAATGTGGCGTAATAATGTATTCATTTGGCCGGGCTGCAGATATTACTGGTTCCTAATAGCACTTTAGATGATTGTTAATATTTAGTATTCTGGAGACGGCGCAGCCCACCAGATTAATTATTCACAAAAAACATGTGATCTCAGGGTTCCTATGCAAAATGGAGAACCCAGACTCTGGCTTTATAATTACAATCATTTGTTATTGATGTTTGCGGCACGTCAGCAAACGGAGTATACAATATTAATGCATAGAGGAACAATTCAATCATGTCTACAGTGTTGAAGGTACGATATTGCAAAAGTATACAGTCATTCACTTCTTATTATACTATAATATTAGCCAGAATACTGGAAGTATTACTTAACTATCCCTCACTACGGATTTCTTTTATCAGTCAGACAGCGCCCACACGGCCAGCTTTCCAGTTGATGTGAGCTTGTTTTGAACATATTTGGATGCATCTGTCTCTATGTACCTGAGGCCATCCTGTCTTGGTTAAAATAAAGGCAGCATGTCACTTGAAATTGTTGTGATACATATTAAAGTACAGCAGAGCCCAAAGGGTCCAGAATGAGCCAATGCAACACATGGTAAAAATGAGCGAGAGAGAGAGAGAGAGAGAGAGAGAGAGAGAGAGAGAGAGAGAGAGAGACAGAGAGAGAGAGAGAGAGAGAGAGGTAATCACAAAGATGAACCTACAGTAGTCAACATTTATAAAGCTGCCTCAGTGAAGACACATGGCAGGTCATTTACAAGGCAGCATGAGTAATACTCTATTTATATAAACATGGGATCACACCTAATACATATATATTTTACAGTGGCATTGAAATTGAATTGCACCTATAAAACTTGCAGCTTTGCCCTGAAAAATAAAATAAAATCTGTGTTGGGATCATGTGCAAATGTGAACTACATAAATGTTGTTTTATTTATTTTTTATTTAGATCTTTATAATGCAAAAAAGCTTGGTTACTTTGGGCTTTAGAAGTCAGATAATGTTATCTGTGTCTCTATCAAACCTTTGCTGAGCTTTGGTTTCAGTTCATCAGTGTCCTAGAGTTTCAAATCCAGTCCTCCAACAACATCATTTTAACTGTGGGTTAATGTCTCTGTTGCTGCACCTTGCCCTTCAGGGGTGTTAACCTGCCACTCGTGCCTCCTCCAAAGACTTTCTCCCTGGATCCTCAACTCCCTGGCAGCCCTCGCAAACAGCCCTGCTCTGCTCATCTCCAGTAGCCTGTCTGATGTCCTCTAGAGCGCTTATTTAGCTTCTCCAATGCCCAGAAATACCTCACGATTTCAGTCCTCTGCACCTCAGCTTTGCTGTTACAAAGGTTGTCCACCCACGGGCTGCCTCTTCGGACTGACTCCCGCAGCGCGGCATCTGCATTGGTCCAAGCACACTCATTACAGGCATCGTGTCTCCTGGTTCGAGCCTTGTTTTGGCTTCTTATTACCCAACTGTCTCAGTGCTCAGACACAGGTTATATCGCTGGCCTTGATCATCTATCCCTTTCAGTTTTCAATCTCCTCAATCTTACCTTTTCCACTCCCACTGTGTCAATTCTGGAATTTTCCATATCCTGCCCTGCTGCACTTGCCCTCTATTTGCCCTCAGTGACTTTCCCTCCTCTAGAGATCACCTGACTCAGGCACCTGCCTACCCAGCTGCTCCTCATCAGCCCCAGTATATAGACGCCAGTTTTCAGCTACTCTTTTCAAGCTGGTCTATGTTGCCAATTAAGCTGCCATAGCATCCCTGCTACCTGTACCTGTTTCCTGCTTGTATGTCTGTTAGCGTGTGTCAATTATTGGATGCCTGGAAGAACTCAGTTCGACAACTTCTCTCGTTCTCTATATTTATTTACTAAATGATCACAAGTAAAGTAGCAAGCGCTGCAATTGCAAAAGCAGTGAGTGGTACAGCCAACACGCAGGTTGGTCAAAGAACAACTGCCCCACCACGGAAGTGGGGCCTTTCATACACAGTTTATCGTCACAGGTTTGTCTCTCCTCGTCCTAACATCTGATTCGCTCTGTCCTGTCAAGAGGAGGAGAATCCCGTGTTCTCATCTTTTCTCACAAGACTGGAACGTGCAACGACCAGTCTGCTTCCAGAATGTCAATATACTGATAAACAGTTGTGGGTGTTGAAGTGCGCAGGCGTGTGACTACCTTCCCTTGGGAACTGGACATTTCATAGACACAACAGCTGCATAGCTGTGTTATACTGACCTCGCTAGCCTGAACTTTAATAGACATGAAGAGTAATACAATGAAGAATATCTACAGAATATAAGGATTTATATTATCATGTCTCACTTCACCGTCCTACTGCCTTCCTGCTTTACCCTCTTCTTTTTTAATTACATCTTTGGATTACATTGGTAAATTGCCTTTCACCTTGTATCTCCTTTAGATCTGCATTTAGGTACCGGCAGTGGTGTATAGTAACGAAGTAGAAATACTTCGTTACTGTACTTAAGTAGTTTTGGGGGATATATGTACTCTACTTTACTATTTATATTTCTGTTTACTTTTACTTTTACTTCACTACATTTTGCAAAGAAAACTGATACTTTTACTCCGATACATTTCTCCTGAAACCTTCGTTACTCGCTACAAAATCAAATCTATCTTTAGAAAAAAACAAAAACATCGGGGACTGTGGTGGAACACAGACTCCACCAAGCAGGTTTTGCGAATCACAATATTCTGCATTAGCCCTCTACATCCTCTAGTCCAGCGCTCCCAAACCTTTATGCGTCACGGGCCGGTAACGTGAAGACAATATTTTCACAGACCGGGTCCGACCTCGGAAAGACGGGAGACAACGACACCCAACGTGTGTTTGTTATGTCCAGTCTACTCCTAACTAAACCTTTAGTCCAGTCTACTGACTCTACTCCTAACTAAACCTTTAGTCCAGTCTACTGCTTAACTTATAACCCGCTGCACAAAGACAGGATGTTGAAATGGAAGCAGGTTTTCATGCTTTTTTGGCGATCTCAGGATACTCTGCCTTGGTTTCCAGATCACCGACAGAGTTGTAACAGACTTACGTTTCATTTTTAGAGTAACGTAACATCTTGACATGTGTCAATAGGTTCCGTCTGAGGTTACCACAGACGGATGTATGCGGTCATTTTTCACAATAAAACATCTTTCCGGCCTTGATTTTTTTTTATTTAATTGAAATGTTTCATTCATTCTTTCTGTGGCCCGGTACCAAGAGACCCACAGACCGGTACCAAGAGACCCACAGACCGGTACCAAGAGACCCACAGACCGGTACCAAGAGACCCACGGCGGGCGGAATGAGCATACTTATAACCACACTGTTACAAGTCCTTCATAGTGTCATATTGCTTTTTGGAGAATTATGATGATAAGTTCATAGTAGATGCAAAAATATACTTAGGTACAATATATTATGTTGAACATAATATATATGGATGATCCCAGCCAACCCAGTTATTGTATCAACACAACTCCTGGTCCTTGGTCACGGTGACCACAGCACTTAAAAGAATACACTTCATAATTCTCAAAATTCTGACCCTTTGCTTTTTTATTAAAAGCATGTACTTGTACTTTTACTTTCAATACTTAAGTACATTTTATATCAGAAAAATACTTTTGATACTTAAGTACAGAAAATATCAGATACTTTAAGACTTTTACTCAAGTAGTATTTTAATAGGTGACTTTTACTTTTACTGGAGTAATTTTCCAGTAAGGTATCTTTACTTTTACTCAAGTACGGCTTTTGGGTACTTTATACACCACTGGGTACCGGTACCTGTTGTCACCCATAACTGGGACATGGCTCTGCTTTAAAGACTTGCTGTGTTTTCCACACAGTATACCAGAGTTTTTCAGCAAACAATAATTTTTTTATGAAAATTAAATATGAAGCATAATATATTGTCTGTCATACGTTTTCTGTGTAGATGTGCATGTAGTGTTCTTTTGGTATGATGAGCAATTACCTTTTTTTTTTAGGGATTGCAGTATGAGCCGTATACATCAATACTTAAAGCCTGACTGGAACCAATCTCACCCACATATACCTGCTATCACCGGCTCCCACACAAATCCACTGCACACACAACTTGCAAGGACATAGGAAAGAAGTGAGGAGAAGATTGATTGTGTGTGTGTGTGTGTGTGTGTGTGTGTGTGTGTGTGTGTGTGTGTGTGTGTGTGTGTGTGTGTGTGTGTGTGTGTGTGTGTGTGTGTGTGTGTGTGTGTGTGTGTGTGTATTGATGGTTTGGGTTAAGGCAGTGTTGCAATGAGTTGGAGGACAAGACAAAAAAAAACAAGAAAGGAAGCTATGCTTCTAAGCCTACAGCACTCGTCTCGGCATATCAACTCATTCTTTTCACTTAGATGTTCGTCCAGTGTTCACTGCAGCCTAATTTAAATGTGTGCCCTCAATACAAAGAGGGGCTGATACAGCTCCAGCTAGATGGCCTGTTGATACAGAGTTAGTCCTACTGTTTCCTCTACTCGGTGCAACTTGTTTTGTTGGATAGTGTGCAAATAACTGAGTGGCAACAAGCTTTAACATGGCAGATTTATGTGACCACATCCCCCTCTCCACATGGTTCCTGTTTCTCTTTAAGTACACCTAATACTGTTGCAATTAAGAATGGTTTAAAATAAACACGAACATGCACTCACTCACTCACACACAGAGACACACACACACATGCATAAACCAATACATACAAACAGGAGATCTTTGTTGTGGTTATGAGCACTGAAATAAAAGAAAGAAAATCCTATTGGATCAATAGAAAACAGGCAACGTTCAGGGTTGGAGTCTTAGATCTGTGTGTATCAAAAGAGCAAGCTCTGACTCTCATTAGAGAACAGTACTTGGTTAACACAAAGAGGTCACTGTTTTATTGTTGTTTCTTCAAACCAAGTTGCCCTTGAGTAAAGGCATTTTTAGATGTTACAGGAAGAAGCAGCTCCCTGATATTGGGGGGTTTGTGTATCCCGAACCTACCAGGTAGAGAGTGTGCATTAGTGAAGCAGTGCCAGTTCACCTCCAGGGCACTGCGGCGACACATCCCTTTGAAATCTCTCCACATTGGATGCATGTAGGAGCCATGTATTTGATTTGTGTTTTAGTATAATATGCCTCAGAGCACAAGGTGATGTTTTGGTACAGGCCTAAGGTGGCCACAGCCAGACAGATAACATCTTGAGGTGATATTTGTTTTAACTTTGTGATCAAACTTATTTGAAGTGACAGACACTGATGGTAACGTTGTGTTTCTGGGCACATTTCAAGAATTTAGATCAACTAGTTGGAGTCAGTAGGAGAAAAAGTATAGGACCTGTATTCACTACAACAGTAAATGTTCCCAAGGGGACAAATAAAGTAAATCATAATTAATATTTTGAAGTATATTACAGGTTAGTTTAGCTCTAAAAAATATTATTTTACAATTGATAGTAATACAGCAGTTACCTTGTTGGGGATTCATCCCCTCTAACAATGCGTCACTGAGAAAGCCCAAGTATAGCTTCCTTCAGATCAATTGATCCTGGTAGGTAGAAACTATTTGTGGAAGCGCTGCTTCCCACAGTCATTGGTTTTAGCTACAGAGCTCTAATTAACATAGCTCGATATTGAGTGCTACCTTAGCCATGATGAATAGCACTAGCTTTATCGCTCACACTCCTTCTCCCTAATTGAATCAACAGAGACATTGACATTTTTTTGTTCTTGCTGAACAGGACTTTCGATTTCTGTCTTGGTCAGATGGGGAGAAAAGCCTGAGGGACTGAGGTGGTCAGACGACCTTGGGGTGTGGTACAATGACATGACATTGGTTCAGACAACAGGGAGGAGCAGACTGAGAACAAACTCAGTTTGAAGCTTATAGAATATATTAGCACTATAATTATTGTATCTTGTATCCTTTCTCATGAGCAGTAACCTTTTTGATTATCATTACAGTGGAATTGTGTCCTTGTGGCTTTGTCTTATTTTGAGCCTCTTTATGTAATTTATCCTAAAATTACCAAGTAAAAAGATTGCAGACGAAAGTAGCCAATACTTACAGAAATGACATGTCCTGTGTGATTGATGTGAACGTAATGGAATTACTAATTTCACCAACGTCCCATTGATTGCAAATTACAGTGAAAGCATTTTTCTTCTTTAGATAATTGTATCAGCAACGTCATTTTACCCATACAAAAAAATATGTAGGCTGGATATCTAAAGCCAAAACATTTTCAATTTTCAATTAAAAGAAATTTATTGAAATCAGCCACTAATTTCTTATCTTAATGAATTTAAATGAAAAGACCAGGTGCCTCAGGTCATTTTAAATGAATGAAACATCTGCTAAAACTGAAAGCAGCTCCAGTCTTTTCCACAGTGCTGTTGTGGTTTTCAGAACGAGACAATGATGGGCTAGTTTGCAGTATTTGTCTGACAGAATAATTATTTATGTGAATTTATCAGGCCATTCCACAGCGTGACAAAAGGCCATGATCTTATTTCCACTGTATCGGCTATCCTACCAAGTTGCCTTAATATCGCAAATAGCATTTGTGAGCACTTCCCCCACAAATGAGATGTCACTGCAAGGTCAATGACCTATAATGGGCTGAACGGAGATGCTGAGTGCTAAATGATGCAGTTATGTCATGATAACAAAATTACAGACCTCTCCTCACTTGATATCTGGACGTGTCGGAAGGATCTGCTTAAAATTGCAAATAAAGATCACTAACCTGTCCACCTATGCAACAGCCCATTGATCATAAAAGAAAGAACAACCAATCTTTCTTCAGGTTTAAATATTTTTCACATCCTTCACCTCTTTTAGACTACAGTCCCTCGCTTCCTGTTGAGATGACTGGATTTCTTTACATCCTCTTCAAAACCACAATGGGATTAAAATTTCTGCGAAGGAGGAGCTTTTTGCATACTCAACAATACGGGGAATTTCAATCCCACATTTCTTTCAGATTCAACCTACAATTAGTGGAGTATTTGGTCACGTAAAATGAGAAGAGGAGCAACAGTTCAACAACATGCATGGACATCCATTGATGCAGAGGCACAAAATACCTCAAAAGCAGCCACTGCTAAAATTATGGAGCTTTATATAAAGGTCTGATACCACAGCAACCTGCTTTTCTCATACTAGTGCCTTAAGATCTGGAAACCCCATTTACAGCACCACAACTATGCACAGGAAATGGTTGTTTAACATGGCAGAAACTGTGGCATCAACATGAAGTTAAAAGCCAACCTCCACAAAGAACCATCTACATAAAAGAAGAACTTCAGAGCATTGATATAGCAGCAAAAAACTATTATACGATATAGTAGAGTAATGTCTACCTGAGCAGAGTGAAGTCAAACTCCATCTGTGTGTTTTTTAATCCCAGCTTCTCAGTGCTTTGTTTGTGTAGCCACTGCTTTCATATTAGTGCATGTGAGTTCCTGTCTGCGTGCCTCACTCACTAGCCAATCACTGTGTCCTTTAACCTTAACAAAGTAGTTATTTTAACACAAACCATGATCTTTCCCTAAACCTGACCCAGCCGTCCTTGAGCCTCAACTTCACCAAACGTTAACCATAGCGTGAGAAAACACTTCAATGTTATGTTCTTGCGCAATAAGAAAACGTGCACAATAGGAACACACAGCATACCATAATTGCTACTATGAGCAGAAAACAATAGGTACAGGATTGATTTATTTATTTTCGTGTCATGCACATAATGCGCTGGGTTTATAAGTCACCAAAGATGCAACTGCAGTGGTCAAACATTTCATAATATTACAAAATTACAGTTTTTCCCACTGCTTGTCTGTCTTAAACAAAATAAATGCCTTCTCAAGAAAGGTTTCCTTCCTGAAGCACACCTCAAGTTTTTCTTTGTCATCCAGCCAAAAGAAATCAAACATAAATGGAGGTCATCTTACTAAAGAGTACATCCCTTATGTCCTCGTAGGTAGGACAGTAAAACAAAAAGTGCCCCTTGTTCTCAATTTCACCGAGCTCACACAACATTAAACATGTTCGGCTTGGCTGAATATGTTCAGCATCGTTCTATTGTGTGAGCTGCATTTTATTATCCGCCTGTACAGTAGCATGGTATATATAGCATGGTATAACACACCTGTGTAGGTGGCTTGTGTTCAAACTGTGTTTGTTTCAGATGGGATCATTGTGGTTGGCTGAGCTTAACGGTTGAGCTAACTAACGTAAACAACACCAGCAGCACGATTCATAAACACAGGCTAAAAATAAAATGTATTGAATCTTTGCAAATACCTTGCCGATGTCACTGCATCAGAAAGAGAAAACAACTTGCAAAGATTAAGGAAGCTGACGGTTAGATATAAAGTTACCTGCCTCTTGAGGTGAACACACGTGATAAAGAAGCTAAGAATGGATCCACAGATACAAAAGGGAAACAACTAAATAGCATGGGTAGTCAACTGAAATAATAAAACATGACAACAAATTCATAAAATATTCCAAAAGTGTTATCTGCCTCATTAACCTGACATATTACATTGTACTGGACAATCAATACAGTGTTCAGGCAAGTAGAAGTTTTGGTTAATTAGCCTGATGGAATACTGTGTAGACGCCTTATGTTTCACCCAGTTTCTGCCTCTGATCTCTTTACTCATGTGTCTCATTTTTTCAGCCTCTAAGAAAAGAGGCCAAATGCCCTCCACAGAAGCCACAAAACCTTTATTGTTGGAGAAAAGTAATAGACAGACGCGTCGCGCAGGCACACACGCATATGAACATGCATATATATTATGCATTGCGTAAACACATGCACACTCTCTCTTACAGACACACACATACAGACACACAGATGGCCTCCTGGAGGCTCTTATTGATTGGGCTTCAGGACAGCGGGAGAACACAGCAATGGAAAATACATGCCAAAACAATTTCCGAGACAGCTGGCCTTAAACAGCCAGTCAACCGTCTTAACCAATTAGGATAAGGTGTGACTTAGAGATATTGGATCTGTTTCAACGTGACGGTTTTGTAATAAAAAAATAAATAAATGCTACAGCGCTGTTGATGGAGCATCTCGCAGGACGGCTCCAGTCAGGGAGTTCAACTACAAAATAACACTTCAGCTCCAGGGTGGGTGTTTGGCAGCACCCAGGCTGGCAGTATGTAATCTATCATAGCCAGACATTAGTTAGTGCCTGGCTAGGGTGAGGGCCAGTGGAAAGGGACATGCAAGTGCTGGAGCAGAGATGTGGCCTTGGCCTCTCTGATGTGTGCAGTGGAGGGATCAAAGCCCTGCAGTGCGCACACATGCATGCTAGCAAAATAAAGAATCTACATTGTTGCCTCATGACGAAGAGGATCCGAGGTCGAGCCCGTAACAGCAAAGGGATGTTGGGGTCTGTGTTTAAGGCGGGTTGCCACGCCTACACTGTTTGTTGGCGAATTACTCTTCCCCTAATTCTTCTCAAGTGGCACAGCAAGATCTCATAGTCATTCGCAATAATAACATCATTGGCCATTAAACAAGAGCAGTGATTAGGTCTGGGAGCCATTTGGGAGATTTCTAAACGAGTCATCAGACTTTCCGCCATCTCACAGGACACGCTTGGCTCTGCCGCACTCCCGCCTGTCAATAGATTTCCTGCATCCATATAAACTGCATAGAGAAGCCATTACGGAGAAGCAAAGTGAAAGTGTAGGGACACTTACAAGGAAAATGGAGCCTTTAAAGGTTATATTTAGTCTCCATGGTCTGGTACCTTCCTTTATGTTCCCCAGACTCAATCATAAACACACTTCAGGGTCCCACAACAGTTGGAGGAATTGAAACGTGGACGATTATCGTTCAATTTGCTCAAATGGCTGGAAATAAGTTAGCAAACTGTGAATTTAGCAAATTAGTTTTACAGGTTTCTTTTCAACCAAAGTAAATTCAAATTAATCCGGTGGTAAAAGTTTTCAGCTTGTTGGTTGAATCTTAATTGTGTCACTCTAGATTACTTGAGTTGTGTTATCTAAACTGAGCATAAATGACACTTCCCTATAGTGCTGTAAAAAGGCCCAAAAGTTAACCTACTCCAGCATTATTTTTGAAGGTTTCTCACCACTCCAACGATGAATATTCTCTGAAATCAGCAAGTAACATTTTGGTCGGCTCTGTGTGTTCCCCATGCTTTGAGACTCTGACGCCAAGGACGCAATTTAATTAAGCGAGGCTTCAAACACAATCAAAACAAACATAGAAGCTACAAACAAACAACAAGTCCAATTACAGCAGTGTTAATATGCAGGGCAAAGCATTAGACTACCACTAGAGTCGGAAGGATTGGGAGGAGGAGGAGGAGGAGGAGGTGGGTCGGGCTGCTTTGATCCATGCTGGGAGAGCCGACATCGACGTTGCTGCTTCGTTCAACGGGTATTCATATTAGCCAGAGAAGGAATAGTCGTCCTGGTAATCAAAGGTCCATCTTTCCGCGCTACAACCCAATAAACCCTTTACACATAACAGTAAAAAATATCAGAGAGCAATTGCATCCGAACCCTGGGGCTGTTACATATTTGCAAAGGGAGGTAAATCAATCCAGATTGAGCTTTAAATTCTGCTACTGTGTGACAATCACAACAGACAGAAGCAGGGTAGTTTGCCTGAATCTCCTTTAACACCATGTACTCGACTCTTATTGATCCTGGTACACCTACCCTTGTACTGGTAATGGCTTCATGGAATTGCCTATAAGATTCTTTAACTTTAAAAAAGGGATCCCCTGATATTGTCCATAACAGGCCAGGGGGTATTGATTCCTCTGATTGGATGGCAGGGTGGTGAGGTGCAGGGAGGGAATCCGGTAATCTATGCTCTTTTCTGTGTGCAATATTTAGTACGGACAGGCACACAGGCACACACACACACACACACACACACACACACACACACACACACACACACCCTGATGCATACACAAGTTAAATAAAAATATTCCCTAGGAGGGAGCAGATGTGATGTGATATTAGAGAGCAGTGTTTTCTTATAAATGAAACAACAGCAGTCAGGTTTGCTGGCCGATATTGGCTTATCCTAACGCCGGAGGCCATGTCAAACTGTGCCATTACTCCACAACACTGGAAATGAGCAGCTCATAGTGTATGAAAACTGCCCCGAGCCACGTCTACCCAACTATTGACCCAAACATGAATTGCATGTGTGACACTCTGGCTTTCCATACATGGGTACGAGAGCGTCTGTCTCTTTAAATACTCGTACATTTGCATTCGCGTTTGTTCTTTTTGAATATCTAGGCCAAGTGTGGCATTTTGAATTTCAGATAAACCGAGGTTAATAAATACATGTTTTTTTGGCAAACTAATTTAAATCATGAGAGTTCACTGTGTGTTTTAGTGTGTGTGTGCGTGAGTGTTATACTTGGCCTCATTAAGAGCGAGTTGATGGGTTGGCAAGGTTAATAGAGATTCATAATCTAAGCACAGCAACCCCCATGCTTTTATAGCCGGGTTTTATACTGGTGTATATGTGTGCGTCTAATCTCCATGTGTATATGCTTAAAGACATGATTTTTATGTGCGCTTGTCTCTCATAATTGTGCGGCTCTGCATGTGCTCAGTAATCTGGTTTACAGGAAACAAGCCACAGCCAAACACATGGTCAATTTCCCCTCCCAGTCCTGTCATTAGCCCGGGGGCCTAATCCTTAGTTATAATTCAGATGATGGGCCCTGCCAGTAGGGGCCCGCTAATAGGTCACATAAATCACAGTGTGAAGCTGAGGCTGGGTTGAGGCCCAGCAAAGTCGGCCATTTTTGCCTTCTGCAGGCAGAAAGCTCTCCATGTTGCTTGATTACCAATAAGGGCCGATGAAAAGGCCAGTTACACACACACACACACACACACACACACACGCACACACACACGCACACACACACGCACACACACGGTAATCTAAAACTGGTCATCCTTTGAATACTGAGCGTGGTGAAATACCAGAGGAGTGCAGCTGAGCCGTGGGGGTGATTCTATGTTAGCGTGTGCTGAATGCAGATTATTTTATTCGAGCAGGATCATTTACTTATCTCACACATCAAAACATTTGACCAAATTAAGGATCAAATGAAATCATTCAAAAAGTTAAATTAAACCTTCCTCTCCTAATGATTTCTGATAGTTTTCCACCATGCTTTAGCTAGTCCATTTTCGCATCATGACATTGAGTCACCTTGAAGTGACGTTCAGGCTTTTGCATTGTATGCGATCACATAGTGGAAAAGGGCTGTGTGTTAGGAACAAGATTAACAGCCCCGGTCTGATATGGGATTATCACAGCTCTCTAGCGGTGAAAGGATGCCGCTGGATTAGATCTCACACCAGAGATTAATCCAGGACAATCTGCTATGACTTGATTTTATACAACGGGATTATTTCTTTGACATATGTTTCCACTATTAAAGACCTAAAACTACATTTTTGAAGATTAGCCCAGCAGACCATGTCTATCTAGTAGTCTATTGTGATTCACAAGATTTAGTCCTGTTGTATGTGCTTAAGGCCAGAGAATCATATTCCTACTCATCGTTGCATCTCTTCCCATACGTAAATATTGTGTGTTGGGTGTCGTTGGTGTCGTAAATCATGTTTCATTATCATTATTTCTTGCATTGGTGTGAGAATGTGTTGGATGTGTAGCATGTAGCCACTTGATAAACAAGAAGGGGTCAGCATTTCATCTCCATACAATCTAAATATACAGTCATAAACAAATCAGTTATTAAAAGGAAAAAAGGAAAAGCTGCAGGGCCGAACACGCAAAATTCAAGTCTTATAATCTTCATCTGCCACTAACCGGGGGCTGTACTGTACTTGAACCTTTTGATAGTTTGTTTATTGGACTGAATACATAGTGTCAGAAACCAGAAAACGACACCACGCCTTTATTTCGTACAGAAGACCACCCTGCCGGGAGGACGGGAAGCAGACTTCCAGTCAGCAGCCACTCCAACTCAAGTTGAGCCAGCACAAACCCCGGTGCCAGCAGTAAAAGGGGGCTGGTCTATTCTGTGTTTATTTTGTGAAGGGGCATTTAATCTATATTCGTGGACTTGATTTGCCGGATTCAAAAGTAAAAAAAAGTAAGAAAATAACCTCTGATTTTATGAAGATAATTGAAAAGGATTTCTGAAAATGTTAATAATATACTGAAGATAGAGTATAGAATTTTAAGTGAGGCTTCTTGAATTCACAAAATCTGCGCCGCATGCATTATAGTGACAGGCTTGTCCTGGTCCATCAGTATAACACACATTAAAGAAAGCAGCGCACTCAGTCATGTCGCCACTGTGCCTATCGTCTGATCCCTAATGTGTACATATAAGACACAAGTGATAGGTTCAAGTGCAAGTTGGAGATGATAAGACAATCTATTAAACCCGACATGCTTCACATTCGTCCCCATTACACACATTCATGAAGCTGCCGATGCTCGGTGGGGCTGAAACGTGCCTCAACTGCACTGTACATGTTGACTCATGCATTGTTTATTGTTATTCATGGTCAATTTATTTTAAATTCGTATTGCTTTTTTATATTCATCTCATTTCAGATACCATGTTTTATAATACCTATTGCTCTCGACAATTTAGTGATGACTTTGAAAATCAAGCTCATGTAATTGCAGGTTATACACTTGATGTTTCTGTGTTAAAACTAATTGAATGCAGACTTTGTAATGTAGCCCTTATAATATGATTTTAGCTATATGTGTTTTGCCATTAGCTAAAACTACATCAAAACACATAAGTGCCTGAACACAGTTCAGTTACAAGGTCTGTTTGATTAAATTTCAAAAAGTCATAAAAGCCCCTCTCTGGAAATCGACCAGCTGTGGAAACTCTGACAATCAACTTGATGTTAAATTGGCTGTTGAACACTTTTCTTTGTTGTTTTCACACCTGGTAACATGGAGCAACAGGGTCCTGTAGTGTGTGTTTTGTATTATGTCAGCCTTGCTTTGTGCTGCATGACATTGTATTGATTCCTGGTGTCAGCATTTAAATTTGTAGACTTTCACAGGAATAAGAACCCTTCACCATTAACACATCTCTCTCCCTCGCTCTGTTGGTGTCTCACTCCTTTCCTGTTTCATCATTCGCTTCTCTATATTGCACGGATCATGCATGCACCCAACCCGCTACTGCATATCGAGAGTGTGTGGGAGTTGGACATTGAAATGGGAGCTTGCACTGATACACAGCAATGTGGGCATCTATATTTCCAAACAAATCCATTGAACAGGATTATATCAAATGGACAGCGAGTCCTGGCCCTCCGAATCACTGAGGACTGAACAGAACTGGCCTCCCTTCATTTGGAGAAAGCTTATGTTATGCTTCATCACACAATAAACTGTAAACCATTGTACTTTCTCCTCCACTGCTCCCATTGTGTCCTTGACGGCTCCGACACTGGTGGACTACTTTTTTCTGAACAAAATGTTTTCAACTTGAGCAGCAAAACAATTATCACCCTCTGCGAACTCTCCCACATAAATATACACACCTACAGACACAAGCAAAATTCTAATTTTCATTGTATCTGAAGGATAGTCATGCAGTTGGCAAATCTCTTCCACAGTGGAAAGAAAACACAGCAAAACAATTAAAGTTGCAATTGAATGTGGACACAAACAAAAAAGATTTAATTGCCAGGTGCACCAATTACTTATGGAAAAAGATGGAGCTGTATGGGAGAGAGTGAACGGAACAACATGCTGGAGAACACTGGAAGCTGTGGGGGCCCCTTAATTCTGCGGGGTGAGAGAAAGAACACCCTGTAATGAGTGAGTTAACCAACACCTGCAGCCGACTCTCGAGATGTCAGTCGATAATTAGTGCATGGTGCTTCAAAGTTTACCCCAAAAAAATCCTCTACAAGTGACACAGAAACTGTGCAACTTCAGGCTTTACTTCTCCCGAGTTTCGCTCACGGGTTTATGGATTAAATCCGGCAATAACAACCTCATTCATGGCAGAGGAAATGATAAGCGCCAAATTAGCACAACATTAATGGAGGTCATTATTATAGCTGCTGAATTTTCACAAGTGTCCGCAGCTCAGCTCTCTTCCTGATGAGAAGGTATTTACAGTATAATGCTAACTGACATATAGAGGTCTCCAGAGCAGTAGTTACACAGACAGAGGAGGACTAACTGGCTGCCTCAACTCTCTCTCTCTCTCTCTCTCTCTCTCTCTCTCTCTCTCTCTCTCACGTGCAAATATTCTTCTCTCTTTCATTAAGTGAATAAACCATCCCTTCACTCACTGGTGAGGAGGGAAGAAGGGAGCGGCTTGGTTTTTCGAGGGCAGTCTGACATGACAATAAAGAGGCAGAAACTTGTTTCAGGAAGATTCAAACTTTAATTTTCATAACGGTGGGATTAGGTTAATCCTAAACACGGAGAGAGGATCCGACAAATGCTTTATGTGACTCAACAGGAATTAGGCCGTTAAACATTTCAAATGGCTCAGAGAGAAAAACTGAGATGCAAGAAACCCACAGTTGCATTAATAGAAGCACGCACACACACACACACACACACACACACACACACACACATACACACACACACACACACACACACACACACACACAGACACACACACACACACACACACACACACACACACACACACACACACACACACACACACACACACACACAGTAGATGTTCTTGGACCTAATTACAAAACTATATGTTCTGCTGTTTGGACAGGGGGTTCGTCTTTATAACTAAGACAGGAGTGATGGATATGCCAGGTGGATATCTATTGTAACACAGAGAGGTATGCTTTTGTAAATCCGCGGGACATTCAAATTATTATTGGGCCAAGGTCTAGGTTCGTAAGGAGCGGTTAGAAGATAAGAATCGACACACAAAGGAAATGGAGCCACTTTGATTTGACAGGTTTGATTTGGTTTGATTTGACAGGTTTGATTTGAAAGATTATATTGGACCATATGAAAATAGAAAAAACTAAAACATACTTTCAAATAAATATCCTGCACAACATTGTCTGAGCTCCTAATCTAAACAGTTCCAACACAGTTCCACCAAAATGGTAAAAATATCCCTGAATTGTCTCAGTGTTCCTTTAAGATCCAGTTCCTTGTTTTCAAGTTCCTTGTTCCTTGTTTTCTTTCACAGTCAGTTCATATAGTCAGTCAGTTTCAGTTAAAAAAAATCTAAATAATAAGTCAGTCGTGTGCTCTGTTGCTCTCTTAATCCTACCACACTGGTGCACTCAGGTGATGGGAAATGAAGAAGTGGTTGTCTTCTCCTCAGCAACAGAGAATATCTTTGTTGAGATGATCTGTTTCAGTGGTGGCTCACCATCTCCCTCGTCAGGAAGAGTTCTTTTCCATAGCCCGAATCAAAGAGGTAATCAGGGAACCTAAAAAAACCTAGCCTGTATAAAACATGGCTATTAATATGACATTTATATCTATGTTATGAACATAATGAATGTCACATCAAAATTCTCAAAATGAACACAGCAATTCTCACATGGAGCATTGTATTCTCCTTTAACCAATTTGGAATTATGTTGAGCTATTTAACCCTGAGTTAAACAGTATACAGTATGTTTCCCTTTTTTAAAATCATAAACTGAGTAAAAACAAACGAATAATTTAATCTAATTCACATTCATGTTTTAAGGTAATCTCAATGGAGATAATCAGTAGTTATCTTAAACTTCATATTCTTATTAACACTGGCAGTTCATAACAGAGTAGTCACATTTTAAATATGTACAGTATAACACATAAAAAGTACCAAAAAATCAATATTAAATATAAATATCAATTTTTTTCCAGCAAACAATCAATAAAAAAATGCTGCTTTAAACATAAAAAACTCTTTAAACATTCAAAACTCCATTTCACAGCTGTAGTTGAAAGGCAGCTTCATGTATCCATGCACACACACACACACACACACACACACACACACACACACACACACACACACACACACACACACACACACACACACACACACACACACACACACACTGCGTCTCTAAGAGTTTGACCCGTTATTACTTGTCAGCTGAACTAAATTTTAAACAATTAGTGCTCACTTGGCAACGTCAATTCCTCCTCCTGGTAGGAGGGTGGGACCTATTTTCCCTTAGCCAATCAGAAGTCTGCATTTCACGAAATAGCCAATGAGAAGCATATTTAGGCAAAACTGCTGTGGTTGACACTTTGCTTGACAACCAGATCACACTAGACTAGAATGACATTAAATACCCAAATTATCAGTCTGGTTACATCACAATTATTAAATAAATAAATAAAAATATTAGGGACTCAAATTATCTACCTGGTTACATCTTCATAGAAGAGACAAAGAAATGCCTCCAATGTGCAAATACATGAACTACACGTCCGCTCTTTTGCTTTTGAACTAATGAATGAGTGCTATCTGAAGATAGCATATTATGTGTTTCTGTTGTTTGATCGACAAATGTCCTCTTCATAGTCTTCCACTAAGATGACCAGCTTTTCTCGACAATTACAATGTTAGCAGGTTGATACAAGTGTACGTGTATGTCCATCTGAAGTCAATGACTTACATACATCTTTGAATGTTTCACTGTGGAAATTATCTCCAGAAGTTGGCGGAAAAAGATAGGATGAATTATCTAATATTATCACAGCCTTGGCAGCGCACAATAAGGTGCTAATTAGAACGCAACAGGAAGACAATTGTTTGTGTGCGTGCATGTGCGTATGTGTGTGTGTGTGTGCATTCAAACAGAAATACAAACACACAAGCTCCTGTGTGACGGTGCACTGAACAATAACTTGTCAATTTCTGCCCACACTCAATTTTTTTTTTTTTTAAATCACTTCAATATAATGATTAATTCTGGGAGTGATATTGTCAAGAAGGGTGTCGTTCTGTGATGTTCGATGTCTACGGCCTACATCTATAGTATCTATGACGCTGTATCAGCCACCAGTTTTGGTGAGTTTTACCGCTGATTGCGATCTGATTTACTGCGGCTACAATCAGTCTCTTCCTCTTCTCTGATGCTTTTCACCGTGTTTGATTTTTGTTTAATTGGCTCAGAATGAAGAACTCATCGCTCTTTGATTTTGCACAACATTTAATTGAGGTTATTAGACAGCTGTTTACGTCACTGCAGGTGCATCTAATAATCATCACCATACCATCTATGTTTTTAGTTATTCACAGAAATAAAAAAAATACCAAGAAAACGCCCGCAGGATTGCATGTTGGAATGACGTCTTCTTTTGACGTCGCTAAATCAACGGTCATCCGTCGATCTTTGTGCAGTTTAAAAAGATGGATTCAGGCAGGATGTAACATCCATGGCGACCGTGGTTGCCAGAGAGAAATGTTGATAAGCTAATGTTCATGATGTTCATCTACTGGATATGGAGCTGACAGCCTGTGAGGGGGTTGACTTCCTTCTCTGTGTGAGATGAGCATTTCTGAAATTGAAGCTAAGGAACTTCAGCAGCCCACAGTCAGGCGAACAATTCATCCTCATTTAGTTAATGAACATTCTCCTACACTTCCCCCTCCCCGCTATACTTTTTCCATCTCTTTTCTTCTTTGCTCTCCATCTCCCTCCTCGACTAATTCACTGTCTTTCCATTCCCCGCTGCCTTTGTCTGTTCCTCCGACTCTTTCACTCGCATCTTCCTTTCTCCTCTTCTCCCTCAGTTGCCCCCCCCCCCCCCCCCCCCCACTCCACCAAGCCTACTCGTAATGCTAATTACAGTAACATGAAATCATTAGGATAGCAATCACAATCTCTGCCATGGTGATTCCATAATCATTACCGCCTCAGCCTCCGGCCTTCGCAGCTCCACAGGACTCATCGCAAGAGCCGGACTACCTGATTCCATTTCCACACAGCAGCAATTAGTAAAGCCTTATTGCCTGGGATCTATAGCGCCGGTAAACAATGGAACTAATGTCTCTGTGTACGTCCACATTACACTTATGTCTCTATTGCCGTGCGTCATTCTAAGGGCTATAGCGAGCTGCAGGGTGGAAACATCTTCACAGATAATTAAAATAACATGAATATAAAAACTAACCTTGTGATCTGGTCTAAATATTGTTTTGAACAAGCATAGCCAGGTGAATCGAGGCCACATAGACTGTGATGTCACTTTAGGACTTGGCTTTTTTGGGTTTTTTTGTGAATGTTTTTCCATAACTACGTGTGTCATTTCATTTGAGGTATAAACTAGAAATCCCTATAAAAGGCCCCTGGCCATTTATTGTCAATGACACAGCTTCAGAAAGTGTGTGTTGATCTGCACAGATTCATCTTGGCACTCTGAGATTCATTTATTTTTGTTTTTAAAAGGGGAGCTTTTTGCTTATTCAAAAATAACTGTGAATTCTGTTTTGTGTGGGTTTCTTATGATTTTATGATTTGTAATTGCCTAATTAATACGTGCAAAGTCTTGATTACTTGATTAGTGGCGATTAGCTGATTGCTAGGATGAGACACTGGGAACAAAGGATGAATACACTTAGCGAATAATACTGTCTCTGTCTGACAAAGAACAGCCTAATGTTCTGTTGGAGATGCTGCCGTCGAGATGACCCCGCTCTCTGCATGTGTCCAGGCTGGCCATGATGCTGCATACATTACCCTTGAGTCGAGGCAGCCCGAACACTGGAATTTAAAAGAGGCTCCCTCCCACTGACAACTACTTGTATTCTCTCCCAACCGTGGCTCTATGAAATTTCTTACAATCCAATTTACGTTTCATGAGGTGTCAGAGCCAAACACAACACAGGAATAATACTGTCAGCAGGGACACAAAGGTCACCTGTTGTGTGCACATTATGCTCAAACTCTGTCAGCAACACACTCACACACAAAGATAAACACAATCACGTGGGAGGATTGTCGCGTGATCGTGATTGGCAGGCGTCTGAGGTGTTGACAGGTATGATGGAGCTGGCTATTACAAATTAAAGCAGCGAGTCTCTGCTAACACTACCTGACACACTGCTGGCTCACCATCATTTTTGACCATATGCTGACCCGTTATGGCTCAAGTTACTGCATGCTTGTCACATCACGTTTGGGCTGCTGATGCGAGGTCTGACATTGCGCTTCTCCTTCAGTCTCTCAGGTAATAATTGGTCTTGAGCTGTAATCCTCGTGTAAACCTGGGCTCCGTCTCTGACAAGGGATTATAATGACAATGTTGCCATAAATTCATGCTTTGCACACTCTGTCCGCCTCTATCTTCTTTTTTCTTCTTCACTCATCTGCCCCTGTCTGTCCTCTGCATTTTCTGTCAACTATCCCGAAGTCGCTCCCTCCACAAGGAGCCGTACACACACACAAACGCTCCCTCGCCATGGATCGTTTATGACCCAAAAAACTTGTGTTGACCATCCGTGCGTGTGCGCACTCCTCAGCCGAGTGCTTACATCAGGTAGGAGAGGATTAAAGGATGAGAGAGAAATAATGAAATGTGTTTTTTGACCTCCACAGGACAAAGACGGGGACAGCAGACGTCACAGACTTCATTCCGATGTGGTTTATGTTAAGCTAACTATAACAAGTGGAGCTACTGATCCCCCTGTTATTATTACCGAGGAGCTCTGAGCTTGTACAGACGCATTGACAGGCCACTCTGCCAAGCAGCATTTCCATTAGCTTGATGAGGTATGACACTTCAACGATCTGAGAGATTTGCAACAAATCAGCAGGATAGACTCAAGATGTAACATCTAAATAATATATGAAATAATTATGTAAACTGTAAATAATATTAAGTTACTGCATATTAAATATGTGAATGACAAGTATTAAGTATTAAAATATTATGTAGATAACATGAATGAGAAATATGAGTGACATTAATTATAGCAGCACATTTTGTGAGAAAGAAGTAGAATCATTACAGTAATTATATT
Organism: Myoxocephalus aenaeus; assembly: GCA_038501785.1. Classification (NCBI taxonomy): domain Eukaryota; kingdom Metazoa; phylum Chordata; class Actinopteri; order Perciformes; family Cottidae; genus Myoxocephalus; species Myoxocephalus aenaeus. The sequence continues at coordinate 2,319,123 of JBAMJR010000151.1, read as the reverse complement.
TTTCTATAATTTCTCTGATGTTTTGGAAAGATTTCGGTGAATCACAAGTGATAAAGTATACAGTTTAGTGACATTGTTCATTGAGTTGATTGTAATCGTACAGTTACAAAAGATATAATTTGATTGCTGTGCTAATTCCACATGCCCAAATTATTTTTTTACTCTTCATTTTTAGATGATTTCTCTCCACACAAGGTTTCATTGAAAGCAGTTACCAGTAAAATGCCTTAAACATATGGAAATCATCTGGCCAAATGTTACATAAAGCCCCTGTAACTTTCATTTATTTGTTTTATGGTATCGTAATGTAGCTACAATGCCTACTTATATTTATTTTAATTTTATTCTCCTATTTAAATCCTCTCATTGAAGTATGAAGGAAAATATTGATTACATTGTTCTATTTCAAGAGTCAAACATTTGCACAGGAAGTTCTCCCAGCGAGGAAGACTGATCAATAGTTAATAACGGGTTGTATAGAGAATTGTATAAAGCTCAGCAGACCACTGCACTGAAAGACCTGACAGGGATGTCTAAAAACCATGACCAGACCTAGCAGTCATCCATGGGGATGGAGGGGCAATGTGGCGGGGATGGTGATAAGAGCGACGGAGAATGGTCCTGACTTGACCTCTCGTTTTAATCCGGCACACTGGGACTCTATGTGTGGGAATAATTTAAACCAAACGCTTCCTCCTCGTCTTGGACCATCAAACGCACTTGTGGTGAGGTATGCTCTGTCACTGATGCTGTGCCAATGTTTCACTCAAAGACACACACAGCCGAGGGCAGCACGAGAGTGGGAAGGCAGGCGCAACGCAAAGGGAAGGGAGTGGTTTTGGCACAAGCATCAGGATATTAAGGCTTTCAAGTCCTCCCTCCACAGCTGAAGGGGAAGACTAAAAACAGAGAAAACCCCGACCACATTTACCCCAGAAAAGGACGAAGACATGTTGAAGGCTCCTTACATTACCATAGTGTGACAAAACCCAAAGACGGAGGCAACACACACACACACACACACACACACACACACACACACACACACACACACACACACACACACACACACACACACACACACACACACACACACACACAGAGGTATCTATAACATGCCACAGAGAGATCCACCATTATTGGATGAAAGCATCAGAGGGGAGCGCTCCTTTCTCTCCACTCTTCCTCTTAATTCCAGGGGTGTGGGGGGGCATTGATACCTATTGACCTGTCTGGTTTACATATTCATAAGGAGATGGAGAAGATTGATATGGCCTGATGCTCCATTCGCTCTAACATGATTCCCCCTCCATCTCTCAAGACCTCACTCTCTCTCTCTCTCTCTCTCTCTCTCTCTCCCCCTTTCCGTCTGTCTCCTCCTCCTCCTCCTCCCCCATCCCCCGCCCCCACCACTCCCCTCCTGGGTGCACACACAGGCCTCCCCAGCAGGAGGGTGAGGGTGAGAGACAGCAGGGCTCCTGCTGACTTTTGCCAGTCATTGCATGTCAGCATTCTGCACCAGCAGGCAGCAACACAATGAATGTCATATGAGCAATGTTGCCTCTCTGCCACTCACACATGGTAACGCTGTTATATATGGTAATAGCTTTATTGTTTTCTTCTGTTATAGAGCAGGTTGCGTTACTTGTGAGAACCAGTGTCCTGCTGATGCCTTATTTGATGCAGGCATTTTTCCATTCTTTTGTCGCGATAAAGATGTGTGCAGTTATGGTCTTTTTGTTTTGTTTTAGATCTAATACACTTTTCCAACACAACTCAAGACAAACAGGAATACAAATACAAATGGCATGTCTAACAAAGATACTGGGGGTAAATGACGATTGTTCGGGGGTAAGAAAGAGGTCTGTTTGTTCTTATGGAAAAATGTGTTTATCTAATAAGTCAAACATGGTTGATTTGATATGGTTGGATAATTGCATATTTAGGTATCAGAGCTTAGGTTTAGAGCTGGCAAGTTCAACGTACAGAGATTGTTAATGACTGGATATTCGGTTAGTTAGATATGATTCAATTTAGGTTTTTGATTGGAAACAGCAATTTTTCATGAGGACCAGGGAGGTTGGTTAGCCACTGAGATTTCAGCTTTTCCCTTTTGGTTACATGACTTTCATTTATGCCAGACCCTCCTCCTCCCACACACACAAACACGCACACACACACTCACACACACAAAATTGCCCCACAACTTCCAACTCATTAGTTCTCTCTATAAATGGAGAGTGGGTGCAGAAATAAACTAAAGAGGCCAAAGGAGAGTGAGTGAGACTGGGCATTGGTGGAACCTAGCGGTATTGAGCATAAGGAAAGATTGCATGTCGTGGCTTGGCATTGTAATGTGTGCAGATTGGTGTGGGAGGTGGAGGCCTATAACTCAGCTTGATAATAACAGAGGCCAGGGACCATAGCTCACCTTGTAGCAACTCTGCCACAGCCCACCTTTGCAGGCTAAACACCTCTCATCTGCTCTCTGGACTCGTGCGCTCCTCATACCAATCATCACAATTATAGTTCTCACCATCCATCAGTGGGCAGATGAGAGAGGATATGCTGTTGATGTGCCATCTCTCTCACAGGCTTAATAGGGATTCAGCCAGTGCCAGCTTCCTCTTGGCTGCTGCACACGCAACTACGAAGATCCAACAATGTATTTCAAACAGCTGTGGTGGTCAGAGGTAAAAAAGCAACTAACCAAATAGATTTACTCTAGTGCTATTAATAAATACAAATTGTACTAGTACTACTTCTACTACTACTACTACTAATAATAATAATAATCAAAATAATATTAGTAATTTTGAGGAACTTTATTTAAAGATCTACTTTTAATGTTTCTTTATACTTTTGGTTCTCTACATTTCAGAAGGAAATATTTTTGAGTTTTCTTCTGACAACTACAGCGATACTCAATGTATTATTAACTTAATGTAAAAATAAAAAATGTACTTATTTCATGTCAATTCTTTCTTTTTTTCAAGACTTCCAGACAGTCTTCCGAACACAGAAACATGAGTTCCCTTGAGTTAAATGATGACCTGAAATGAGTTGAATCAATGTTAAAAAAAAAAGCATGCAATGTTCGAGAGTTAAAACTTTCCTGAGACCCTCTTTTTTAGTTTAATGAAAACATAATATGATAGAAACTTGCTGTGTATCTTTAATACACAGGAAACGTTAGGAGAAGTCATGGTTGTTTCTTTTCATAATAATGAAAACGATGCTGCAAACCATGATGAAGATTAGTTTTGAACTGAGTCCCTTCCTCCTTATGCCCATCGCTTGACAAGGTCACTGCCTCACATATCATCTTTGTGCTAACTCCAGTACAAAGTGATGCCAACAGCTCTGACAACTGTTTACTTACAACACATCAGTTTTCACACACACAGTAACATAATTGTGTCTTCTCTCCCTCATTTGAACAACCAGAAGGGTTTTATAACATACCACAGCAGCAGCGAGTATGTACTCGTTGTGGATGCACGTGTACGTAGTCGCGTACAATCACACACAGACATCTTCAGAGAGACAGCACCTTGTGCACACAGACACCCCGTCTCCTAAAGGCAATATTTTGGAATTCCTCAGCTGATGATAATGACCCTACAGAGAGTTGCATTGGGCCATTATAGTCCTAATAGGTCTTTGCATCTCCATGCTGTCTGTTGATGTGTATGCAAACAGTCCTTGTGTGTTTGAGTGAGTCGAAGGTTCCTGTGGGAGCTCCCAGTACGTGCCTGTTCAATGCCATAGCCAGGATGGATGGCAGCTCAATTGAATAAAGGGGCTCACCACTGCACAATACAGCCAACGTGCTGAATTCACAATGAGGACTGGATTTATACCCCCCCTCTGTGTGTCTGAATTAGCATTTCCTCTGCGTATGTGTGTATGTGTGTATGTGTGTGCATTTGCTTTCATCTCCAACTGGGACCTCTCCATAAATGCTACAGGCAATAAATCCCAAAACCCCAGGGGGGAAATATCGGTCTTTTTACAGGGCAGTGTCCGTGCTTTAGTGGACCACAGCCCAGAGACGAAGAGTTTGTAAAAAGAAGGCATTGTCAGAGCCATCAGATGCATCCTGCTTTTATACAACTGGGTTGTTGTTGGTGTGGCAGGAGATGAGGTTACCTACAAAGACGCTTGGTGGGAAATGGAAGGAATGTGGGGGGGGGAAGGAAAGTAGGAAGGGAGGCTAATTTAAGGCATTGACAGGAAAGGTTACAGTCAGCATTTTTTCAGGAGCTTTAAAAAACAAGGTGATTCTAACAATCTGTCATGGACCTTGCAGGAGAAACAAGAACGCTAGCATCCAGCCAGTCTGCAAAATCCACCGGTGCTTGCTTAATATTCATTACATCGGTGTTCGTGCCAAGCAGCAGTCACAGCTGACGTCTTTGTTTGAAAGTTTCTGTCATTGGGCTGCTAAGATTTGCTCCAAACTTGAGAGAAGATTGTTCTGAAAGAGCCTCCACAACGGCGGTGTGGAGACAACGCTAATTCCACACCTGCCATCATTATGCTCCCGATTTCTATGGCTTCCTCTCATTCTCTCCAACAATAACCCCACAACAGGCTAATTGCATGCTGCAAAAGCCTCCGCTCCTCTAAAGCTTCCTATGTGTGTCTCAAAGGACAGGATGCTTAATTTGACTGGAATTTATTTCACCAAAAAAAGAAAAGAAAAAAACTACGTAAATTATCTATAATAATAATGTTTGGATATCAGTGAGTATCTTCACACACTGAACTGACAGCTCTCAGCATTATTCTCACTAACAAACTGAGAGAATGATGGGATCAATTTGTCTCAGTCTGTTTCTGGTGTGAATGGAGCCCATATTCCTTATCTCTTCAAAACACTACTACTCCCTGCCTTGTCTGGGCAGAGATGCTTTCATTATTTGCCTATGAATCTGTATTTAGGGAGGGTGGGGGAGCCAACAGAATATGCCTTTATCTGAGTGGTGCTAAACACTCCAGCTGTGTGATACAGCAACTCGCAATGGCTGGCAAGAGTTTGTACGCATGCACGTGGTAGAAATGCAAGCGCTGAGCTGAGTGAAAAAGAGGTTCAGGAGCAAGTTGGTTAAGTGTATCTGCACAAAGCCCATCCAAGGAGTCGCTTTGAACAAAAAGATAGAGCATCAACAACACACACACACACACACACACACACACACACACACACACACACACACACACACACACACACACACACACACACACACACACACACGTCCACGGTGTACACTACAAAGCAAAGCCAGCACTCTGAGTCAAGCCTCCAGTCTCCCTCTTCATCTCCTCTCCTCTCCTCGCCACTTCTCTTTTTCCCTCTCTGTCTCTTTCTCTCCATCTGTGTCAGTGGAAGCTCTTACATCTCAATCAGCCTCACAAAGACACACAGGAGCTCCTACTCGTTTTGTCTGCCGTCACCCTCGCTCAGAAGTAAGTCACCTTCCTTTATTTCTTCTTTTCTCCCTCTTTCCATAGAGTGAGCTTTTGCTTGTCCGATAAAACTAGAGAGGTGAGACCGGGATGTCACTTTGTGCCGTACTGTTTGTCACTTACTCTCTCTCTCTCTCTCTCTCTCTCCTCCTTACTCCTCACTCTGCTATCTCGTATGACTGTAGCTCGTGCGCAGACTGATGAACAACCAATCTATATTCTGTGGAGATTACAAGGGCTTTGAGAAAGTGAAGGCAAGGAGACAGTCATGTGAAATGTAAACAGGAAGACATTGATTAGCATTCTGAACTCTGATTCAGCGTGCGTTTTTTGTCAATTTGTCTGTGTAGCCGTGTGCATGTCCTGTCTATTCGTCTGACTTTTGATCACTTACTTTCACCGAGTCTCTCAATGTGTTTATTGAGACCTCCACTCTTCACGAGTCACGGTGTATTAAGATGCCCAGTGAGTCATTCAAAAAATTATGTCCAGAAACAAAAAGCATCTGTTGGACATGCGTTGCATCTTTCAATACTGTCATACTGACATGTGCCTGTTCTTTTTTTCTTCTTTCATATAGGCTTTGTCTCAGTGGCTTAGTGTCCTTCTGGCTACAAGGACAAACTAATCCGGTTGCAGTGCCGCAAGAGTACGGCTTTTGCATCTCGCTGCTTATTTCATTGACTTATGGTCGTGATGGCTGGCAGAGTAATTACAATAGGCCACTGTGAGGTTGAATAATTGATGTACTTTTTGGAGCTGAGGTATGCTGAAAAACCTATCTGCCTAGAGTCCCGACAGTAGTTTATCATAGGGTAAGAGATGGGAGAGTGCCGCCTGACTGCCAATGCTTAGCGCTGTAATAATGATGCAGGTCTGGGCCTGTCAGCACCAGGAACACTGGGAGTTAGCTCCCAACTGGTTGCAGCTCAGCTATCAGCTCTAGCCTTGCCCTAGATCAATACTTGAAAGAGGAATGGTTCCAGGCAAAAGCCATTCCCAAACTATCAGCCTCCTGTTAGCAGTGTCAGCCAATGCGTGACGGCTCCTCGCTGCTGCTTATTATAAGAGTGACGAGGTAAAGTGTATTTTGAGTAGTGGTGATTTTGAGAGTAAACTGAAACTAATGATGAGGTAACAAAATATTTAAAGAACTCGTAGATACTTTAGTCAGGCATTCGGACCAAAAGCAGCACTTTACTGCAAAGGCGTGGAATTGCAGGTAACCTCCAGGTGGGATGATGACATGGGCCCAAAAAAAACTGCACACTTTGTTTTGTTTGTAACACTGTGAAACAGGACTTTTACGACTCATCGGGGCCTCTGTCACAACTATCGCAAGGTAAACAGAATATATTAGATTGGCCAATGCAGTTCCTGCAGCCATAAATAATGTATTTTGCCAGATGACCCTGCATTTTCTTTGTTGTAGCGCTCTACATTGTGCCAACACAGTGTTATCATTTTAAATAAAACGTGAGATGTATTCATGCAGTGCTAAAGGAAGACTGAATGTGGCTGTTAGAGCTATGAACCAACAAAATTGGCACCTGTCCGATCTATCGCTGCATCATTTTGTGATTTCTTGGATTTTCTCAGAATGACTCAAGACGGAGGGAGTGAAATACGTATGTGTGTGTATGTATTGATCAATTTGTCTGGGCTTCTGGCAAGTTATTAATCTAGGAATGAATAAAATGATAGACGATGCTTTTTTCCCATCAAGAAATCACATATTGAACCTTTGGGTAGTCTTCAGTGGTAACAAGGGAAAAAATAAAAAATTATATGATAATGCATGCCGGATCAGGGCAAGTTTGTTAAGTATGGATCAAAATGGCATAATGCAGATAATCCCCTCTATGATATTACATTGTAAAGCACTTCAAAAACCTAAATGTATTGTATTCCATATCATTCTGTGCCAGACAGGGGTCACAAACAGAAGTTTGCTACTGTCCATAGAGATTTCTTCTCCTTTTCACTCAGGCAAATAATCCCTTTTCTGCTTAGTTGCCAAGGCTTGGCTCAGACTCTCGGTCAGCCAACCGCTCTCTATGTCTAGCTTTCCTTCCTTTACTCTATCTCGCCCTCGCCGCAATGCCTGCAAGCCCTCAAACTCCACCCTGACTCACTCACACAGCATCCATTATGTATAGGCCAAAAATTGAAGAATAACAGGCTTGGGGCAAGCAAGTAAAAACACAAATAAAGTAAGTATAAATTATAATAACGAAGCAACATTTGTTAAATGTATATTTATCTATATACTGTCTGAATGTATATTCCTTTGCAGCCTCATAACAACATGGATGGGTTGCTGTTATGAGGTGCCACATGATTTCTTTATGACTGAAAGTAAAACACAAAACGATTAACCGTAGAACACACAATGGACTTCAAAGATTCAACACATTTTGGAGATTATTTTTTAGACAAACATAAAAGCATACCACCTGTTGCAAGCTTGTACGTTCATTAAGACTTCATAAATAGTCAGGAGCGTCATCGCCATATCAGGCCCCATATTTGGCACCATGGCAACGTGCCAAACCTGGGCGATATTTTTAAGCACCACAGTAGCCTACGGTGAGAGACAAACTACGGCTATGCACGCACGCACGCGCACACACACACACACACACACACACACACACACACACACACACACACACACACACACACACACACACACACACACACACACACACACACAGACGATGTGTTAATGACAAGAAAAGGAGAATATGATTAATACTAGAACAATTCAAATACATTTTGATAGAAACCCTGAAAAATATATTTGTCATTTTATTGATGCTAATGCCCATTCAGTCCCAGAGAGACACCTGTAGGTAACCCGGAGCATTGGTTTGGTCCATGGAGTGCACTCTCTTCAACAAGTGACAACACTCTCTTCCTCTATTGGACACAGGCCGTGGCCGCGTATCATTCTTCTCACTGTAACCAAAGTCATAGAGAGGATCCATTTTCCAAAACTGTGTATTTATTTCCTGGCTCACTCAGCACCAGACCAGCTTTCCTTATACAATGATCTCTATCATGCCACTTCACATTTGGCTTTCATTTTATGCAAAGAGAGCCCACAACCACATGGGCCTTCCTCCCACAACTAGAGATGAGGCTTAAATAGGCTATAGGACATAGAGCTAAAAGTGTCCTCTTTTGGCTGACTAGGAAAAAGGCTGTGCATATTCATGAAAGCAGAACATTTGAATTAATTTACAATGCAAATTATAAACAAGCACAACTTCATTCAGAGGAATGCTCATTTAATATATGGCAGACTTCTACTTATTATCCTCCTTTGCTCCATTGCGAGCTGAGCTGCTTTTTCTCCAAAATACATCAACCGAGGTCTCTGGCTGACAACAAGGTCTTTTTCAACAAGCCATGCTCATTTCTAGATGAACAAAGAAAACTGTTTTTGTATCTCCTCCCCTTCTCATCAACACAAATATGAGGTTTGAAGGTCTCTTCTACTCCATCTTTCATCTGATAAAAAATACCAGCAACAAGGACTCCTTCTTTTCAAGGAGAATAACATCCTCTTAATGCATTTTCTGATACCTTCTTTTGAAAATCCCCCTCCCACTTTGATGTACTGATATATTGTACTGATGTACTGATGTACTGATGTACTGATATAAGTCTTTTAAGAGCTGGAAATGGAAAAGTATTTCTTTTGAAATGCATGCTGAAAGGCATGCATGTGAGATAATGTATGGAAGCATACACACACACACATTCCTGGAATCATTTTCCAATATGACAAAAAATGAATTAGTTCATACAGTATGTTAAATGATCTACCTGCGGATCATATCAGTAAAAGTATTGCAGCTGCCCTCTTTAGACGTACTTTCAGGGTGCTGACACAATATACTGACCTTAAAGAACGAGCATAGATCTACAAAGGCTGATTGATCAAGTGATTAACGTTGTGTCCCTTCTTCCACTAAAATTGCCCTTTAACTACAAATATGGCTAGATGGAAGTACAGTTTTTGCCGGCGTAAAAGGTGATAAGTAGTCAGTTGTAATCAAAAATATAGAGCAGAAAGGCAAACAAGGGTATCGTGTCGTGCCACTGTGAATGTGTTTGAACAGCCTCAGATCACTGGCATCGTGAAGTCTCGCTTTGCTTTGCTGCGTCACTGTAACCTCTCTCACTTGTCGAAGAAGAAAACACAACATGGACCGAGGAAATAAAGAACTAAAGAGGCGCACTCAGAGTGCAGATCTCCGCCAAATGTGTTGTGCTGTAATATTTGACTGAAGGAATACCAATAACAATCCCCCCACCCCCTATCTAGAAAGCAAATGTATGTTCACACTGGTTTGTATTCATTCAATCAAACATTACAGCAGTTGCAGACAGATTTATAGGCGGAGATCAGCAATGTACTGAGGGCATCTCTTTATTCCGTGTATAGCAGCTTAATGCAGTGTAGGAGCCTTTCCTTTTGTGCAATGGGAAAAGTCATACAACATTTTAATTAGCTTGAATAGAAAATGGCTAAAGCAGGTAAGAAGTCAATACTGAAAGGCATTGGGGACTTGGGCTTGTAATTAATGTCTTTGCATGCGGTAGTGTGCCAGCAATAGATCTCCTTTAATAGCCACATTGTGAAATATATAATGGAAAGTGGTTTAGCATCCCAGTCGGCTATTCTTGCATTGAAAAGTTTGGAAGAATACAATTGTATTTGCATGTTTAACCTCTCCGTGCATCTAATAAAAATAGCATGAAACACTCACAGCCATACTGCTGTATAGATGTTACATTATGTATGTGACACAGTACGGCTCGTCATGGCATTTGCAGCATCGGCGGCCCATTTAGGCGATGGTTCACTTTCATTTTGATTTGAAGGTTGTTTCAAGTTGTTTCACAAGCAGACTAAGCTAACACATATTTTAATGTACTTAACACCAGAGTTTTAAAAGGCTCAGGACCTGTTGATTCTACAAAATGTGTTTGTACTGGTCGTTACGTTAGTTGTTAGACAAGCAAACCGTCCAAAACAATCAAAGTAAGCTCACAGTTTTCCCCCCCACTTCGTCTCTTGGCTAGGGGGCACTCAGCTGTTTTATGACTAGCGGCCCCTACTGGTAGGTGAATAGAAATGAATGAGGAGTCAGCAGGCAGCCACGAGAAGTCTTTGAGCATGCAGCCATAACGGCAAAATATTTTGGAGCGAAAATATTGCTGCAGCAAAATGCGTTATCAGACATGAACGGATACAGAGGTGCACACTCACTCATGGACACATGCACACATGCGATGGCGCGATTCTGCTGGCGGAGATAATAATAATGATAACAAATGAATAGATATAGCTTCTTGTTGTTATACAAATGTTATTAGAAAACAATTAAGGAGACCACATTTATAATGACTTTTCCTGTCACTCTAAATTATTGTTAGTGTCTTAAAGGTATTTAAGACACAAAAAATCCACTTTTTTTTGGCAAGCTGTGTTGACAAAAATACAGACAACCTAATAGCATAATGCACAATATGATGAGATGATGGGTAGTTTCCTATGGAACATTGGACGCAGGTCAATAGTAAATCTAATCTATGTTTACATTGAGAGCACTCTACTCAATGTGTGTGTGTGTGTGTGTGTGTGTGTGTGTGTGTGTGTGTGTGTGTGTGTGTGTGTGTGTGTGTGTGTGTGTGTGTGTGTGTGTGTGTGTGTGTGTGTGTGTCAGCGGCCTGTGTGAGAGCCTGAGGTCGCAGTGCTGGCTGATAAGATGACCAGCTGAGAGCTCAGACGCCAGTGGCCCTGAAGTGGGTGTGGACAGTGAGGACAGCAGAGGAAAAGTCGAAGCCAGGGGCAGAGGCCTGGGGAGCAGAGCTACATCTTATCTTCTGCTGCCTCTCAGTAGACCTACAGCTCTGATCCAGATGCAGGTCATTGAGAGCACAGAGGGCAACGCTCAATCAAAGCTACTGGGCTCCAGGATAATTCCCTGTAACCTTGGTGAACCTGATTCATAAGAAACTTCATGGCTGCATGGCTCGAGAGAAACAAGAATCTGGGATTGATTCCTGTTTCGATGTGTGTGCATGTGTCCAGCTTATTCTAAATGTTTAAAAATGCAAGTTGGACTCTGATTGGTTGGTATATTCATGAATGTGAGTTCATTAGCTCTGTGAAGGACTGGCAATCGGTCCAGATGTGTTCCTGCTTTCTAACCAGTACCAGTTGGGCAATATTCCATCCCTAGAAATTAAACTGTGACTCAGTATGTTAATATTCTGCAATGATCAAGGAGGCTGTGAGTGTGAGTGCAGCTTTAACTAAAAAAAGGAGGTGAATTAAGTTGGGATTTTACATCTTATTCAAGGACACTCCAGCTGGACAAATACTTAAACGTATCCAGCTGAAGAATCTTTATTTTTTTCCTGCACTGCCCTGCAGCCCTGCCACCACCGCGAATGCAACCCTGAGCAGTGTGTGCCTGCGTGTGTGTTTCTCCACACACATACATGTAAAACTGCACTATTGCAGAGAAGAGTGGATTTGTGCTGTTTATTCAATATTGCCTAGAATACCACTGCTTTAAGCCACCTGGGTAAACAGGTTATTGCCATATCAATCATTTACAGCGACATCCAACGGTCGACACTACAGACAATATTGACCAACACATTGACAGAGATTAATGCTGCTGCACATAAACAGGCCTATCCACCGCCTCCTCCACCTATCCCTCTCTCCTGACTCCATCTATTTATTTTCTCCTCTGTTCACCCAATCATCTGTTTTCTTCTCCACTCCTTCGATCATCTTTTTCTCTTCTGTTCTTCTCATTTCCCAGCTTTCTTTGCTATTTGTATTGTTATCTCTATCTTTTCTTTTTCAAATAAATCCCCTTATGTTAGCTGTGACTTCAGCTTGACCTTTAAAGCTGTAATAAATTGGATTATATTAAGCATTAACCCAAATGAATAGAACACATAATGACTGTAATTATTAATGATTAACTCCTAAAAAGAGCTCTTGTGGAAGAACATGCCATTTTATTGAGAGTAAATGGCACCGCCAGTTCACAAGTGATTGACATAATAATCTTGAATTCAGGATGCAAACTTCTTATACCAAAAAAAGGTACTGCAATTGGTTCAGTATATATAAACTTACAGCACCATGATTTAAACCAGGCTGATATGACTGAAATGGTGGTGAGATGGTTGAAAAAGCGAATGATGTACATACAAGTCTATATGAGGCCTCGCACACAGTAGACCAGTTACTGCACAATAACGCACCTGCGGAAAATGTCATCTTCACTTGAATTATTGAGTCTACTCCAGGCGTTAACAGTGCATGAACTCATAGCCACAAAGTTTGCTTGGGGTCTGGCAAGGCTCAATGAGCAGGTCTGGTAGTATTCTCAAGTATACTGTGTGTGACTGACACTGCTCTCCTTTCTTCAGAAACCTTCCTACATGGATGCATTTATTTAAGGGGAAAAAGGCTGTTTTTGGGAACATTGACAAGGGAGGTTCATGCTTCATTTGATATGTCCAACATGTGTTTAAAAAGTTGTCCACGAAGCAGCACAGATATGAGGTTCTCTGCAGCTAGAAGCTAACGGTGACGGCGCTAACAGTGCTACCAGAGCTAACAGCGTTAATCTGGATCCTGTATGCAGAACGTTTAAGGCCGCGGCAAGTCGTCTCATCTGTACCACTCCCAATAGCTTAGTGATTGGTCCAACTTCCAGCTGCAAGGCTCAATTGTTTCTCAGTGGCTGTTGTCCAGATTTAAACTTCCAAGGCTAACTTTCAGAGGCTATTAGATATCCATATTAAAAATATATATATATTTGAATTTCCCCTTTCCAGGTGCCTTTCATATGCAAACAGGTCCATTTAGTACTACTGTATGTAGTCACTGAATCCATTTAATTGGCTCTTTAATTTTCATTTAAATTACAATTGGTTGCAGTTTTAATTTATTTTAAGCACAGCTGTGCTGCACGCCAGACGATGATATCCCCTGCTTCATGGATGATTCAAAGTCAAATATTTCTCATTGGGTAACTATATGTGTTACACTATCTGCATTTTCTTTTGGTAATTATTGAGGGATTTTTTTTCACTGTATAGGTGAATTTGTCGAGCAAGGGGAGAAGGAAGGAGATGTTTTAATGATAACTTTATCCCCCTGTGGTGGAGGAGCCAGATGAGTAAATCAAGTGAAACCAAGTGTTAAATGCATGAGAGTAGAGCTGATATATTATTGATGACCCGTGGCATTGCATGACCAACCACACACACATAAACACACACACGTACACTTACATACACAAATGCAAGCACACACCTAATAAAAAAAACCTGCAGTCCAGCTTACTGTACATATGGCATCTGACCACACTCTCTTATTCTCTTTGTCTGTCAGGCACAAAACCCTAATAGGCTATACGGTATCATCATGTATGAGCCCTAAAAACAGCAAAGGCTACAATAATGCCAATTTGGGGGTCAAATACTTCATGCTTTTTTAAATGTGATCTGCTTCACACATAATCCAGAGACATAACAAACAAGTAATTGTTAAAAGTAGCATTCTTCTAAAAATAATTCAGTTTTCTGTTACTGTTTACTGTAGCAGAAAGTATTTAAATTAATTTGGTTGAACACATATTTCCAACCGTAAAAAAGCTTAAAAATGTCCAATTATTTCTCCTTAAACAACGTCTCACCTCCTTTGAGTGACTTCTTCTTAATTGGAATGTGAAATTAACATATTCTCATGAAATAGCTGAGGGGATCCAGAAAAAAAAAAAAAAGACAGGAATGACACATCCCGCCATCAATCAAAGGGGAGGCAATGACAGAGCAGAAGTGTGCTCAGGGATATTTTTAACCTCTATTTACCCTGCTTTGAATGCCTTGTTATTGCACTGCTAAACCCCGCCACAAACCTGCATCGTTACACAGATTCTCAGCTGGGAGCACAACCTCAATTTTTGACCATAACCATTCATTAAACTTATAGTTGTGTTTACGTGCCATGCTCAAGGGCAAATAAGGCCCAATAAAAGAACAGCGATGTTAAGAAAAACTAAAGTTGACCACTTTCTCCCTCACCCTGGGGTTCCCGTCACTGCTAACGTCCACTGCTGGCTTGAGGATGAGTGGACAACCATGCGTCGTCACCTCCGAGACACATGGCAGCCATTTCTTTTCACCTGCCAGTCAGGGAGATGTAGTTGGAGTGTGTAATGCTTTGTTAAGACTGAAAATAGCAGTGTGTTTAAAAAGCACGAAGGGCTGCGTTGGTGTGACAGGATACTAAGAGACAGTGAATCTCAAGCCTCCAAGACATCATCATAGCAAGGTTCTGATTGTTTCCCAAGTGCAGTGGAGCGCCCCGAGAAAGACTCACTTTTTAAATTCCCCCCATCGCTTGAGAGCTTTGTGGTTGTCTTATCTTAAAGACAATCTTCATTGTTCGATGATCATACAGTGCGACGCCAGTTTATCATCCAGTCTGTGATGTGAAAGTGCTTTCAGGGATGTAATTTGCTTATGAAGTTTTGTAGTTTTTTGTATTTTGTAGTTCCTTCAAGCATGGTGAGAAAATGACAAGAAAGAAATATTCCAGTCGGCAAAGAAAGCTGCAAGTTGCACCCTTCACTAAAAACACCTTCAAGGCTACAGCAAAATATATTCCACCCTCCCACACACAGGTAGAAAGACAAAACAGGCCAAAAGGGCCTGTGAGGAAGACAAAGGGAAGAGTTCAGTGGGAACAAATTAGTGGAGTTTCCTCTGTGGCAGAACAGTGGTTCCCTCTGATTATCTCTAATTAACCTCTGTGGAATTGGCCCACCAAGCACAGAGGGATTACTCCACAGAGGCATGATCTTTGTGTTAAGGTGTGTGTGTGTGTGTGTGTGTGTGTGTGTGTGTGTGTGTGTGTGTGTGTGTGTGTGTGTGTGTGTGTGTACACTATATGTATGCTCTGAGAAAAGCCACCAACCTTCAAGTACCCACAGTCCCAGACTTTGTCCTCTCTACCCACAGTACACACACACGCACACACACACACACACACACACACACACACACACACACACACACACACACACCTGGCCCAGCAGTGACAAACTATATAGACCCTTGGGGGGTGTCAGTGTCTCGGAGCCCTCCAAAAGGATCAGAATGATTCAAATACAACCAAAGTAGTTTTACTGCAACAATACTGCATTTACACCGATTCCCTGGAGAATCTTAAACCCCTTCTTCAAACAAAAACAATTCATGACCCTTTTATCAAATTGTTTACCTTCCAGATATCTGCTTTCTGTCTCCAAAATGTAAACCTATGATATGACTGTGAGAAGGTTCACATTATGTCCCCACAATTACACGTACTAGTGGAAAAACACAGAAAAAAGAAAAGGCTCAACACTCTACTATAGCATTACCTTCTCTTGTCTCTAAATAGTAAATGCTTCAAGTGCCAAGGCAATTAGTTTCACAAGTAAAATTAAACAGAGGTTAAGTGAGTCAAGACCGTGTGTCAGACTTTTACTGTGTGAAATGCTTTTATAAGTGTATGTTTCTGTCAGAGATTATAATAGATATCTAAAATATAATTCAAGCTTTTAATCACATTGCACAAAGTAAAAACACCAGCACCATCTTGGTGTTGATGCACCATATGTCCCGGCTGCTGCTCCAAATCTGACTTCTACTTGTCCTCACTTGCAAATACCTCTGGCAATGCATGCAAGTTCTGGGAAATTACCAAATTCCTTGATAATAAATGATTGCTTCCCCATAAAATCTGTTATGAAAATCCATTGATAATAAATAAATAAAATATCTGTGAAACTTTTAATCATCATTTCCTTTCTTCTGGCAATATGTCCAACATTCAGTGGTGGCCTCACGATAGAGAAGCTAGATTGTGACCTGAAGGTCATCTGTTCAATCCCACTAAGATGCCCTTGAGCAGTGGGTTCTACTGGACAGCTTCCAGATGTGAATGTGGAACTGTGTGAAAGCCCTCCTAAACAAACAAAGTAAAAAAAAAAGCAAGCTGCAAGCTTGTCGCTGGTTGACGCGACCTTGCACTTCCTTGACCATGACACTGCATGCATGAGTTAGATGGAATTTCCTCCGTGGAGCAGCGTTAGGTCATTTTGCAGGGGCTTCAACCTCATTTGTGTTGAGTGTCTCTCTGAATACTATTTTAAATGGGAGTGAGCCATGCTGTTCATTTCCTGTACTCACTGAGATATTTGGTCACCAGGATTCTGGCACTTTGGTTGTTCATTCAATTAGTCTGTTGTGTTTCCTGTGAGCTCTTTATTGACCTCGACCAGAACCAGAGGACAATTCATGAAAATTGTTTTTGTTGGCTCCTGCTGCCGTGAATCATTCTCTTAATTCCGGTCCTGTAATTTATCAAATTTGTTTTTATAACATCAAACATAAAGCTTTCTCAGTTTATTAGATCCGTCTTTGCACAGCTAATCTTGAATTCTGCTGAACCCACCAGCCGAATATTGTCCGTGCTCCTTTATGCTCAAGGGCCTCTCGTGGTTATGGGGATTCACAATGATTTGTCAGTGACTGCTGACTCCTGACTCCTTTTAGGCCGGCAAGGATTCATTTAATCTGAGATTAGTTTGAATCAGTTTAGAAAAAAAACTTTTTTGAATTTAGATTTAGAATTTAGCAGAGCTCTGTCGCACAAATACAAACTAACCTCTGTTCAGTAAATCCAAGTTTAAACCAAAATGAAATAGAGTTTTATCAATATGGAGATGCCTGCTTACCGAAAGAAAATCAAGTCAATTGGACATACAGGGCGAGGAGCGTGGCTTGTCGAAGTTATAGGGGGCACAAGCGAGCTAGTTTGTCATAGCCGAGCATGGGACCCATAAAATCTAAAATGTTTCAGTCCCGAAGAGCCTGCCAAATTTGCTGAGTTTCCGAGTATGAGAAAGCCTTAAAAAATTTGATGATTTAACATATAGATATCAAAACTTGTTTTGCTTCATACGTCACTGAGTAACTTTCATATAATGAATGGGCCTCACCTCCAAAGTGGTATCCTGTTCTCTATACATCCATGACACACACACACACACACACACACACACACACACACACACACACACACACACACACACACACACACACACACACACCATCATCAGTAGGAGATGAGGGACTGAAATGTAACACAGACAGGGTGGTGTGACAGAATGAGGACCAGGCTGCAGGAAAATTGAGCAAGACAGATTTCTACATCCCACTTCCATTTCCTCACCAGCACTAATTACACTGACCCTCAGCACGCACGGACGCACGCACACTCACACACATAAATACAAGTCTGTGTTTGCCAGATCCCCAGAGCAGAGCATGTGTGTTTGAACAAGACAGCCTGCTAAAGTGTCTGATTAGACCTCTGTTTGAACAGAAAGAGACAGCGACCTATCAGCACTGGCAGAGACTAGCCAATCACGGCACTGGCTCATCTGCTGTGAGCCTCTGCATCTGACTGGCTCGCACACTTGCATCAAAGACGGGAAGACAGACACACTGACTCACATAAAGAGAAAGAAGTCTAGGCAGACAGGCAGGCGGACACACCCTCACACCCAGCAGGTTTCGTCCCATAATGCATTTAGCTGTTCTCAGATGGGTGCAGAGAGAAGCACCCAAATTACAGTGATTCGATTGGCAATAACCTTCCCACTGAGTAGCAAGTGCAGGTCACTACGGCAAACAGCTGGCAGGCAGGGAAGCTGCAATTGTATTCCTTTTTTATTTATTTTTCATTTATATGACACATATGATGTTGCAAATCAATCCCTACTCTTTTGTTGTTGTTGTTTCCTATTCAAATTGGAACAACATAGAGGTAGAGTGTGTAATTCAATCCCAAAGCATGCAAAAATTGGTTATCTTAACAATAACAAAATATTTCACTACGATTTACAGCAGTTGTCAGAATTTTTGTGCCCATGACAGCTTGGCTTCCGTCCCAGACCCGTATGTTTGTTGTCATGAAGGTGGCAGCGAGTAGAGCAGATGAGGCAATGGCTACTGCCTGTGCCACTTTTGCTCATGAAGTTGTCACCATTACAAATTAATTAGCATTTAGATGATATTGACTGATCATACAAGCAAAAACATGTGACATCTTTTGTTCTATTGTCATGTTGGTTCATGCTGGTTTTCAATATGGAGTACACAAGTCCAACAAAACGTCGGCTGTCCACGCCTTCTCGAACACCACACAGAAGGGTGTTGGCAGTGAACAGTTTGCAGCGACATTCAGTGTTATGATTTTTGTGTTATGTTGATTTTATAAAAGATAATTGTGACATTAGCGTCCGATACTGTGCTAATGCACTCGTACATACACACGCAAAACTACTCGGATACAACCGCACCCGATAGCACTACGACAACGTAACGTGTACCTCTCGTCAGCCGCAACAATACCCTGTTGTGAGAGAGAGAGAGAGAGAGAGAGTGAGAATGAAGTCAGTAGTAAGGTTATAGCTGTGAACGTTTAAGTGCAGTGTGTGAGTACAGTTTATTTGTGGGTGAATAAATGCTTCAACTTCTCAAGACCCGTGACGAAACCCCAGCAAAGTTCCCGTGTCTTGCTTGTCAGCCAGCTGATGATTCAAGTGAAGGGGGTTAGCAAAAGCTCCAGCTGCTATATTTAATTTGTGACAGTCAGAGAGTGCCGATGAAAATAAAATATGTTTTCAAAGTTATTCTTGGAACTGGAGTAGTATTATTAAGTACTCATACCAGTAGTCAAATGTAAGTACTTGTACTTGGTCTGAAAAAAAGTAGCTCAGTTTCCCCCCAACATTTTTTTGCTAATTTGTATTAGTATGCATGCACATCATTTTTAGGGAAAAGGGTTAGATACACATTGACGTGAGAATTTTATGGCTTGTACGAGTTCTTTGAGGTTGGCTTAGTGTGTAGGAGTTCTGAGAGGTTACCTATTGTTTGCATTAGCAGTGGGAGGAAGAATCTGATGTGGGGGGTTGGAAGGACTTCTCCTTGACTGCCTCTACTATCTCTGACTGTGGTCTAGACGGGCAGCTGAGTCTCTGTGTCCCTAAACTCCTTAGTGCAGGAGAGACAGACAGTCTGTCTGTGTCAGCAGGCGCTGCTCCACTCAGCAATGACCTTTCACATTCATACGGACCCTTTCTTAGCCCCTCACCATGGACTCGTACCTCTGTGCCCCTCTCACCTCCGCAAACGCCGCTCTGTCCGCACTGCTCTTTCTTTTTCTGTCACAAAGTCACTCTGCCTGTGCGATCAGCCTTCGCTACATGCTTAAATTAGGTGTCATTTGGCCAAAATGGAAGCGCACAAGCAGTCAATGGATATCCCTTTTTTTAGACTCTTTCAATCTTTATAAATGGAAAGTCACTCGGGTATTCAATTTGTGTGATTGTCAGCTGTATTGCAACACATTATAAAATGCTTTGAGCATTTCTTGCTCAAGGCATTTTTCTTTGTCTTGAAGGTAATGGTCATTATTAGCTCACTGGGGCTGCGGGGGGATCTTTTTGCTTTGCTCTTGTAACAAACTGGCTTTAAATGCAGAAGGAGGGCCGGCATGAAGAGGACCAAATGTTGCTTAATAACAGAATGACGAGAATAATCACCACGCTTTAGTCAAGGCCTGCATCTACAGGTCATTTAAAACTTTATCTGATGGGACTAATAGACAGCAGGCAATGGATGGATACTAATTTGATTGACTAATGTGCATAATTATGTTTTTAAAAGGAAATTTGTTACGCACAGTTCCTGAGTGATTGCAGTGCCTTCTTTTCTGTTATGCACATATATTACCCATTGCCTCTAGAACCAGACATTATGACAAGCACCTCTTGAAACATTTGTCTTCACAAAAGGCCACTTATCGTGAGTGCATGCCTAAGTTTGACCTCGACTGGGGGCTGCAGCTGAGAGGGAGTGACAGACGAGAGAGCAAGCAGGAGATTTCTCTGCAGGCTTGACATAACTCTGTGAATGGACCACGTGTACACCTACTCCCTCACATCTTCTTTGAACTTCTATTCTCTGAGCACACAGCACTTTTTTTTGGGCTCCTTTGAAAGGACAATATGAATGTTTTTTATGATTGACTTCTCATGCTATCGAGCATTCAAATAGTGTTTGAATTTGACCACTTTCATTATTAGCTATCTCTGAGAATTATGTTGCCACTCTAGTACAATGGAGGTTGATGTCAGTGCAAAGTTTTCAGAAAAAATACTTCTTTGATGTAAAGTTCTTCAAAAGAAAACTTTTGAAAGTATGTTTTGGTGGATTTTCAGGAGTGAGCGAGGTATTTTGTCAATGCCGTGAGCACCACAAAAGTTCCAAAATGGATAATTTGGTTTAACTGTCAATTTAAAGTAGAATATATTAGACTAAATCAAACTGTTGACTTAGATCGCATTTGAATTGTGTCACTGAGATTACGCTACACTGAGCGACACAACACCGCTATGAGCACTAAGAGTGACCACATCAATCTCAACTCTTGAAGAAAACAAAAGGATATGTGCACTGCGAGTGTAATCTTTACCCTCGCCCCTCAATCGCCACCAGCCACAGGCGAACAGAGGATCATATTGTGTGCCAGCCGCAGCTGTTCCGAGGAGGGGAGCCTGCTTTTTGTGTTTCCCCTTCATCAGTAAGAAAGAGCATTTGATGCTGGCTCCAACAAACACTGACACACTCCTGTTCTTGTGAGTCCCTTTCCCCGACAGCACATACCCCACCCATGCCTCTCCCTACACTAAATTTCGTGAATTTCCCCGGGATTGCATGCCACTCCCACTCACAATCCTCCCTTCTGCATATACCCTGCACATGCCCTTTTCTTTCCCTCCCTGTGGTCATCTAAACAGCCCATGCTGAGGAGTTGGAAGCATCTCTATATTTACTCCATCTCCACCCTGCTTCAACCCCAGCAGCCAGTGCCATGCATCTTTCATCTGCGGGGCTGGATGACCTATATTCTCACTCTGGCCCCATACAGCCACAGTTCACCGCTGCTCCACTCCGGCCCGGGCAGCCGCTGTGGGTGTGGCAGCCAGGCTGAATTAGAATAGACACTGCAGGCACCGACGCCCATTCAAAGCCATCTATCTTGGTTGTCTGGAGCACAGCGACAAAATGACAGAACCAAACCATATTGCACTGAGAAGGAGACGAAGGAAACGGCCCATACCGGTGGCATGATAAATATTTAAAAATTCTTCTGTTTGGGGAAGAGTTGCTCTATTAGATACTCAATGTTTCTGAATATAGGTCAAATCAGCTTCTCTTGCACATGACCCAGTTTACCTGTTTTTTTTTTTTTTTCCACAGCGCCATTACTGCATATGATTCAACTAATTATCACTTGTTATAGAATTTCTGTAGACTTATAAATACACAGGCAGAATAGATCAAACAGAGCATAAAGATGATTCTGTAATAAAGCTAATTTGCTAATCAAGAATGCAGTCTTGATTCACTGCTTATTGTCCTTGACACCTAAAAGTTATTGTTGTTCAGCTGTGAACATGCAATCATATTCCCTCTAATCCAGGTCAGTAGGCTGAGACTGCTCTGCGCTGCTGCAAAGATAATATCTAATAACTGTTATTACCATTTGTTCTGAAATGGATCTGGATACTCTCAACTGAACACAATATTAAAAGGTACCACCCACATCTATCACAAAGGTAACAGGGTAGGAGTGATGTGTAATTCAGGAAAGGTACTAAGTGAGGCTGATGACATTTGGACGAGTATTTATGGTATTAAACGAGACAACAACAAAAAATCTCCCCTGGTTTAAATTATATTGCCTGACCACAAGCTGTGGGGGAGACAGTGCCAGGTTTTAGCAACAGGGAGAGCACTGACACTGACACACACACACACACACACACGCACACACGCACACGCACACACACACACACACACACACACACACACACACACACACACACACACATGGTGATGTATAAGCTTAACTTGTTTATCCATATGCTAACAGGGTTTAATCATTTACTGTTAATCCACAAAAGCTGTTTAGAGGGTTTCTCTTTTTAACAGATGTCACCACACTCTGCCTGTTTATATTTCTGCCTGAAAATCTGCCACCACATAACTCTGTGTTTTCCATCCCTCCGCACACCCATCCCTCCATCCATCCATCCATCCGTCCATCCAAAAGCTTTCCAGTGAGGTCAACCTTGTGGAAAACAAGGGAGTCATGTAAAATGGACACTAGATAGCCCGAAGGACTGCAGGCAGGCTCCTTTTTAAGGGCTGAGCAGTTCAAAACTATTTGTTAAGAGTAAACGTGTTCCACATGAGGGGATACAATTGATATTCTTCAACTGTGGCCCTGATGCGTTCAAAAACTGTAGACGAAAAATGTAACAAAATCAATCTCCAGGGCAACTGCTGAAGTTTGAAAAAACAAATGTATTCGTTTAGAATCAATGCCCACACTCGCTGTCCCATACAAAGTAAAGCTGTGGCACCAATGAGAAAACATGATAATCAGATCCTTCCTAGCTGTAGCTGCCCTCTGCTGAGTCACGGTTGTTCCCATACCCCTGGAAATTGACCTCTCTTGGGCTGGAGACAGGTGTCTGCCCCTTCCCCCAATGGCAAGACCCCCAACCTGAGTGTCACACACACACACACACACACACACACACACACACACACACACACACACACACACACACACACACATACACAACATACACACATGCATGAATACAAACACACCAAGCAGCTTCCGGGTTATGGGGTCAGTGACATGCACAGGCCAAGCCGTCATGTCAGGCCTTATTAAGAGCCTGGCTGTCTGGGAGATTTAATTAGCATGGCCTTTGTGAGGTAACGCCTTCGTGCAGAAGCAGGGTAGGTCTAAAAATATTTTATATTCTATATATTTATGTACGACTGCAACCACGCTTGGAGCTGAGAGCTACCAGTGACACACTGGTCTAGCTTTCCCAATGTGGATATCTAGTAATAGCACACTGTTGGCCAAAAAGGGATAAGCTGAAGTTCATGTAAGGCAACACAGAGGCAAGGTGTTAGCCTTGGTAGCAAATGTTCTGCTAAAACAGGATCATATGCTCCCTTTAGACAAAGAAACACACTTTAAAGTACTGCATATTGAGTTAGCCTTGCTCCAGAATCTAATACAGACATGGAGCTATAGTTATGAATTACATTGTAAGTGCTAACAGGAGCACAACAATTCCCTTTAAACCAATTAACTTTTCACTGACACCATACATGCAACAAAAATGCAACTATTTTGCTTGGTTTTTTTGGGATGTGTTTGAGGCATTTCAAATTTCCATGTAAAGAATGTGTACAATGTCTCGATTACTCCAGAGAATCAACACACCTCCCTGTGGACAGTTTCCAGTGGAACTACAGTATTGTCTTCTGAAGGAATATTGCCCATAAAGTCGTGATATAAAAAATACTTTTCAAAATGTTTAACTCAAATGTGATATCACACGGAAAACCGTTTCAAAAATCTTGAGGGCTCTGTCATTTTGGCACAGCCTTAAAGATAACTAGAAAAAAAATGCTGAAACCATCAGCCAAATTTTAATGAAAAGTTAAAAGATAATTTTAAAAATGTTATTCAGTGGCCCAACTGCAACAGTTCACATGATTATTGGTACATTTTGTTTTGGCAGTGAAATCCACAAATTCATTAAATACAAATAAATATTATTTTTGTGTTAAATCCCTGTAAGTGATAATGAGCATAGCATCAATATCACTGTGGGCAGGTTCTAATCCTGAACTTGACCTCAGCCTTTTCTGCTTCCTTTTATCTCATCAATCACCTTTTGGCCTCTACACCTGAGTTGCGGTGTTGTTGTAACTGCTGCCTTCCTGCTCCAACCGCTGTGATGATATTGTACAAGTGAATGTGTTATTGTGGGTGATGTGTCTGAGTGTGTAACACATGGCTCTCCCGAGACAATGTTGTCTTTGATGTAGCTGCCAGCCAGCTAGTTGGATGACTGATCAGCTGTTTCTGAAATGGGAACGAGAGGCTATCAGGGATTTTAAGCTGCACAGTCACAGGCAGATGGTGTTGTGTACACACACACACACACACACACACACACACACACACACACACACACACACACACACACACACACACACACACTGGCACATACCTACATTTCAAGAGACTGCAGAACACACACACACACACACACATAACACCCAGCTATACTAACCCAAACTCACACACAGATCCATAGACAACCAACATCTCTCTCAGGAGGCAGTGGGTCCAGCATGACTAATTAAACACACAGACATCGTAAATTACTGTGGCAATAATTGCATTAGTGCAGTAAGTAAATTAAATGGCTGTATGCTTGGAGGCTCTGCGGCAGGACGGGGCTCAGTTCTCTCACACTGTTTACCCTGCTCTGCTGCCGGTAGCCCTCCCAGTCCCTGCCATGTTGTCAGGTGCTCCGCTGTCACACACCATTACCTGGAACCAGCTACCATTTCGCAGACGCAACTGCACATGCATACACACACACACACACACACACACACACACACAAAGACCTTTGTGGTTTGTTTCGGAAGTTTATGGTACATTTTCTTAACTGTGTCAAGATGTAATTCAACAGCACATGTTTTATTCACAGCTCTTTTCCAACTCACCCCTTGTTTTTTAGTCTGTAGCTACATGCAGCTTAGCGCACAACACCTGGGAATACTAAGCAGGCAGCCATGCAGATACAGTACAGATGGATAGCACTATAGGAAACTCTCCTGCTTGTCATTATGCCCTTACACACACACACACACACACACACACACACACACACACACACACACACACACACACACACACACACACACACACACACACACATTCAGATATACACTGGCAGGAGAGTGGTAGTGAGCTGAGACAGCCAGGTGTGGGTGTGAGCTTTATCTATGTCAGTATCAGGAGTCACATCACGTCAGGGGTGCTTCTGGTCACAAGCTAAGGGGCTTAGCCAGCTGGACGCCTGTGACCTGTTAAACAGCTGATAAGCCCCATCAGCACGTTGCCCGGTGAGCTTTGTGTGGCAGATTAATAAATAAGAAAACTTTTTGGTATTCAGCATCTTTCAAAATCCGTAACAGCCTGATACTATTTCATGAACTCCTGCAGTCATGTGGCATTTAATACAATGCAAACTGTATTACAACAATCCAGTTATTACTACTGCATTAGACTGTGAGACTAGAAGCATTCATATTGTGGCTACAGATTGAAAACATGAACTATTAATTATACAAAACAATATGATCAAATAAAACATGATGAAACCAAATATGAGCACACGAATCAGAAATAGCCAGTTGGGAAGACTTAACTGACCCACTTTAAAGACCTCTTGCCATATTAATTCCAGATGAATTCTCACACACATTTGATGAGACCGAGATTAAAGTAATAATTGTGGGTTTCGTCGTGATCAGAGTTATCGCCAGTAGGCCTCGGGTCTGTTCCAAGATGCTGGTTTAATGTGTTATCTGGATAATCCTGCTGACTCGAACCCCTGTCAAATCTGGGACATGAACTGCCGCAAAAAGGTCTGAATTTGCTCTTTTATTTGAGAAAAAGTATACCGAACATGCTGCAATCAGTCAAAATCATACATGGTGACCCGTCAGCGAGCGCTTTCCTGCATGATAATTTCTGCCACCCAACAGACCGGCCTGGGTAAAGCTATTGATTTTAAAATGGAGGATAATGGTTGGGACTAATCAAACAGAGAGGGAGCTTTGGGGATGTGGGGGTTGAGTTCAATATCACAGAATGAAAGCCATCTATGGACAAGGAAAAATCCATACAGTAGGTAAGCTAATGGGAATGCATTGACAGCAATCCACATTTCTGCCGTCATACTGAGTTGAACAGAGGTCATGATATGAGAAGTGTCCAATCCCATTTAGACACAGGGATCCTGGCCAGAGACAGTGTCAATGTACATGAGCTGGAATGTGATCAATCAAATCAAGAAAATAGCCATAATTACCACCACGGCCGGAGCTGACGTCGCTCCGGATGATTACGGTGCCATCTGATGCAGCCTGAGCACAAACGGTGGGAATACATTTTATCTGGGGAAGGCAGTCGACTCGGCACAAAGCCAAAAAGTATTGATTGAATGAGGTAGTCATTTGAGGTGTGGCAGCTGGGAATATCTGTCATTGTTTTCTGCTAAGTGCTACCTTAAATGTTTGGATTGGATGTATGTTTAGTAATTTAAAGACATTGACACAGCAGCACGATCAAAGAGAAGGGCTTTTGAGAAAGGGGACTACAATCCAGGAGATAATATGATAATATTTAGAGGAAATGATCGCTACATTTTGCTGAAAACTCATTTGCATTTTACTTTGGGACTGCCTCCTATAGGGAGATGGAGTAATTTATGCCTCTTGTTACTGGGCTGTCTGCTCCAGTTTTTAACTGAATACGCTATTGTGGTGTGACTTTCTTCCAACTGCCATGTGTGAATCTGTGTGTGTGTGTGTGTGTGTGTGTGTGTGTGTGTGTGTGTGTGTGTGTGTGTGTGTGTGTGTGTGTGTGTGTGTGTGTGTGTGTGTGTGTGTGTGTGTGTGTGTGTGTGTGAAGCATCTGAAGGTGTCTTAATGCCTGCGGCAAACTGGCACATTCAGCAGATGGGAGAGAAACTGATCCTCTGTTTGTTGACAGTGCACTTAAATGCACGTGTGTGTGTGTGTGTGTGTGTGTGTGTGTGTGTGTGTGTGTGTGTGTGTGTGTGCGTGTGTGTGTGTGTGCGCGCATATGAGTGAAAACTCACATCATAAACTAGCTCTGGTGAGTGGTAAATAAATCATAAACAAGTCGCTCCATCCCAAAGACCAGTCAGATCCTCGCACTTTTCTATATTTCTGTGCAAGTGTGTGAGAGAGAGAGAGAGAGAGAGAGAGAGAGAGAGAGAGAGAGAGAGAGAGAGAGAGAGAGAGATTATACATACAGGCTTTGCACTTCAGGTATTGAGGTTAATACATGGATGAATTATTAACTTCCATGGGCAGTATTCAATCTGCAGGAGTTAGGAAAAAAGAGAATCTGATTGGCTATAAGGTTAGAAGAAAGAAAGAAAAAAACAGGTGTGTAATTTTAGATGACTGAAATCCATGCTTCCCTCTGCTAGAAATACACAGTGAGTCAGGCAGATGGAGTGACAATGATAGAGACACAGAAAAGGGGACAGAAATGACGTCCATCATGAATCTTTCATAGAGCTCTCAGAACTGTGAAGGATTCATCAAATCCAGAGGGAGGTCTCTGGCCTTCATACCACTCCCTCCTCTTCAGTTGCTGGCATCTCTTGTCTCCCTCTGTCTCTTGTCCACACACACACACACACACACACACACACACACACACACACACACCCAGAAGTTATATATGAGCGTAGATAGAATCAGCTGCAGAGGTATCATCAACTGGCTTTTCATTTACCAGTCCTATTAGCCCCATTACCCTCTCAGCCAGACCCTCTGCTTGCCCTCCTGCTCCCTTTTCACAGCAGAACCATGATTATCTTTGTGAAACTCGTCTGTGTTCCAAATGTATTCAGCAGGGGAGGACGGGACTGACAGAGGACGCCTGTGTTACTACGCACCGGAGCTCGGAGAGGCGTGCAGCAGAGCCTGGTCCAACGCACAGAGACGCATAGCATACCCACACACACAAAACACAGATTACGAATAATTATGCTCGGAGATCCTTCATGTAGATCAAAAGCAAGCTCGCACCATTTTGGTCACGTTCATTAAGAGCCATGTTTAATAGATGTCAGATATTTTTGAAACAGTGCTGTATGTTAACGAAGCGCTGCATGCGTGAACTAGTGGGAGGAATACGGCTAATTAATTGTGTGTGCGTGAATGTGTTTGTTAACACACAATGGTATACACAGTATTGAAGTACTTCTTATGTGGTTCGTTTCATATTAATCACATGTAATACTACCCAGTGTGTTCAACAAAGAAAACCCACCCTGAATGTGATGTTTAAGTGAGAGTGGGATTAACGGCGGGATCTCCAACAGCCGTAGTAAGACTGATGTCTCCCCTGACAATAATACTGTTAACTGTCAGTCTGCCTGTATAATCTTCTTATGCAGCAGAATGCTTCTTTTTTTGTTTTACACTGCAATAACAAATCACATACACTGTATTGTCTTGGGCTACATTTACAGTGTGTCTGACTGTGGACCTAAGAGAACATTTACCTAAATATACCTAATTGGCCTGAAATTAGTTTTTCATTTCATCCTAGGAATTATGTTCATATTGGACGATTACCTCAAGAATTGCATTCAGTGCCACAGCACAAAGTAATGTGTACTATGTGTAGGAAGGCAGAGGTAGGCCGTGGCGGTCATCAGGGATGGATGGGCCTTTAGCGAGTTCAACAAGTCTGGCAGAAGACCAGCGTTTGTGTTTCGTCACAAACCTGCAATTAACATTCATCTTTTTATAAACCGTTCTCAACATGTTCTCGTATCCTAACCGTTACCACATCTCGACCATAGTTTATTCAACGTAATTTAAAATGGGTTTTGCAAAATCTTCTAAAGTGGACGTTTTTGTCAGGCGATAGCGTTGTTCATTTTCAGTCAGGAGTGGCGCTTCCGTGCCTCCTCTGGTGCGCTGTAACTTGGGTAAAACAGCTGCTGTCTGCAGGCTGTGGCCGAAGGTAAATAGGATTGTAGTCATGAGGGCAAGTCTGAAAAAGTTACTGTATATCAGATGAAAAACAACAAAGGCAGCAAGAAGCACGCTGCAAGAAACAACAGAATAGTGCAGCTGATATGCAGCCAATAAAACCTGTTTCCAAAACAGAGGTGATCATCAGCATTCATTTTTTTCATTGCAGATCAGGTGTGTTCAACCACTGTCAGTTGTGGCTCTGCTGAATGGATGCTGTGTAAATCAGCCCCAGGCAAGACACCATTTTGAGGTAGACAGCTCATCAAGATGATTGGCAAGTATAAGTATAAGAACTTGACCATCTGAGGGGGAGGAGGTCACGGCTAAAAATACACAATTGTTGCCTCAAGGCAGAAAGTGGCATCGTGTTCCTTTTACGTATGCACACTCCCTCCACAGCTCCTGAATATTCCACGCTTCCCAGATGACAGAAGG
The DNA here is from genome assembly GCA_038501785.1 of Myoxocephalus aenaeus. NCBI lineage: Eukaryota > Metazoa > Chordata > Actinopteri > Perciformes > Cottidae > Myoxocephalus > Myoxocephalus aenaeus. Next base: position 2,289,336 of record JBAMJR010000151.1, on the reverse strand, counting down.
TATTGTGGAATGAGTGCTCAGGGCTAGAAATGAGAATAGGACATGACCTCTGGTAAAATTCACATGCAAAACCATGTGAGAGTATACGGTAGATAGATCACGTTTGTATTGCACGAGCAATTAGAAAACCTCGTTACACAGGCAAACCAACAGCCCGTTCAATCTTTAAGGGAAGTAGTTGTTTTCCATCAAAACCTTTATTGTTCCTCTGAAATGACCCACACAAACATTTGATTGAGCAAAACATTGCCTGTCTTGCAGGGCTGAAAATCTATCCTACAGAGCAATAAAATAAGCCAAATGTCTTTTAAATGACAGGGGAGGCTTTGAAGGACAGTAATAGCCCCCTTAATGTACAAACAGACAAGTCTGATGAAACCAGGAGATCAATAATAAATTAAAGACTGCTTCAGCCACTTCACACCAAAATGACTCCCTGGAGGTGACGCCAACAAAGTCTCTTTATCTCTCCTAAGAAGCTTGCCTCTTGATTTTATCTTTCTTTCCAATAAGCTCTGTACTCCTGTACCGGGGCTCCCTCTGTTAAAAGCGTAGCTTTTTGAAAAAAAAGATACAGTTTCAAATCAATCTGATTGACATGTCTCATTCTCTGAATACAATCAGTGCTCCACACTTTAAAAAGTAAAACAACGAATGATTCTTAAATGCTCAATACACTAAATGCATCTGCAAATGCGTGAGAAAGATTGACCAGCATTGAGCTTGTGGCACTGGTCTGGGTCTATAGCATTTATCAGAATGTATTACTCTTGGGTGTTATTGAATAGAATACAAGCTTGTTCTTTATTTTCCCCAAAAAACAGTAAACATCAGCTATTCAAATATGGTTCCCCTGAGGAAGAAAGTGCAAGTAAATGACAAACAATGGAAGAAAAAAGTCAGGCATTTTCGTTGCGATTGAGCAATTTTTCCACAATTATTTGTGGATTTAAATGCTCAATGTGACACTTTTTTAAGTGAATATTTGACCCAAAAAAGCAGGTAATTTAGTTCTATGTTGTCCTCTCTTCAACTGAACAAACAAAGAGTTTTGTGGATAGATGGATACAAGTAGAGCAAAAGTCTAATTCTGTAGCTCCATGTTTACTTCTTCAGTCACTCAGAATAAATCCCAGACTCGCTCACTCTGTTCTCGGCCACTGTCTCTGCTGACCATTCTGCTTCAATATGTTCCTTTCTCTTCCGAGCCTGTTTTCTGCTGCGATAGTGTGTTTGTTTTCTGGTCTTTGTGTAACTTGTCTTGGCTGTTGGCCTTCTGCCAGGACATGTCCCTCCCTGCAGATGACACCGGGCTCGTGGGCTGAGGTGGATGCAGCCAGGTGGCCAAACATTCAGGGAAGAAGAGCATCTCTGAGACAGCGGCTTGCTCTGTGATTTGGCCAAATGTATTACCGTGGTGTTCGGCATGTGGTCATGCCAACAGCTTATTGTTCGTACGGGTCAAGCAGGCCATCCCAGCCCAGTCAGGTCCCTGCCAGCTGAGCGTGCCACATCTACATGAGGCGACAGATAAGACGAATGACAGGGGAGGTCATTAAGACCGGAACAGCATCGCTGCTCTCACTCAGCCCGAATATGAATCACGCAGCCAACTTGGGTATGTGAATGTGCCGACACAGAGGAATCTCAGGAGAGGAAGCCTTTGCCTGTTGCTTGACGCGTTGGTTCTCTCTTTTCTGGCAGGAACCATTGAAATGCAGACCGAGGGGTATGGATAATGGACTGTCCCACAGTGGCACAGCGCTCCACACACTCTCTGCCATTCCCCTCAGACAGCCACTCCTGCTGTAGTCTGCACTGCACATACCCTCTTTTCAACCCCAGGGAGGCGCTGGCAGGGAGCCAACCATCACCGTGCGAGCGACTGAATACGTGCGTGTGTGTGAGTTTTTGTGTGGGAACGTAGGAAGCGCTTGCTCGCTAAGAGCTATGCTTATTAATGCCCTACAGACTAAGTGCTCTCCCTTTTTCTCTCTTTTGCTCTCTCTTCCACTCCTCCCCTCCTCTGCCCATCTCTTTTGCCTTTTGAGTGGTCATTGCTGAGAGAGAGAGAGAGAGAGAGAGAGAGAGAGAGAGAGAGAGAGAGAGAGAGAGAGAGGGAGAGGGAGAGGGAGGAGGTGGTGCTGCTCAAGGGAAGTGCACGAACAAAGCAGAATACGAGAGGAAGTACACTAGTGGGCTTCGACAACGCTGAGCCCTCCCGCTGTCTCCCAGCTGCCGTCTCTGTTTGATGCTGAGAGCGATCGATATACTAAGCTCAGAGCTACGCCTCGGATTGTCTCACCCTACTCTCGCTAAAAACATACACAACCCACCAACTTTCACCATACTCAACAACAGAATGGCAGCCAAGCACACCTGGTTACCTCAATTAAAATGCCAATTTCACTCACAAAGTACCACAAATGAGTTTGCAAGTGCTTTCTCTTTGCGTTGGAAGGATTTAACCAGAAGACCCCGTCAGTTTTTACTCATAGCTTAAATTGCATTGCACACACACATGTGCTTGTGCACATGCACACACACACACACACACACACACACACACACACACACACACACACACACACACACACACACACACACACACACGTGCGCGTGCACATGCACAAACATGTCCTCAAGTGCCTCTATAACCTTGTAACTAGTACAAAGAGCCCCAGAATGTCTGTGGCTGCTTTTGTGCTTGGACCTAATGTTATTCTAATAGTTCAGCTTACACAAGCGGAGAGTGTCATCACTCTATATGAGCCTGTTCTCCGAGTGTGTGTGTTAAGGTGGCTGTGTAACGAGACACCTGGGGCGAGAAATAAAGAGGCCCATAGCTTCTGTCTGAGAGACGCAGGGCAGAGAGACCAGGGCTAGTTTAAGCATATTTAAGGGGATCATAAAGAGAGCTGGGCCTCTTCGATCTACTTGATGTATGGTGCAGGCCGAGTCTTGCTGTTGTTGTTTTCCCAGGCCAGACTTCCATCCTATCATGCATCCCCCCTCAACGCCACATCCATTCAGAATGATCTGTTCTTTTCACCATCTCCCTCTCCGTACTTCACTCTCCTTCTACTGGGCACTGATGGCGGCGTGCCACCTTGCCCTCTGAGCACTCTTGTCTGATTAAGAAGAAGAGGTTTTTGTGGCCATGGCATCTGGCAGGGTCAGTCCACATATGAGAAACAATGTCGTATACATTCTCCAGCGCGGAGCAAACAGAGAGAGACGCTCCGACTGGACCGCGCTGAAAGAACCGCATGAATGCAAACAGACCCGGCACTGCAGAGTGGACCCCCTGAATGAGGGGTCCTGTTTGATTTAATCCCAGCAATGTGCCCTGAACCTCACGCACACACAGATTTCACAGGCATTACGCGGGGCTGCTGTTTGCACTGAGGCTATAGCACGACGCAGAGTGGTTACCCACTGAGGATGCCAAAGGTTTGGATTTTCCCATGATAGCAACCACTCTCACTGGGTAGAGGGTGAGTAACCAGGAAGGAATCTGTCCCCTTTCAATGGCCACTGAAAGGGAAGCTGTGAAATTGTCCGAAATTTCTGTGTGTGTAAACAGAGGACCGAGGGGGGAACCAGGGACCCTGCCTGGGCCAGACTGAACTGCTTCCCCGGACTCTTTCTTTCTACCTCTCTTTCTGTCTGCCCGTCTTTGCCCCTCCTCCCTTGTCACTGCCCACTACTATCGCAAATTAATTTTCTTTCTCTCCGTCCCCCTCCCCACTGTGAACAAGGCCCACACTGCGAGGACACAGGAGCCTTTTTGCACGCTATTCTCAGATGGCATTCATTAGTTTTGAGCTTTTCTTTTTTTGAGAGACAGACGCTAAATACTTCCATAATAAGCAGACTGTGTCTATACCTCCCAAAAACACGATATTGCCTGGAACAGAGACCAAGAGCGGCAGGAGGAGGAAAAGACACCCGTTTACATGTACAGTATCTATTTTTGTATCTAACTTTATGCAACAAAAGTGTTGGTCTGTTGCTCCGGTTAAACAATTTGAATCATCTGCTGCTTTGAGTGAGCATGACCACACACAGGAATTTGCCTAAACTTTTTTGCCGGTTGCTAGGTGACAGCTTCAGCCCCTGTGAGCACGCTGTGTGAATGAGGAGGGGGAAACTAATGTCCTCACCCAATGACCACGCTCTCAACAGACTGCTCTTGTCCGGTAGAAAAAAACAACATTATGCTACTTCCTCAATACAATCAAACACGATGCAACGGGCGGGCTGAAAAGCACTAATACTCAACATGTGCTGTCTGATGTAGTACAAAGTGAAAAACAATCCAATGGCCCTTGAACATGGGAAAAGCGCAACGAAACGAACTAATGAAAATATCTATATTAAGGTCAATAAACCTTATGTTCTTATTGTTTTAAAAACCAAATGGAATTAATTTGCTAGAGCTGGAACATATTTGACTCGTGTCCACACAGAAAAATCGAGTGATTTAAGAAAAATCCAACGGTCCTTTTATTAGTCGTATAGACCGTTTCAACAGAGTTGGATTGCTAGGCAACAGCATGGTCAGTTTACATCATTTACATACACTGCAAAAAACAAACCTGAATGTATAATGAGAATTATTATTCCCCATATAATGGACTCAAAGTATCCCACAATGTATTGTGAAAAGTAGTGTACAACGATCACTAACCCAGGCACTATTTACCATCATGCATTGCGTCATGCATTGAAGGAAAAATGGCAGACGAAGAAGAGGAGAAAGAGCAGCGTAATTAAGACAAATCCATGAGCTGTGGTGTGAAAATAATCTATTTAACGTGAGCAGCGCATCACAACACAAATACAACACAAAGTATCTTGTATTTCACAATAATACACAACATATATACTGCTTACCAGAGGAATCTAAATTCACTCAAAGAAAGTTTTTATTTTTTTTATTTTGCCAATGAGCTCACTATATAAACCTCTATATAGTTGCTCATATAATTCCCTGGATGTGAGTATGGAGTAGGGAATGATTTTGGACACATTTGAAATATTTATATTTACAACTGTGAGAAGGTCTATAACAGAGATGTGCCTCTATTCTGTTTCAGATACTTGTAATATGAATCATGAATGTATGGCAAACAATTTACACATTTAGAATGAAGAGACTTCTCATTTGTTTTAGGTACAGAGTAGACAGTTTATAAGAAGTGGATGTAGTCCCCTGTCATGCCACCCATTGGTTTGTAAACTAAAGTTTTGAAGGCTTGAGTTCAGCATCTTGGTTTGTGATGCGAGAGGAATAAGACATTTTTAGGCAATTAAAAATGTTACAATTGACTTTCATGAAGTGAAATCACAACGTTAACGAGTAAAAGGTTCGGACGTAAACACAGAAAACACCAAGGCCCGACAATGTTGTGGTAGCAACCTGTCAATCATAAAGTAGCCCCGCCCTGAAGCATACCCTGCTTTACCCTGAACCTTGAATTGTCTATGTCACTCTAAATGGGACCAAAATGTACAAAACCGGACGTTGCTGCCTTTTAAGAGAATATGAGATTTCACATTTTCATAACTGATAGGGAAGAGCAGAGAAACAGAGAGGAGCACATCATGGTCATTTCTATTGACAGGATGCCGCCTGTGAACTGAGGTTCAGTTATATGACTTGGCGTTGTACTGACAGAATGCCTCTCCTCAATGACAAGATTTGGTTCCTCACGCACACAAACAAACACACATGCATGCACATACTGTCCTTGTGCACACATACTGCTGACATACACAGGCTGCTAAAGAAACCCCAAGAACCAAAAACAACTGGATCTCAGTGAGAGCAATAAAAATACATCCCAGTCAGTATGGCCGGCTGCACCGATGTCTGCTATCGGCCTGCCTCTGCAAAACCTCCCTCATTTATATTCCTGACAGAGTTGATGTTTTGCCCATTTGCTTAAAAACATACATTTGTGTCAAATGAAAGACGCTGTAATCAATCTCTCTGCCAATGTCAGAGTCAATGGCGAAACCATCCAGTGCCTCTTCTTAAACTCTACTATTTACCATCAGAGAAAGGGACGGTAAATAACTGCCTCATAATTTGGAGCACGGCAAGGCGCCCCACCGCTCAGTGTACTCCCTTTAAATGCATTTAATTCATCTTAACGGAATAAATATGGCAGGAATACGAGAAACGACTGAAGAACTAGGTCTGTGCTCCACAGCTAAATCATATTTTAGTGCACTTACAATACCTCTAAAAGCCTGGGTGATATGTCCTCACAGCGAGAGTGATGGCTCGCGGGACTGTGGGGTAGAAAGAACAGCTTGAGACTGCTCGTTACAAACCTTTAAACCAACCTAAAATACCAGATGCTCACGCTAAAATGCTCCTTCAAAGTGCTTCTGCCATCACTTTTTTTCTGAACAAATGCTCAGAAGCCTGTGTCTGAGAAATGTAATATCCATATTCCTACGTTAAATGTACCTTCAAAATGCCGTAAAAGCATTTCAGATTCCACACACTGAACACACAGCCTTTCCAAATATATTGAAACCCTGCACATTTGTCTGTTTCAGGATTTGAAGACAAAAGAGTTTTTAAATTGACGAGTAGAAAGTGACATAAAAACGCTCCTGGAATTCTTATTTTGTCAGTCTCGCTCAGATGAAAGTGGAACAGTGTATCTGCTGTCCAGTCCTTTATTTTGTCGAGTGCAACTTGTCCTACAACCGGGCATTGTGCCAATAATCTTTCATTTTAATGGCTTAACTCAGCTGAGTGTGTACTATGTAAATTTCAAGATGTGCCTGTTCCACATATTTGACTTTCACCATATTTCTTTACCTGCAACTGCAGCTGAAATGGCACATGATAAATGATCAATCTTAATCAGTAATTAATGATCCACCATTTATTGCCACATTGCAGTACCAGTCGCCAAGAAAAGATGTTGGCATCGAATGTTTTTGCAAACCGCAGTTACGTTGAATGTGGACTTGTATGCTTATGTGGAAGTCTTTCCATTCGGTCAGAGCTTGCTCCAAGTAACTTACATCACTTGTTACTTGATGTCAGTGGTGTATAGTAACGAAGTAGAAATACTTTGTTACTATACTTAAGTAGTTTTTTGGGATATATGTACTCTACTTTACTATTTATATTTCTGTTTACTTTTACTTTTACTTCACTACATTTTGCAAAGAAAACTGATACTTTTACTCCGATACATTTCCCCTGAAACCTTCGTTACTCGCTACAAAATCAAATCTATCTCTAGAAAGAAAGAAAAACACATCCGGGACTGTGGTGGAACACAGACTCCACGAAGCAGGTTTTGCGAATCACAATATTCTGCATTAGCCCTCTACATCCTCTAGTCCAGCGCTCCCAAACCTTTATGCGTCACGGGCCGGTAACGTGAAGACCAAACTGTCACGGACCGGGTCCGACCTCGGAGAGACAGGAGACAACGACACCTGACGTGTGTTCGTTATGTCCAGTCTACTGACTCTACTGCTAACTAAACCTTTAGTCCAGTCTACTGCTTAACTTATAACGCGCTGCACAGAGACAGGATGTTGGAATGAAAGCAGGTTTTCATGCTTTTTTGGCGATCTCAGGATACTTTGCCTTGGTTTTAATCCACAACACCGGCAGAGTTGAAACAGATTGAAGTTTCATTTTTAGGGTAACGTAACATATTGACATGTGTCAAGAGGTTCCGTCTGAGGTTACCACAGACGGATGTATCTGGTCATTTTTCACAATAAAACATTTTTCCGGACTTTTTTAATTTAACTTACATTTTTCATTCATTCTTTCTGTGCGGCCCAGTACCAAGGGACCCGGTACCAAGGGGCCCGGTACCAAGGGACCCACAGCCCGGTACCAAGGGACCCACGGACCGTTACCGGGCAGAATGAGCATACTTATAACCACACTGTTACAACTCCTTCATAGTGTCATATTGCTTTTTGGAGAATTATGATGATAAGTTCATAGTAGATGCAAAAGTATACTTAGGTACAATATATTATGTTGAACATAATATATATGGTTATTTTATCAACACAACTCCTTGTCCTTGGTCACGGTGGCCACAGCACTTAAAAGAATAAACTTCATAATTCTCAAAATTCTGACCCATTGCTTTTTTATTAATAGCATGTACTTTTACTTTTACTTTCAATACTTAAGTACATTTTATATCAGAAAAATACTTTTGATACTTAAGTACAGAAAATATCAGATACTTTAAGACTTTTACTCAAGTAGTATTTTAATAGGTGACTTTTACTTTTACTGGAGTAATTTTCCAGTAAAGTATCTTTACTTTTACTCAAGTACGGCTTTTGGGTACTTTATACAACACTGCTTGATGTAATGAAAAGTACAAAGTGTGGGACAGTCCACAAAGGTTTGGTGGGAGAGGTGGTGGTGGTGGAGGATGGGTCAAACAAACAGAGGTTAAGTTGCTACACTTGTTATGGAACGTTACATAAGAGAGTCTGATAAGGGCAGTTGTTGTTTATTTGCGCTAATAACGTTACCTTTTTTACTATTATTACATTATTATTTAAACACAAACCATGATTTTGACCAAGTAGTTTTGTTGCCTAAACCTAACTAACGTTTCACAACGTTAACCATGTGACATTGTGCATTTTTTAAAGCGTGACACAAGGCTGATATGAAACATATTCATGAAACTTATATTGGGGTCAGAAACTTCCCCATACCACGTTTCCCGTGGTTCGAAGGGACGTACAATGCGTTACATTTGTTCTGGTGTCTCATTTAATAGTATTGGCACCATTAACTTGCCCTTTTGGGTTAGTGTGCAGGTCATAGTAGATCAAAACAAATCATATTTGGAGTAAATATTTGAACTAGCCATGTCTTCTCCGCAGTCTCTTTCAATTTCTTGAAGAGGATTTTGAGACTTTCTTTTGGTTAAAAATGTAAGAAAAATCCCAAACTGGTGCACACATTACTAATGGCTAATGATGGAGCTTAACTATTCATTAAGTCATGTTGAAGTGAGTGTCATCAACAATCTCTTCAAATTCATACCATTAGTCAGTTGTCAGTTCATTTCAAAAAGATTATAATCCCCGAGGGAGCTGTGGATTTCTGAAGAGGTTTTAATGAAGCCTTAATCATTTTGTGACCATCACAACATGGTTCTTTCTGTCCTTTCCATTGTTACGCCTGATTTACACTTCTGCGGACAAGCCAGCGCAGAGCTTTCCGAGAGCCACAGAGATGGTTGTCGGAGCTCGCAGAGAGCCACAGGGACGCGTCGGGCCCCAAAATGCGTCTGGACACATGTTTGATTGTACATCAGAGCCGCGAGGTGGGAAGTATCTTACATCCTGTTCCAACAACAACGACTTTATTCATTCTAGGCACAGGAGCTCCTCCTCATCATCCAACTCTTCTATCATTTTCTTTCCCTGCTACGGAGTTATGTTGAGCCACTTGTATATGAAACTATTGTATCACGCCTATCACATTAATCAAAAGACTGTGTGACAAAGAATTTTAAGTCTAAATAAAAAAGAAATGACATGCCACACACAATCCGATGCAGTACTACCAAATGTATGACCGACAGTACAGTGGAATATAAATCTGGCATATGGATGTGTTGCTACTGCATTTGTAAAGACATGTGAACCCATGGTGCTCGCTTGTTAGTTTAAGCGTCATTATCAGCGCTGCTTACACGGCTTGTCAGTATCACCCCAACTTCTGATTTGGTTTTTTAATGCTCTGATCATCTGACATGTCCTCACTGAAACTTGTCCTCCGAGGGCTGGTACGGTGGCCACATCAGCATGACTTTAATCCAGACTCCTCTAACTTCTGATATGCTTATTTTCCCTGCTCGTATCTAAAGAGTTGCTCTCTATAACAACATTTTTTTTTTTTTTTAAAGCGGGCATTAAGAAGCTTAGCAGCAGCAGTGCTTTAGTAGCCAAAAGGTCACTTTTGCAAATTGGGTTCATTAATCTTCTAGTGTATGGCAGCCCCAATGGGACACTCTTCATACACAGACGCAGATTAAAATGGGGAAAGCGCTTCTAGATTAGCCTGGAAAAAGAAACTCTTGGAATGATAAAGACTCTTCAGACGAAGTTGAGACGTGGCTCTTTAAAGTCAGATTGCCAGTTTCACTCATATCAGAGAGAGAGAGCGCGCGCTGCACAGTGGTACGAGAGGGGGGATTTATGAGCCTGGAGTGGAGTTTGACTGAGCTATGATTATACCATCACAGATGATTATAGTTAGGCATTCCTCTGACCCAGTGCATGACAGAATCCCTCACTTTCCTCTCTTTCTCCCTCTCAAGATCTCTGGGTGTGTGCCAAGCCTCCCATGGCAGTAAAACACCTGCTCAAGCAACAAGGAGTGATATGAGCCCCTAGCTTGTACTTCAGAGCAGAGGTAGGGATATCTGATAACAGACCTATGGGCTGCAGAGACAGTGCCAGGCCTGTATGCATTACCTCGGGCACAATGACATCACTCTGCTGAAATACAAAGCAAGAGAACAAAAGAAAAGAAAAAATAATGGACACCAGAATCCAGTATAATTTATATAGGAGGCCAGAGCAATGGCTCCCAACCTTTTCTTGTCTGAGGCAACCCCAAATCCCCATCAGAGTAGCTCAAGTACTCCTTCATTATACCCCGACCCTTCATGTTCCATCTGTGTTCATTTCATGTTAAGTGGATGTTAAGTAGAACTACATCAAACTCTACACATATACTGTGTGTATATATATATATATATATATATATATATATATATATATATATATATAGAGAGAGAGAGAGAGAGAGAGAGAGAGAGAGAGAGAGAGAGAGAGAGAGAGAGAGAGAGAGAGATGTAACACTTTTGTCCTTACATTGGTTTGGTCAAGTTTGCATTCTTATTATTTCCGTTTAGAGCTCGACTATTAGTTTGAGCTTTCTATTTCAACTGTACCCACTGTACACTGTGGACTTTTGGAAGAAGATGAGTAAAGACGACATTCACACTTGTATTGTTCTCATAAATCTAATCCAACGCCATTAAACGTTTACAATACAATAAAAGCAGCACATTATCATAATATTGTAATGGCTACACTGAGTAGCTCAGCAGCTAAGGATGCCCATGTCCCATCCTTTCGGGCATGATAATCACTGTCCTGACCCCGAAGCACAGTCAGGCGAATGTCAATGAAGGGCTGTGTAAATTAGATCTTGACCCACTAATAAACGTAATCAAAATTTCATTTATCCATTTTGTTTTGACAAACCATACTCATATAGTCCAGATGGCGTTGTGTGTTTTCAGTCTCTGTTCTGCAATCATGATGCTTATTAATAATGTATGTTTCATAAATGACTTATCAGCTCCTTCACCATTGGTCTTTTCTCTCAGTTCCTTCTCTCTATGTTATGGTGCCATGCACGCTATGGATGGCTGGCATTGGTCCACTAAGCCAATGAAAATGCATGACTGTTCTACGGCTGTAAAGTTAGAGCTTGGTAACAAATAGTTTGTTTTCTTTCTTGTGGCAATGCTTTTGTGAGACTGACTATATTCGCGACGCCTGGATTTTATGTAAAGCCACATTTAAGATAGTCAGCTAATGTGTTTTCTGTGCACAAAACAAAACACAGGGGATTCAGGCAATGACTCAGTCATCACTCACATATTCAATTCAAAATAAAATGTAAGGCACGCAAGCATACAATGGGAAAATACCACAACAGATTTATTAAATACACATAGATTATTAGATCATGTGAAGGGTCAAAAGGTGCAAGTGCATTTATTAAGCTGTACACAAAGTACATTGACCCTTTCTTGTCCCGGGGATGTCCACAAGTCTAATGGCTTCTGGAATAAATCCTATCTGTTCTGCATACAAGCGATCTCAAATGCATTCCTGATGGCAGCAGCTTAAAGAAGTTATGGAGGAAAATGTGTGGCGTTGTAGGGGATTTTACGAGGACGTGCTCCTCGAATTAAAGGGGCTACATACGAGACTGGAGCATTTCAATTGCCTCTCAACGGCCCTCAACACGAGTACGCCTGAGCCGGCAGCTTGCAGATAGCATTAGCTAACAGTGATGTTACAATACCTTTACATAGAAAATAGTTGTTTGATGCTATATTAAAGCTCTGAATATCACATTCATTATTTTTAAGCTGATCTAGAGATGTTTATGTTTTGCCCATCATTTCAGAACTGAGGTCAACAGCTCCTTGCAGTCAGTTCTTGTCCTTTTTGGCAAATGGATTTAAACCAGCAAATACATTAATAGGTTAAAATACTTTTGATGTTATCAGAATATAACAAAGTCAATATTCTCTGACCTACTCCAAAAGAGTTTAGTTTACGTGGGCAGCACAAAATGAAAATCCTTCTCACCTAAACATCGTCATGAAGGAGAACTTTAAAGGCTTTAATGAAACTAAAGTCATAAAGACTTCCAGTAATGATCAGTGAGGATGCAGATGGGATTTGATGTTGCTCACATATACACAAACACACTTGCAGTCAGAATTCGTATTTCATATTATATCCACTGGGTGTGTAATGACGCCCGTTATTAAAACAGGTAATTGTCTTACAGTGGGGCTGCGTTATTGGATCCGGGGGCAGTTCTGCAGACACAATTGGAGGCAACTGGATGTAAAGTCGCTGAGCAGTGAAATGGGGAACAGGGCTGAGCAGACACACATAAGATGGTATCAGCATCAAAGGGAGATGCTGGCATTGTGCTGTCTGACCCTTGTGAATGGCATTCAGCCCACCTGTTACCCTATCCCCACTGGGACTCTCACTCGCCCTGTCCCCTTGCCTCCAGGAACCAGACACTCGGTGCATGTGATTACAGTTTCTCTGGTGGAGGTCCGCAACAGATCATATCCGTACAAAGGTATAAAGATAAATAGTTAATCCTCCCTGTCTCTCTCTCTCTCTCTCTCTCTCTCTCTCTCTCTCTCTCTCTCTCTCTCTTGTTGTAAGACCTATAGTACAGGTCATTATTCACAGGGGAAGGAAATGCTCGTCTTCTTCTTCTCACAGACACATTTAAGTCTTCAGAATATTTTTTTTCTGCGAATTGACTGCTGAGGATATCTAAAGGATAATATATCCCCTCGCTTATGCCACTGCTTTATACTCAATTCTCCAGTCTGTCTGCCAGATTTGCCATTAGGCTGCTGTCATGCCACATATCTGCAAAACGTATCCCTGTGTTTCACATCTCGGCTCAGACTGAGCATTCCTTCATAACAAAGCAGTATAAACAAGGGAAGAAAATATGGTTTTTAGTTATGAAAGAAATGGCAATGTGTACCTTACACCCTTGAGCCCTATAAAAGGGAAAATCAAGAAAAAATCATGGTATAAATCCCTCCCCCCCAAAAAAACTAACATGTTAGGTATCAAATTAAACATAAAAATCAGGGCTACAATAATATATAATCCCGATGTACAACCTATCAACACAACTCAAACAATAAATAGGATTAGGGGTTAGGGTTAGGGCTTAAAGGGTTACGAACTGTAATACAAACACATTTATAAGCTCTCCTTCATACATAAAAATCAGCCCACGGTCTAAGCGCACCGTAAAATTACACAAATGTATAACGAACCAAAATGAACATACAAAATGTAAACAATGGAATGCAATGGGGATTGATGCAAATGAAAAGTCTGCCATGTGAAAATATTCAGAGATCAAAATGACAGTAAAGATGTAAGCATTACAATTAGGCAGTTTTGATCAAATTACAGGATAATGTGTGTGTGTGTGTGTGTGTGTGTGTGTGTGTGTGTGTGTGTGTGTGTGTGTGTGTGTGTGTGTGTGTGTTTGTTGCAGATAATGTCACTCACCCTGAAAGGGGGTAACTACAGGGTAAATCAGTGAATAAATGAATAAAACACTTCCATAAACCAAAAAATTGCTGCTGTGATAAATACGGCTGTGATTTATGAGCATACTCTTATCTTCGATGCACTGTAGCAATATTTAATGCCATGATTGCATACTTTATTGAATTGTGAATTGCTGCCCAGCCAATGTACAGTTAAACTAGGTAATTTATTTACTTTGGTAATGAATGCGGGAGGCAACAACGTATCTAACTTGAACAAATATGGAAATGATTTAAATTGCAACACACTGTCTGCAACTGAAAAAAATTACCATATCTGTGAGATGATGAAGACGTTTTACAGTTGGCTCGTGGTCAATTAAGTGAACTGATCATGCTTTATGATGCCAGACTATCTAAGATACTGATTACTGTTGTAAAACCAAAGGTTATGAAATGTACTGTGTTGGCGAGGACCTCAGAGGCTGTCAGGGAAAAAACTAAAAGGAAGCAAAGCGTGGGAGGGAAACGATGAACATGCTAAAATACACCATTTATAACGAACCGGCAACGAGCCTGGATGCAGGGCAAAAATCAGAAGTCAAATTCAGATTTGGCCTTTCGTTGTCTTTTTGGTTCAACAACAACAAACCAATCCTCCTTTAAGGCGTCATTGAACTCTTGTTTAACGTTGGCCCCACAAACAACATTAATCTAGTTCCTGTCCAGCTGTGCACAGTGTGACTCGTAGATGGCAGGAGATGAAGGAGGCGGACCTCGAAAGTCCCAGTACCCTGCGGTCTGCACTCTAGCCAGCCAGCTGGTGTCATTGGAGCTTTCCTGACTTGGACTGCAAAGGTGATTGCTCAGTCGGGGCCCGGGTTTGGGATAATAGTCCAGTGTCTTAGAAAACTGCTCTTTACTGCAGTCATTTTATCAGCGGGGTGCTTTCAGGAACCGTCCATGGACACATTGTTAAGGGAACAATTCTCTTACAGCTTAAAATCACACACACGCACACGCACACGCACACACACACACACACACACACACACACACACACACACACAGAAAAAACTACTTCAATAGCTATATCTGACCTTTCCAATTAGACCCATCATGATAGTGTTAGGAGTCTATGAGGAAAGTCATTCTGTGGAGAGCCTGATGGCGTCACATTCTCACTTGTGTGAGGACATGGGGCAGAGAACCATTATATGCCTGTCTCGGTCTGGCCGGCAGACACTTTTGCAACAGTACTCTTCCACAAGTGTGAAAGTGTCTGTGCCCAGAAGTATACAAAAAAACACCAGTGAAATTTCAGAACTTATAACCAGCAAAAAGCATTTCATTTTCTGTGATGGAAAAAAAACCTCTGTGTGGATTAGCCGCGCACGCTCGTGAAGTTAAGCAAGCGCTGTAAAAACACCATGCTGCTCTTTGCTAAAGCACAGTGGCACACTTCTTCTAGTATTTACATAGCGCCTGGAAAAGTCAAGCTATTTCCTCCTTTGCCAGACCAAAGGCAGAAGGGACAGAATAAACAGGCCTTTCAGCCTATCCTGTGGGAATTGATATCCTTTTACCAACCACCGCATAGTTTTTAACATTAAAAACAGGCCAAAGCAAGGATTTTCTTGTATGTGCCTGCTGCCTTAATATATGCAAAGCTCTGGGTGAGACAGAGGGAGAGAAACAGGGAGTTAGGTTATCAGTGCTGAAGATTGTGATCCGGGAAATGCAGAGATCAAGTGTGCGTATCTCGATTTCAATGAAGTAAAAGTAGTCTTCATCAAAAGAGTGCACGTTACATGACATCTTCAGTAATGTCAAAACGATTACAGGTGGATATATGAATTATTTCTAATCTACCTGCATGGACATAGCACAAGCATGTACTGACACGTTTTCAGGAATCTGTGATTTGTCTGCAAAGTGTCTCCCCCTCTGCTCCATTCACCTCCGTCACATCGTTCACATCAAGCCCCCATCTCTTGTCTCATGAAAGGCAGTCCATTACTGCATATTAGCAGCAGAGTGAGGCAGGGAGATAAGGGAGCCTGCTGATCAAACACACAGACAAATCGCCAGTGACAGAAACACACATTTGTTGCTCAGCGTTTAGCTTTGATCTCTGACTCTGCCAAGAGCCCGAGAGAGAGGCAAGTCTCAGCCTTTGAACTGAGGCTTTTCAGAGGAGGTTTCTCTCTCTCTCTCTCTCTCTCTCTCTCTCTCTCTCTCTCTCTCTCTCTCTCTCTCTCTCTTATGGAGATCTGTGTCGACACTCTACATAGTTATCGTTTGCAATCCTGCTCCCTGACTGATAGCGCAGGACAGTGAGGGGATGGATACAGTGCAAGGCGGAGCAGAGTATCCACATCACAGAGAGAGAACATGACACAGGTGATGTTGATGCTGATTGTTTGAGATGCTGAGCCTCTGGTGGGCAGACAGGGGCCTATTCTAGTGAAAGGATTGTTCCAGAATTTAACAGCAGTGTTCTTATAAAACCTGCATACACTCCCAAATCACGCTGAACCCGGCAGCGGTATCAACAATTGCGATCATGCTTCAACACCAGCAGCATGTTGACACACACAAACAAAGTTTTGATTAGACTTTCTTCAAATCTTCTAATCTCTGATTCATTTTGTTTGCATCCTCGCCATCATGTGCAAACACATGCATTGGCGGGCACACACGTATACCCGCACACATGGAGGGAGACTTGTAGCGTAGTAATAACAGATAAGTGGCTTCTGTGTGCCTAAGCTGTCATCCATGGATCATCTCATTTCCTGACCGGGCCGGCCCCGGCCCCCTGTGTGTTATTACAAACAGCCCAGATCATGTGACAGGGGAGGAAGATTACTGGGGGAAACTAATTGAGGCTTCTCTGTGTGTTCTCTGCTGGAGAACAGTGGGGTGACTGTTTGGCCAGGCGGCCTGATACTCAACCCTCCCGTGTCCCCTGCAACCACAAAATGGCCATTACAAACAATGACCCATGTCAAAGCCAACAGACCCGGCCAGCCTGTAGTGAACCGGATCGCTCTTTTGAAGCTTGGGGGAATCCCCTTATCCTGATGGCGGTGTATGGGTATGGGATTAGTGCACCTCAACACCTGGCTCAACGTGTCATCGGATTGGTGAGCTCGTATTCAAGGCAGGTTTAGACTGAGAACGTTCTCCTTGTTAACGTGTGATTGAAACATAAACCACAAAGAAATGTTTCATGGATCTCGCTATTCCAGTGCTGCATATATACTGTATATGTTGTTTTCAGCTTCATCCTTTCCCAAATGCCTTGAACCAGCTACATTATTGATAACGCGTGTTGCTCTAGCTGCCGTGTACAACAACTGCCCTGGTCGTAGCGTCACCAGCTCTGAATCTGTACCATTCAGTGGTATTGTTACCTTCAGTACAATGGAGCTGGAGAGAGGCCACCAGCAGCCGCAGAAGCAGCTACAGCCCACTGGTGCTCACATAGGAACAACTGTCAGCTAGCATTTGTTCTGAGTGGAGCAGTATGGCTGTCACACAGAGCTATTATTATGATACAGCCCTGGGTCGGGCTGGGGCTCCAGGGTGAAACGAAGTGATCCAGTGTCATCACTTTCAGCCGCGCTTCTCCATACAACATACTGTGAGGCCTGAGCGCAGACACATTCACATTAAGAGCGACCCAAAAATTCCGTTTGACGGGGTGAAATACATGTGGAACTACAAAAAAAGTAAATGCACACAGACAAGAAAAGTGGTCGGTATTTATCAAGAGCCGTGGAAGGTATGCAGGCACAAGACCTCCCTTTTCAACCACATTTACACAGTGACCCCTAATACCCACTGCCTTCACATAACATAAACAGTTAAATATACGCCGGCACTTACACGCACAATCCCAAACACACTTCTCGCTAGAGAAGATCCAGGCCCTGGCCAGTGAAGCAGACAGTGGGGGATGGGGTTGTGGAAGGAGTGAGGGATTGTATTTCCTCTCAGGATATGGTCCCTGTGTTTTTGTTATGTGCAGTCTGCCCCAGGACCGGCCCAGTTCCAGCCTGGTGCCAGTGCCAAGGTTAGCACAGGCGCCGTAGCTGGCTGGACAGGTCTGCTAGCACTTTTACAAGTGGGAATCTGAGAGCCACTGTGCTTTAAACGCTTGGCTACTTGTGCTGCGTCTCAAATGGCATCCTATCGCCACCAATAAAGCAATAATCTTGACCACTCCTGTGTCAAGTGGCTCTCTGGTCCTAAGTAATGCACTGTGTGTGAGACTGGGAGATTTGATCTGGGCTCATGGGAGGGATCGTCCTTCTTGGACACCATTCTGGGGTTCGTCCGAATGGAAATGGTGATTGATTTTTAACAGCGCTTGCTGGGCAGTTGACCATGGAATGGTGGCCTCATAAGTAGGAAGAAGCCAGTCTACGCGACTACTGCATGTCTTGTGGGAATCCTAGCTTTGACTGATTGGCGGATTTAAACGTTTCAGAATCCACTCAGGCTCAACATATACACACATATATATATATATATATATATATATATATATATATATATATATATATATATATATACAGTGTATACTATACAAAGCTCAACTGAGGGATTCGTGCACCAGATTTCAGGCATAACAACAGGCTCTCTAGCAAGCATTACTGCCAACTTACCAAGTTGAAGACTATCACAGGCTAACATCATTAAAAAAATTATCCCAGCAACACATATAGTGATTATCTGAGCGGCTCATTTTCTCAGCCCACTACGACTCTTCAGCCCACAGAATTGCTGATGCTTATGAAAGTTGAAGGATTCAGTGGACTGAAATGCTGTGTATCTGTAAGACGAAGCTGTGATTGTCCATGCCTGCGTGACCAACAACCAATCACTGACAACTACTGTTTGTCTATCCACCATCCTTTCTACAAACTGTCATGACTACACTTCTCCCAACTCGCATACTGTTAAGAATACACTACACAGATCTTCACATATCCAATGAAGTATGACTACGTTATAGTCCAGTGATGTGTTATGCACTTCCATGATGTTGGAAGGCTTGCAAGAGACAGAATGTCCGTGATGAAAATAGTCAAAATGATATTTGAAAGAATTCAGATTGGATCAGAATAAATAAAAATAAAAAATGTTGCTGCTGATATCAATTGCCGATTGTTGCTGAGCCATATTTGCAGACACATCATTTTAGTTTGGAGCTGGAACACAAGGCTCGAGACAATTTTTTTTCACCACCGTCCAAAAAAAAAAGTTTAAACTGTCAGTGTAAACTATAAGAAATTCTAAAAGTTATCCTTTTACTTTGCTATTGTCAATTGTAGTTATTATTTGCACAAAAACACATAATTCAAATGAAATATAAGATTGTACTTTTATTGATAAAAAAAAACTTGTCATTAGTAGTTTTAATGTGGTATAATAAGCTACTTAGAGCTAGTGTTATGCCGTGTTCACACCAAAACAGTTGCGAATATTCGCAACGCCACTTCGCCTATATCGCGCCGCCCGGCAAAAAACTCGCTCTAGTGGTTAATTCGTTTTTCGCAACCATCGCTGGGGAAAGGGGGCGGGGCTTATCTCCATGTCAGTGAAAACATTTACTATTTCCGCCATTGACCATTGAAATAACCACTAGTTCTGCTTTATACTTGTTGAGAAAGTCCCACAAACGTCGGAACATCAAACGCCCCCGTGTCTGGGTTCATAATATTATCCGTAGTCGTGTCTGGGTTCATAATATTATCCGTAGTCGCACACAGCTCCGACTCCTCCGGGACGAGTGTCTGAATGAAGCCGCTTCCAGCGCTCCTTCAGCGGACCCGCAGTTTGATTCAGTGACGGCAGAACGGCGGTGATGCCGGGCGGAGCTTCTCAACGCTGATTGGCTTTCGCAACTCCGCGTCGGGCGAATTTTTCGCTGGCGATGAATTATTTCATCGCCAGCGAAAAGGCGAAAAAGCGAAAAAGCGGAGTTGCGAATATTCGCAACGCCATTTCGCCAGTATCGCGCCGCCCGGCGAAAAATCCGCTTTTTCGCAACCTAACGCGGCTGTGCATTGACTTAACATGTAATCTGGACGCGCGAATATTTCGCAACTCTTTTGGTGTGAACACGGCATTAGGAAGTTAAACATTCTCTCTCTCATATAATTTTTTATTTTGCTGTGAAAACATATCCTTCAAACCACTGTATGTATTCTATAAGATTACATTTAAACATATCATAACGTTATGATTTACTTTCGGCCAATACATTTTTTTTTTTCGAATAGAGAATGAACGCATCATAATGTAACTCAATCTAAACTCTGGTGCTGCCAACGGTACTCGACCTCTTGCTGCTGATTTCAACACAGATTTGTTGTTCACAATGTAGCATTATCAGGGATTGGCGACTCGAAACATAAAAGCCGATATCCCGATCACATTTTTTATGAATATCTGTTGCTAGCCGTAAAACTGTATTTCAGACTATGATGCTTGTTAATCTCTTGCATGAAAGCCAAACCGTTAGGAATCCCGATGGATAACAAAACCAACTACGGAACGTTACAAGACTTGTCAAAACCAACCCTGAGACCAATCCCTACATTTTTGCTCGTCGTTTAGCTAGTACGGGTACAAAAATGTTTTATAGATTCTACACTTCCCACAACGCAACTCTGCCTTTCATGAGACCCTCCCTGCTTAGTAAGCACACATAATTCAAAATCCACGCCCTAGTAGTTTGTAACATAGACTTTGTGTTTCAAATTAATTATTGTGAAGACAATAATGTGCAATTAGGCTTAAGCCACTAAGCAGCTTCTTGAAAAAATGTGTGCAAGCATGAACTTCCTTAGAAAGAAATGGCATCACTCCTTGGTCCTTGTGCCTCTCCAGATAATGTTTCATGTTCGTGCAACCAATGCTCCACCCAACAATCTCACAACAAAATCTCCACCCCCTCCTTTCCAGGTTAGTCACACAATTTTCCCCATTCTTTCAAAACACAGCGTAAGCTCTGGAGCTGCTTGGTTGCTCAAGTTGGAGGCCATGAACAGAAAAGAGAACAGCAGGGATAAGCCCTGGATGGGTCTTGACTATGTTGCAAGACACCCACCTTTTCTGTCTCCCACACAGACTACACTGAATCATCCAATTTTTCACATAAATATTTTTTAATGTATGACGTAGAAATGCCGATGACTATGCGTTCATCGCCATTTCATTTGGGGTCGTCTCTTAAAAGCATCAGCTGAATATAAATAGCGGTGACAACAGGCGGCTTTGACAGCGCTTAAGTCACCCATCCATTAAACACTCCATCTAAACCTTCAGAGCTAATTGGTGAATCAAATAATCAGAGTTAAGAGGTTTGGAAGGCACTGTGCCACCTGCATCATGGATAATGTTACACTCTTACAGCAGCGTTAATGCACCGCTCCCTATTCCTGACCCCTTAACCATTGTTCCCTGAGGCACTTTCATTATCCCATTGATGTGATGTGAACGGGTTGCTGTTTTACACAGAACGGACGTATTAAAACTAACATGCTCGTAGAAGTGGTGAATAAGTGACAGAGGCAATTAGAGCAAATTCACAGGTACACTTCCGATTCATTACGGAATTATCATCGTCATTGACTGCCCAGCGGCACCATAAAAATAATCACATCCCATTATGAGCAATATTGTGGGGAAGCTAGTTAGTAGGCTACAGTGTAGTGAAGTGAATTTGTTTATTTACGGCTGGCTGGCTTTTGATTACTCAACATTTGACAAGAACAAATTCACAGTCATGCCAATTTTTTTCGGAACCATCCAGCGTGATAAAGACAACAGGGCTTTGATGGATTCTCTCAGGGGACTGATCATGTCAGCCAGATAACAGAACACTTGTTAAAAGACACATATCGCTTCTTTTGAACTCATTTGATTAGGTTTGTAAATTACTTGTGTTCCTCGTGGAGTTGCCTTCAGGATACGGAACAACTTGACGTGCAGAAGTCAGATTGGGATTTCATCTTCGCATGCAGTTACAGTGACTTGTGAATCTCCTTGCTGTTGACTTTGAGGAAAACTGGCATCACTACCAAATACACAAGTGTCCTAACAAATAACCTCCAGTGAAGTGGAGGCAAAACTAGGTGCTTTAATGGAAGAATCTTACAGCCTTGATGTATTATAACCAAACAGCATATGAATCAGGCAGGGAAATAGAGAGTGAATTAGCATGAGGACAGGTCTCCTCCCCCAGCCTTCCACAAGCCTCCCATCATTCATTAAGATGATCTATGGCTGCTCTTTATGCCCTGACTTGATATTTCAGACTCATGTGAGGTGTGGATCATTAGGCAAAGCTTTTACCATTAATAAGGAGACGTTGTTTGTTTACATGACTAATATTCCAAGAGGCAATGAGGTTGAAGCATTTAGAGCAGGGCATTCATCTTCCCCACACCAGTAAATATCACCCAGATGCTATTGATATTTACTGGGCTGTAGAGAAAATGGCTAGAATGGACAGACTTCATCATGTGAGGCGATGTTTGAGAAAAGAGAGGGACGGAACGAAGGAATGTAGAAATACATGAAGGGAGGGAAGGATGGAAGGAAGGTTTTGCATTCAAAAGCAATCCGAAAAGGCCCATGTGCAGATTTGTTTGTTCAAACCAAAGCGAAATACAGGACAGAGCAGAAATCTCTAAAGAAGTTTATTGGGATCGTGCTATGTTTGAGGTAAGGAGTGACCTGGGTTGGGTTGTTTGCTCAGCGGGATGAGCCGTTGCTGTTGTTCTTAATAGACCAATTAATATCCAATCAGTGGTAACAGGCTCGCGAAGATAACCCAGCGATAAGGCAAACTATTGAGTTGACTTATCCACACACGCAAACGCATGGACAAAAGTGCTGAGCATATTTTTATCCAGAGCTACTCCCAGTTTGATCAGCAATAACTAAAATAATGGTGACAAATTAAAGGAATAAATTGAATATGTGAGTGAATAAACATTGAATGTAGATGATGCTTCCATACGAGACATATATATTGCTGGCAATGATTATTTCCAGTTATGGAACTGCAAGCAAGCTGCTGAGAGATGGACTGGGTGGATGATTGGTGTACAAAAGTTTCCCCAACATTAACCAAGTACTTTGAGTGCCTTTGCAGTTGGAAGATACTTTAATTTGAAATATGTCTTCACTATGTTGATAAAAAAATAAACCTAATTCAGGCGAGATTAATATATACATATTTGCTTAGCCAAATAAATTGTACATAACCTTATTCTCTAAAGGTTGCATGAGGAGTCAATGAATGGTTTGGTGAGTATAACAATAATGTAATTTTTTGTGTATCTACCACATGGTAGATTGTGGACCAAGCGGCAACCTGAGAAATTAAGTAAATGCAGAAGTCATCAAATAACCACTTCAGGCTAGCTCCAAAATCCGGGCAATCCCCACATTACGTGTTAAAATGCCCAACTTTAGAAGAAATAAACATGTTTACAGCCTGATAGTCTGTCCAACAGTTTTTTCGGTGAGTCAAATTCTAACGTCAGTATTATTTGTATTTGTTTTAGTTATAGGTTAGCACTGGGACCAACAGGCAGCGAAGAGCACAGAACACAGTTTTATAGAATCCATGTTTTGGACCATTTTATAAGACAGCGCTCTCCATCCCAACACAATGAGGGAATATGTTTTTGAAGTAATGGCACCTTATCTTTCCTGTAGAGTTCCAGAGACTCAAACAATCTTTTCTGAAGCTCTTCTGGCGGCTCATGTTGGTTTTCTCCCGTAATTTGTCACCGATCTGTGCATGCACATGCACAGACTCACACACCCACAAACACACACATTCACACAAACTGCACCATATGCTGAGTGATGCTGGCACTAATTAAAAGCTCTTGGTGAAAGGTTAGAGAAAGCAGATGCATCACTTGACCTTTTCCAAACATCATCATAACATAACAACAAAAAAGGGAGTGTGGGCAAACAGACAGGAGCATTAGCATGTTCTGATGGCAACATGGACAAGGTGGGGCACCGCTAATGACAAACCAGGTACTGACAAAGATTCAGCCTGATCCCGGCGAAGCATGTTCCAAAAAAGCCCTATAAAAACCTTGCTGGTACAGTCATTCAGAGATCAGTGCTCCCGTGTAGGCTTTGTCGTACCTGCCAGGGGAGGAGGCCTCGAAGACCATGGGAGCAGGAAAACACAGCCATCAGGCTCCCACAACACACTCATATCTCCTATGTGTCTGTAACTGTGTTAAATTGCAATTATGTCCTTGTTAATGCTGTAATAGAGCAGGGCATAGGGGAGCGAGGGGGATGGACACTGAGGTTGGGGGAGGTGTGGAAAGACCACGGAGGTGAAGCACAGTGCAGGGACCCAGTTATGATTCCTCATATTCCCATAAGAAGCTGGCAGGAGACGGAGGTAATATGGAATCGTTGATGACTGATGACAGCAAAGACGTGTCTTTCAACCCTATGGATTATTGAGATTAGGTTTTAGGGCCCGCCCACCTGCTTTCCTTAGCCCCGACCAGGAAAAGAAAGTGGCTTAACTTGTCATCCCTTTAGGGGAACGGTGTAATTAACGGGCTCTGATGAGCAGCTCAATCTCCACAGACAGGAGGAGATTGGCCTGGTTTTGGAAAAGAGGTGCAGAGTGTGAGTATAATATGTACACCATACTGATGCCGACTCGACCTTGAACGCATCCTCGCTCATGTATTTCTTATTAGTTCATCAT
The DNA here is from genome assembly GCA_038501785.1 of Myoxocephalus aenaeus. Classification (NCBI taxonomy): domain Eukaryota; kingdom Metazoa; phylum Chordata; class Actinopteri; order Perciformes; family Cottidae; genus Myoxocephalus; species Myoxocephalus aenaeus. Next base: position 2,264,667 of record JBAMJR010000151.1, on the reverse strand, counting down.
TTCATCCATTTAAAATCCAAATTTTTAGGTAGGGTTCAATTAAATGTAAAATTGTGGCAAGAAAACACCCAGCAGAGGCTCAGGAGCGCCATTACAGCTCATTTTGAAATACATTTGACAAATCTGTAAAAGACAAGATGCATTCGTATTATCTTATTGACTTGTTGGAGGGGGAGAGAAGAATGGGGGAGTGCTATCGTCAGAGAGCAGTGCAGCACTTCCTCCTGTCTCCCTCGAGGATAAATATTTGAATCAAATTATCTACGTTATTTTTGTCTCTGACGTTGGCTCTCAGCATCAGGGGAAACGCTTTCGCACACAAGAACAGCGTTTCATCCAGAGTGGTATATTTCTAAACACCAGTAGTGACGCGGTGTTAAAGCAATTCATAATGCATGATTACACAACGTGTACTGTAGTTCCAACATGCATATGCTGAAGCATAATTTTAAGGGCTTGTGAAACATGTACTGTATGTGTGCTATAGGGAATAACATAAATAGTTCAGCTAACTAATACAGACAAGTAAACCTTTTAATAATTTAACAATGCTGTTTTTTAATCATCTCCGTCCCATTTAGATAGTAACTAATAAGTGAAGCAATGTCGTGAAGCAAGCGTTGTAACCAGCTTGGGTCAATATACAGAAGAGTGGACAACTGTGACGCAACTACACAAAAAAAAATATTCTTCTCATATAATTGTCTCATAAGAATAATACAATATGCTTTTGGTTTGTAGTCTGAATTTGAAACTACTTTCTCCTGAGGAAATAGTCTCTACGTAAACTGCTTACAGTGTGCTGTGTGGAGAGATGTTACTTTTGAATTTTTAAAAGCTACTTTTAACGCTGTGAGCATTTCAACAGAAATTCCATGCACCTCCTTTTCGCCTAATGCATGTTGGAATTAGAGTCGGCTCCCTGTGACCCTGAAGAGGAACAAAATGCTATAGTGAATGAATGTTTTAGTAACAGGCTGCCCTTGTTCACATAGAAAGAGACTCTATAGGCGACTGAATAAAAATAAAAACTCACTCTGGAAATATTGTTGGCTAAGCTACAATTCCATCAATTGCCTTTTTCGAGAACCTTCCCTTTTGCTTTTTGTGATTCTATATACAGAACGTCCCGAAACTGTCTGGTCATCCAGCATCCAATCCATCTGATGATATCATTAATCCAACCTGATTTGAAATGAATAAAAGGGGAGGGCCGCCTCATTCCTCACAGTAATCTACCAATATTGAGACAGCGGGAGCACTTAGAGGGAGACAGCATTGGGAAAGCACAATAGAAAGTGTTTTAGCAGAGCCTGTTCTTAAGTCTGGTCAAACACAAATGCCTCCAGTCGTGGTTAAGACCCGCCACGACATTGGTCAAAACTAACTTGCCTTGAGAATCGTATATTGCTGTTAAATGTAAAAAGCCGAAACATCCAAAAAGGTCACAGACAGTGAAATGGTTGCTTTGGTGAACTAATTTGCACTGGACTGTGCCAACATCTCATAATTATCACACGGTCTTTTTTTACCCTGCAACAATTTCACAGGCATATCCATGTGGGAGACATATGAACTAGAAAGCTGGAGGATAGAAAAAACAGGAAACACAATAATAATGTAGATGCAGAGATACAGAACACATCTGACAATGCAAGACATATGCAACATTCTTTTCGCAATGGTTTGCACAATTTCTATGTTTGTCTAACTGAATGGAGAGCTCCATCGAGATTCACACCTAGGCAATAACTCCACACTGACAGCAGATGGTCGGCAGAACACTTTGAAATGGTTCAGTGTTGAGACCTGTGTTTTATTGAACCAGTTAAACCAGATCAACTGGGGTGTAAACTCTCAAACTGGATGGAGAGCATTAACTGAGATTGAACTCTGTGATTAACCTTGTTCGGAAAAATAATGTGTGTAAGCAAAACTTTAAAATGAAAGTTTACTGTATACAATAATTAATGAAGATGTCGTCCATGAATTAACCCACATTGCTTGCCAGTGTTATTGAAAGGCTTCAATGAAAGGGTTAAAGTTTATTTTATAGTTATCATGGGGACAATAAAGGAAGGATGCAATAAACAAAACGGCCTAAATTAATATTGGATTTACGAGCAGAGCAGTGATTTGAATCCCCAGGCTCTCACTCGCTCTCTCCCTTCCAATTCAACACGCCTTCACTCCACACTTTGATCTTGAATCACCAAAACAAGTTACCTTTGCACTTTCAGGTTCTCTTACGCCGGCTCTCCGTTCACGAACATCCAGCTGTGTCCACACACAGCTGCCTCTGAAAGAGAGAAAGAAGTATTTGGTGAGAAAGGACAGCGTGTGAACAAAACAATGAGATAGACTGACTCATTCGACCTTCATTGAAGAACCTAGCATGCGAGTTGTAAAAATCAAAGCGCAACACGATTGTAAAGCCAATGCTTTGACTGATGAAACAAACACATTAACTTTGCAGTGCGATCAAGTTCCCGGGATGAAATGGTTTCACATGTCTCAGTGTTTGATGAGTCTTTTCACTAAATTGGCATAAGCACCAGTATGAGGATTAAATCCCTGAGAGGCATTTGTTGCTCTTTCACCTTCCCAACATTGTTATGCTAGCTCTCTGATTTTTTTTTTCTTTGCTTTCCCTTGGTTGAAGTTACCTTCTAATCTTTTCCCACCCTTTGTGCAAGTTGAAGCAACAACGACTGTGGAAAAAATATGTTGTATGCGCTGCAGTTTCTTTTTGTTATGTGCATTATTTTAGTGAAGGAAAAAGCTTTTGTTAGTATATGACTGTGTTTAGACTCTTGTCTTCCTCTCTCTCTGAGAGTTCTGTCTTTGGGTTAATATTAGAAACCTAAAGGCAGCATAGTTAGGAGATTACGTATAAACTTTCAAAGCAGGAGCTCCCAAGACTCGTCTCAGTCATTCACTTGCTGTTCCCACAGTCTAGTTAATATTTTCTAGAGTTTTATGATAACTCAACAGATTTAGTGTGTGATATAAAACTGTAATCTATCGCTATGCCTCGCCAAAGATGGTTGAGGATTCAGAAACAGAAGGAAACTGAGCCATGTTTCAGTTCGATGCCAGACCTTGTTAACCCTCCTCGCTATGACATCACCCTGTCTGGGAGCGAGGTACGTGATTGACCTTGAGGTGTTTTCAGACATTACAACATATGCTTCATCTCCCTTTTCCAGTACAAACCCTGAGAAAAAACTGTATCAAATAGAATCATTCAAACAATACAAATGTGTTAGTTTGTATAATACATGAAGCTGTTTGTTACTATCGTGCCCTCTTTGGATCCTCATTGTTGGGCCTGACCTTCCCATTCAACTCAGTCCTGGGCCCTATTTTTCGTACCTGGCTTACTGAGTTAGCGGGCTAATTGTCAGGATAAGATGACGTAGGTCAGGCTTATTCAGTTTCTCGAAGCAAGCTTAGATAAATCACCATAGCAACAATGTTACAAAAACGTTGGAATATTCACAACGCGTTTGCTGTGAATGATTAAGGTAATGACTTCCTCATATGTCTTCATGATCATCTCCTGCTTCTCATCGGAGAAATAAAAAGAGGTTCCTCTGAGTTTATTTGCTATTGTACTGTTAGAAGATCGTGGTGTCAGTGCTCGATTATTATCCCTTCTGAAGAGGAGCGGGCACGCGCATTTATCCAGAGGATTGACGTCTGGCTAGAATTAACGAGACCGTTTCAGCGCGGATCAGCCGTGAAGAAACCCAGATAGCCTGATGTCAATCATCTCGCTAATTTAAGCTGGAGATTAGGACATTTGCCTGACTTTGTTTAGCCAGGTACGAAAAATAGGGCCCAGAAGAGGCAAATCCAATCATCTGCTATGAACAACTCATCTCCTTAAAAAGTGCTTCAAAGAAATATACACAACTATCTGCACTTGTAAATGAGTTTGTTGTGGTTGAAACTTGTGTGTGTGTTCGGCCAAATTCTTATTTCTATACAAAGTGCATTTCTATTACACATAAAAAGTTTTCAAAGTGAAGCCGTAGCAACTTATTTTCTTTATTTCTATTAATGTCTGAGTGGTGTGACTTTGACCCATGTACGTGTTGCTTTTTATTGCCTGCAATGTTATGGAAGAGCTCAATATTCTTCTGTCGATAAAACATAAATGTCTGCGTTGCTGATTTAAGTGCCATAGAGACCGGAACCTTTATGGGTGAGTGACCCAACGACGTGATCACGAAAAGGAAGAATGGGCTTTGTTTTGGTTACACAACGAGTGTAACACAAAGTTTTTAGGCAAAGGTGAAGCGTTGTTCCATTTTTATTTTTATTTTTTAGATTACCGTGGAGCTTTGCGCAAGCTGCACATGACGCTGTGTGCTCACTTTAATTAATTTTCTGCAGTACAATAGAGAACTCGTTCAGAAAAAGCTTCCCTAAAGGTTTGTGGGATGCTGATGGTAGTCGACGTCCTTCAAGTCACCCTTCATTCACAGGCGTACCACGCTCATTTCTAATCATAAAACACGCTTGCCAGGATTTTAGGATGCTGCCAATTGCTATTGTTTTTGATAGTGTTTATGTGAACACACACACACACACACACACACGCGGGCGCACTCACGCACGCACGCACACACGCTATAGTGAACTCATTAGTCATTCTGTCATAAAAGCAGTGTCAGCGTGAACAATAAACATGGCTCATCCAAAACAAGGCTTTTGTCTGTCTAAAAGAAATAGTGTTGGCAGGCAGTGTGTCTAACAATGCAATAACCAAATAGGCCACACACACAAAAACACACAGAGGCCTATAGCGCAATGCATGTAACACAGCAGAGCACTGCTGTGTTGGGCCTGTCTGATTACAGCAAGTGATAGCAGAGAGGGAAATTAACCTATCTACCAGACCATCTGAAGCTAAAACAAATGAGGAGATGTAGGACAGAGACAAAGAGGGAGGGGGAGGATGAAGAATACAGAAGACCAATTAAAGAGAGACGAGGTCGGATTATGGTGAGAAGGTGGTGGGTGATCAGGGGGAGGAGAGTGGATAAAGCAGTAAAAACATCAATATTTACTTAATCCTCCATACAAAGGTGACAAGGAGAAAGGTTTTGGTATACAGGTCAACAACAGTATGTTAACGATGTGTGTTAAATACAAAGAATAGCAGGAGAAAAGTGATCTGAATGGACAGAGCAGGAGGATGAAGGAAATGGGAAAGAAAGACAGGATGGAAGGAAGGAAGGGGTGGGTTCGAAAGAGGGATGAAGGGAGGGAGAAAGAAAGACAGACAGACAGAAAGAAGGAAGGAAGGAAGACAGAAAGAGATGGAGGAAGGAAGAGAGGAAGAAAGGAAGGAAGGAAGAAACAGAAAGAGAGGGAGGGAGGAAGAAAGAAAGAGAGGGGATGGAAGACGGGATAAAGAATAAATACACAAAGACAGAGAGGAAGGAAGGAAGACGGAAAGAGATGGAGGAAGGAAGAGAGGAAGAAAGGAAGGAAGGAAGAAACAGAAAGAAAGAAAGAAAGAAAGAAAGAAAGAAAGAAAGGATGGGAAGTGCCAGAGAGAAACATTTTATGGTCAGCTGTCCAATATTGCTCGGCCATGAAATCCTTACTGTGGGAAAAAATTCATACACCTATGAGCGGTAGTGAAGTTTCACACACCACAGAGAGACAGTTCAGCCTGAGACCAGATGGTTCAAAATGTTCACACACACACACACACACACACACACACACACACACACACACACACACACACACACACACACACACACACACACACACACACACACAGTGACTGATGAGGCTGTTGCGCTGGTGCGTTTTTAGGGGCTCGCATGTCTGGACGCCACACAGGCGGTGGCAGGCCGGTTCCAGCCGCAGGTGAGTGTCCGGATGCATAATTAACAGGCCGCTTTGGCACCTGACAGCCTCAGAGGTCACGGTGTCCTCTCCATTAGCCGGGCGCCAATCAGCCTCTGGATCACCTGAGCACGTCCTTGTCCCAACAGCAGATTGCCCAGAGGACATCAGTCACATTATACAGCCCAATCGGCGGCCGGGACTCACACAAAGGCCTGAGCTGAGACAGCTAGAGATAGAGTACAGGGGTGATGTCTCCCAAATGAAGCCGAGCTGCCACTCAGGGCACATGGGGGACAAGACAAAGCACACCCTGCACAAGGATACGACCTTCCACATGCGGACACATTCCCTCCATCGACACGTACGGATTCCACCTGACTGGTTTCTTTACTCGACGCTGGATATATTCATATGTCTCCTTAATCGGATTTGCAGCAGTAATTCCACCGATGGGCGCAAATGTGTTTCTTTTAAATGTCAGTCCCTCGCAGGTCAGTGTAATTGTGTTTTGGAAAATGCCACAGCAGGTGTCACCGGCTTTAATTTATCATGGACGTTTTGTGGCATTTTGTTGAGATGTGTTGAATAACATCAAACATCAATGAAAAAAAAATGAAAAGATTACATGAACTTTTGTTTGAAGTCCTTGGCCGTGCCTCTCTGCCTGTGACCGAGCGACAGGATTTTGAAGCAGAAACCGGCGCCTCTGTCATCGCAGCCGTATAAGTCCTGCTGCAGTAATACTAAATACTGAGATCAGCAATACCTCGGGTCTGATGGAAGCTCTAAAGCTACTTCAGACCGTTCACCAAACAAACTATTTGTTCCCACTCAGACTCCAGCTCTAAATCTCTGGGCTCCCATTGACCTGGAACTGGGCCTCAACACAATACTGAAAGACTCCTTTGAGAGGGCCAGTGCGACAGGCAGGAGTAGGAGGGGTTTGAGGGCAGGAAAGCCGGGCTGGGGTACTGCGAGTAGAGGGTCCCTTAGCTCCTGTTTCCCAGCTTAGAGGGATGGGCCCAGGGAGATGAAAGACCCTCAGACTCTGTGTATTGAGCTCCGGACAGGTCTCACAAAACTAGATGTGGTAACACAGGGCCTCCTTCAAGGCCGCGGAATGACTGCTTTCAAATGGCAGGCCTATTGTCTTTCTTTAGAAAGCCGCCGTTTGACTTCTGATCGGTAACAATACAGTGGATATGAGGAATTGTTGTGGCTCAATTGAAGGCTTCATTTGGGAGGTTTGAAGCTGCGGTGAGATTACAAATTCAACTTTTGGCCCTTTTAATGCGGTATGGAACTGAGGAAACAGCAGAAAGATTCAGAATTAATTTTTTTAATGTCATATAAGAGGCACATTTTCTTAAAACTTAAGAAGCTTTCGGTTTGGTGATCTCATAAAGGCCCCAATTTCACGAACCAACAGCTGTGATCAAAGTTTAAACAGCTTTATCGGTACCTTAGCAAAGGGGGGAATTTGGGAGCTGTCCTCATTTCAGACGGAACTCTGGGAAAACTAGCCGAGTTATAATTATATTGTGTTTGCTTGTTCCTTCACAGATTATCTGCACCTTTTGCTCTTTTTCAGACACAGTTGCTATGTGGTAGTAATAGTTAGACCAAACCTTTCTGCCACATCTAAATATGTAAGTGACCAGGTAACATAAACGTGAAATAGAATCACTGCTTCATACTCATTCAGTTTTCTAAAAAATAAAAATAAAACGTAAACCTGCCAAAACCCAGAGAACAGAAATTGTTGTGTCTGCCCTACTCTTTACCAGGCGATGGCTCTAACACATCATGTTGTTGTTTGCCACTCAAAGAGAAGATAGAGATATTTATGACCTGAAAATCATTTTTGTGTCATTTTCGCACGTAAACTGCGTTTTCAGATTTCTCCACCTTTCTGTGGCTGCGCTTTGGATCCTTTCTCCTTTGAAGGCTTTTGTAACGCTCATCTTTCAGTGAGTAACAACAGTAACAACATCACAATGTCACACCCCCATTATGTATCTGCACCTTTGTTGCGGCAGAGAAATCCATTCTGGACATGTCAATGCCCACATAAGCAAAATCATCACCTTTGTTACTTTGAGTAACAAAGGCGAGTGGACCACACAACCTCTCTGGCCCCTCTGGCCTAGTTTCCCTTTGCTTTCTCGGGCCAAGAGCTCCTCATAGAGCTCTGCCCACGCTCCCATCCTACTTGTCTGACAGCTCGCTGAGATGTGGAGGTTTTGTTTTTAGTTTGAAAGTGTCTTTAATCCTCTCACAAGTCTGAAAGCAGTTGGCTGGTCGGTCTTGATCATGTGACGAAGGGGCTTTTTGTTCCCCTTTGAAGATATAGATGTGGATTAATGGTGAGCGCAACCATAGAGCTTGGCAGTTTAAATGTATGTAGAGAGGCAGTTCTAAAGGAAAGATATGCTTCACTATAAACCATATATTTGCATGATAACATGGTGTTTTGATCTGTTGATTGAGATGTGGATGTGAAGCATGGAATTGCATGCAGAAAGGCTCAGTGTGACGATTCTCTCTCATAGTTCAGGACCTCATTGGAGTTGAGGGAATTAAAGACTGAAGGAATAAAGACATCAGTTAACCAAGTTTAGATGTCTTCACTTATTCATACAGTGTGGTACACACACACACACACACACACACACACACACACACACACGCACACACACACACACACACACACGCACACGCACACACACAGCCCAATTAGTTGCACTGGCCTTTGCTATTAACATTCCAATGAGGGGAACTGTCACTCTGAGAGGGATGATCTTCTCTCTCAAGAGAAACCGCACACACAAGAAGGCCGACACATGAATTCACGAATGAAAAAAAAGTAGACGAGTAGCGAAATAGCTAAAAAGCATGTAAATGCTCAGAGACTGACACACATTAAAGGACAACCTTCCTTGACATCAGCGATTGGAGAACAAATGAGATAAAGGAATAATTTTGGCCTGCATGAATTAGATTAAGCAGATTTATACTCAACAAGTCAAAAGCTGGAACCGCTGAGAAAGCATGTTAATGATGAAGGAAAAATTATCTCAGACATCAATAAGACATTTGTATCATATTTAAATCTGTCAATTCAGTGAGAATAACAGAGAAAGACATCGAGGCTTTCATCCCAAAACTGTTTTACAAGCATGGATTCTGCAGAACCACACGGTGAATTGGTTCCAAGGAACTTCCACTTGAGCAAAACAATTTTAAAACAATTTTAAAAGTCCGACTTTCGACCACAATATAATACGTGAGGAGAAAGGTGTACATACAAATGAAGGTGTTTTACAGTTTGGCCTGCTAATCAACAGCAGCAGTGGTAGTAGTGGCACATGGTACTTTAAAACCTCTAGAACCCGATTGCCACAATATGCGTTAAACTCAAACTCCTTCTCGGGGTCATAACGCGGACGAATCTCGAATAAACGTCCGTAAATCATTGCAAAAATGACGACTTAAAAACTTGCCTGAGAACTTGCCTGAGTGTGTGGGGGGGATAACTCTAGTTTATCAGTAACTACTTCATTTAGTCATAGTGGAACGTTTGATGCAGAGCTTGATCATATAAAGTAAGTAATAATTTATCCTCCGTCAAAAAACAGTGACTTTCTTTGCCTCCTGAGAAACACCTTCACCAGCTGTGTTTTGTCACACAGTAGCACCAATGTACTTTGCCACAACAACACTTCCCCTGCTACCAGCTACCTTTCTGATCTGTGACATGACTGGAGAATTGCTCATTTATTTATTTGTGTGCGTGTGTGTGTGTGTGTGTGTGTGTGTGTGTGTGTGTGTGTGTGTGTGTGTGTGTGTGTGTGTGTGCGTGCGTGCGTGCGTGCGTGCGTGCGTGTGTGTGTGTGTATTCTGCTGAATATATGTTGTGTCACAGCATCGCCTCCTGGGTCAGGGCTTTATTTACTGATGGAGTTTGGTGTTGTGTGTAACGAGAACACCGCCGCCACAGATCACTACACAACCTTAATTATGTTATCCGTCAACTCCGGGTGTAAATATCCCGGAGAACGTGTCGCCGGGTTCCCAGTGGGAAACGCGCACACGCCACAAAAACATACGGCAAACGCATCCAGTCCTTTTGGTCGCCATCAATCACAATCTATTCTTGCCATCCGACTGATGTGTGCGTGATCAATATGTCTCAGCAGGTACAGGGCACTTTTTGTTTACTATCCGATCGTCTCACCGGGTCCCAGACAGAGAAGAGGGAGAGCGACGAGAGAAGAAAGTCAAACTTCACGGCGAAGGATAAGGGAAGCGGGTGAGACTGAGATAGATACACACCGGGTGAGAAAAAGGGGGCGGGGGATTGAAGAACAGACAGGTCAATCATTGAACAAAGTAGCAGCTTCTCAAGGACTGCTCTAGGCAGAGCTGCTCTGTCACAGATTTAACATGTATCACACACGTACAGCACATCAACAGTCCCACACACACACACACACACACGTACAGACACATCTCGACATACTTCAGCATGAGTAGGACTTGTCAGACTCGGTGCTGTTTACCCATAGTGAATATATGAAATATGGAGCATGGCTGTGTCAGGCAGCCTGGAGCAACACCCGTGTCTGTGGGATAAATAAACGCCCTGTGCCAGAGAAAGTTCAGGTTTGTTTTCAAAGGATGTTCCAGCCAACACTGTTGTTTTGGCTCTGAGGACCTGCCTGAGCCCATTCTGCAATAATAACTCACTCTTGAGATAACTTTCAATACTTTCCCCCTCCGCCGTCGAACAGCAAACAAATTCGAGAGCCGAGTGCATGCAGAATAACCACAGTGTGCGAGCCATCCGCTGCCCCTTTAAGAGTCAAGAGTTCAGGCCCCGTTTTAATTAAATTCAAGTCATTCGTGATGGATTCCGGGAGTCGATCACCGAACTCCACTCTGCTGCTCACTGAGAGAAAAGGTGTGCAGGTTGAGAGTGTTGCATATTTTTGTGTCTCAATAAACGCATCATTGACTGACACAAACTACGCCCGACTTCCTTCACACATCTGAAACGGTGTATTTTGTCTTCATCCTAATGAGGTGTATATTTGTCTCAGTGGTGTGTTCGTTGATCTGTAGCCGGTATTTTAGTGTCACCGGCCTCGCCGCGGTGACAGAGTAATTACCATGTGTGTGACCCTCTCCCATCCTGCGCTGTCCTGCCTAATTGTGGCTGTCACCACGACTTCCATTTAGCTCCAGATAAGAAACCGCTGGATGCCGATACACGCAGACTTAAGTCCCTTATCACAGAGGGCACATCAGGAAGATAAATGTGTTTACTAATAACTCTTTCCTCCATTCCGGCTGTTTAATGCCTGCTAGCTGGTGACTCATTCTCATCAGCGCAGGGCAGGCGGAGGTGTGATATTACAGTGGTGTGTAGATTGGTATATATAGCTGGTAATGAAAGGCAGCGGTGGAAGGTTTTTTTGTGACATTTTTAAGGGGAGACAAATTTGGCACCAAATTATGCACCTAAATGCAAAAGACTGTCCTCACACATAGCTGATGATATACACGGCACTGAGAATAGGGCCATGCTATGTGTGTGTGTGTGTGTGTGTGTGTGTGTGTGTGTGTGTGTGTGTGTGTGTGTGTGTGTGTGTGTGTGTGTGTGTGTGTGTGTGTGTGTGTGTGTGTGTGGATAATGAGTAGCCTGACTATCTATTTGTTCATCATGAGTGCGACCGAACAGCAAAATGTGCCATTAAACCTTAGGATTATATAAAGAGCCTTACATAAAGCCTGGAGCCAGCTAAAAATACAGAACCGAGCAGCCTTAACCCTATATATAGGTCTACCGGTGAATTATTCAATACAAGTGAAGTTTCACAAAAAACACTAATTTACGCAACAACTCAACTCAAGTACCCTGCCTGCCTCCCTGCTGAGATTTGAGGTCACCACTGTAAAGTGGTTTGAGCAAAGTTTGCAGCTGTAGTTTTTAGTAGGCAGTAAAAGGCAGGGAGAGGTGAAACAGAGCTGCAGATAAGCAGGTAAGCCTGGCTGTGAAAGAGAGATAAAAGACAGATTCATGTTTTGTTTTCATTTTTCCGTTTGGTTCACGTTGCTCGAAGTAAAATGTTTAACCGTTGGTGGCTGCGTGCGATGCCGCTGATATGAGAACCCTTTGCAACCCACACCGAGACCCCATGTGTCGTGTGGGACAATAAAGTATGCAAGAGCAATTTGAAAAATGCGTCTTCAGAGAAACGGACAACAGCGGAGGGAGATGCGCGCTCGCAAAGGTAACTGCTTGACCTTGCTGCACTGTGCGAGAATTCATCAGCTGTTGGCATTTTCTCAGCGTGAGCTTTCTTTTATGCAAAACATGAAGCAGTGCCCACAGCACAGCACGCCACACAAATAATGTTGGCTCACAAAACACACACAGACACACACACACACTAGGGCTGTCAACGAATAATCGAAATTCGAATATATATTCGAATAGTTGTTGAAAACAGAATTTCGAATGTGAAAATTAATATTCGAATGTAAAAAATAAAAATAAAAATAAAAGTATTTCGGAGGATAATTATCGTGAATCTGGCAACCCCCGCCGCGGCCGCGATGAAGTGTCCTCTTTTTGTGTGTGTGTGTGTGTGTGTGTGTGTGTGTGTGTGTGTGTGTGTGACGAGCCGTTCGGGGCAGAGTCTATGACCCGGAGCAGACGTGAAGCTGGTTGAGGCTTTCACGGGGTTTTGCTGTTGTTGTGGCGTAGGCTACGGCCCACAGTAGCCTGTTCTGTGTTCCCTTAATAAACACCCTATAAGCCATCTTACGTCTCGTAGCTTTCCTGACCCAGGGTCGCTACGCTATGTAAGCTAGAGTTAGCTTACCATTCAACGACAAGCAACTTTAGGCCACATCTCCAGAATGTGCACCCAAGAGATTATGGCATAAAATGTGGAACTTCCGCAAAACAGCCCCGTCTGGATACGTATTTTGCGCCGTCCGCCACAAGTTCGTTGTCTGCGGCACGACAGGAGGCCTGCACGCAAACATTTATTTCGTTCGTATGCAAGGACATGAGGGCTTCAGGGAGTTCTGTGAAGAACTGAAACCGAGGTACCTTATCCCTGATCAGCACTCAGCATGTGTTTATTGTTACCGTTCATTTAAACCGCTATGCGCGACCGACGGTGCGGTGCGGGGGGGGGGGGGGGGGACACCTAAACTGAAGAATTTTGTATTTACACATATATTCGAATATGTTCGAATATATGTGTTTTTTTTAAAGGGAATATTCTAACGTCATTTTTTAGCAATTTTGACAGCCCTAACACACACACACTGGAGACCAATCACAAGCTGACTTTCTACACACACACATCTGCAAATGTGTCAACACGTCGAGGCAAATGAGAGAATGCCGCTCCTTTTTCCCACGCCTTGTTTTTGTTTTCTATTCAGCCGCAGCTGACGAACATTCCCGGTAATTCTTCCCAAACTGCCATCACAAACAACAGATCCCAGGACACAAAACAGCAGGAAACGTGTGACCGCACCGCACTGATCGGACAACAACTCAAGGCTAGTGTTGTGCATGGGTTTAAGCATGTGCTTTGGTGAACTGTAAGCTGACCCTGAATCTGTGTCCCATATCCAGAGGGGAGCTGATGGATGGGATGAGTGGAAGACCACTTGGCCAAACTTGAAAGCCCTCTCTCTTGGACCCTGGTGGGCCGGTTTGACTCTGTTTGGATGGACAGTATGCATGTTTGTTTCCGTGTGAGTGTTTTGTGTGCATGCTAAGGTCCTGGCATGAGTTTCCTTAAAACCAACGATTGAAGATATAGAGAGATTACATTTGATCTGGTTTGTGCAAATGAGACATCCAGGGTAGAGTGCCTCTGCAGGTAATGTTTGGCATGCGCTTGATAATTCATAATGGGATCATATTAAAGGTCTTGACACAGCAAAGGGAAACAACCCTTTGATGTAATAGAGTGAACCTATTCCCTACAGTGGCAGCATAGATTGCAAGCCTAAAGACCTTTACACATAGATTTCTTTTTCTATGTGATTAATTTGCACATCAATATATATATTTTTTTAACTGTTGTCTTTGTCTTTGAGTAGCCCACTTTCAAAATTAAAGCAAATAAGTGGCGTATTTTTCCTTTAGGAGAAAGAGGGGGAAAAAAACATTTTGGGAACATTTTAGGAACCATAATGGTTAGCCGGGTGGGCAATCCACTGAAAGATTTCCATCTGGATCTCATCACAGGGAGGCTGAGAGTGGCTCGCTCTTACTGCGGTGACTGAACTCACCACACACACACACACACACACACACACGCGCGCGCGCACGCACGCATGCATGATGACTCATCCTCGACAGGAAAGGGAAGTGGTGTGCAGCTAAAACATGTCTAAATGTACCTAAAATGTATTGTTGCATCCTAAAAACATAGTTTTTTGTAGTCAAGCTGACCACATAGGGGCATTTCTCTGTCTCATGGCTCCACTGTTGGCGATGTATAACATGCAACTGGTGGGAAAACGCTTCATTCCCACTCCTGTGATAGGAACACTTATGCACTGTCGTTGTAATTAAAATGAATGATAATGGCGTTACCTCGAGGCTGAAAAAAGCCCGCTAAAATCTGCAGCTCAGGGAAAAGATGGAAAAATTAGATAGCTTTTTGATCGATTTTTTTCCTCGTCCCTCAGTCTTTAGGGCAAGTTGTGAGCTTTTACCACTACTTTACTCTCTCACTGCATCCTTCAACCTTCTTTCCTTTCTCCCTCTGGCATTACAGACAACTTAGATGATTTAAAAACTGGGAAACACACATCCCACCATACGCTAACTGAAACCATGAGATCCAGTGGCTCTGTAGCAACCCGGGTATGTATTAACCACCTGGTTTACTGGCTCCAGCATATACTGTAGTGGATCTCAAATATTTTCATTAAAGACGGCAGTTTATTTGCATGAGGAAAATATTCTCTCCTAAACCTTTTAGGCAGTTTTTCTGTCATGTTTACCATTCTTTCGCATTGCACACCTACTTACATATACATGTGCTTTCACAGTATACAAAAATTGGCTAAATATAGATTTCACTGTGATCTTTAACAGAAACATTTGTCCCGACCTAGAAAGTGGGGGTTGCATCCACAGATAGCTGGAATAAGTGAACATTCATCATGAAGAAATTAGAGAACAAGACAGGTGGTAAACATTGACTCTTCATCCAGCCACAAGACTTCAAACAGCCTAGTCACCCTTCGTGTGAGATGAAGAGGAAGACATAGGGGAAAACAGTATATGAGGCTTGCAAAGAGGGCAGAAGTCCTCTCTACGTGTAAGAGTCAGAGAAAGAAACGGAGAAGAGATGCTCAGCCACAGTGCTACCCAAACTGAAATATAATTGTATAGATCATCAAAGGGTTCCTTCCCACTCACTTCCTGCTTGCTATAATTAGACCTGTGCTCTCTCTGGCAGCCACCACCAACTTTAGGAACCCTCTCTGCCTTGAGCCGGCACAGACACTGGCCTGGGTTCAGATTCTGTGCTTCCTCTCTGGAGGATGAGGATGCTTTTCTTTTTTTTTTGAGAAGGGAGTTCTGAGGCAGCGCTAGCATTGCATGCCTCATGCAGCACTAATCTGGAGTGTGGGACCAGCTAGTTGATGGGTACCTGGGGGACCCCAGATCAGCTCCGGACATCAGTCATTAGGAAGGTTGGAGAGCTGTAGTGAGGTGGAAAAACACTCAGCTAACGACCACATGGCCTCAGTCGCACAGACCTGAACCAACTGCCCTGACCCCTCGTAACTCATGCACACACGCACACACACGCGCACACACGCACACACACGCACACACACACACACACACACACACACACACACACACACACACACACACACACACACTCCACATCCTTCAAGAGGGCATAACAGCCCAACAGTTTGGAAAGGAAACTGTGTGACCTGCAGCAGAGCAAATTCCCATGTATCCAGTGTGACTCTGCATGTGTGTATGTGTGTGCACGTACGCATGCATGAACTTGTGTGTGACAGAGAGAGGTGGAGTTGAGGCTTTTTTCTATAGAGCGAAAGCAAACAGTCCATAAAGAGGCCCTGCCACTCTCCCATTTCAATGTAAATCAGTCTGACTCTGTTAGGGGGTTAAAGAACTCTCTAGGGGCCTGGCAACTACCACCGCTGGGGTCACACATGCACACGCGCACACACACACACACACACACACACACACACACACACACACAAGCAAGCAGAAGCGCACAACACACAAATGCACAGGCACAAACATGTGCGTGCACGCGCACATGCACGTTCTGAGGCGAGAGGCCCAGATAAAGAGCTCAGAGAGCCTGTCAGAGTGTCAACTCCCATTAGGCCAAAGGCTGTTGTGTGTGTGTGCAGGCAGGCGTGCTGCTTTTTGCATTTCATTCAGCACACACACACTCTCTTTTCCTCACACACACCCTCCCAGAGCCGCCCCGCCTGGCTGACATGCTGTTTCAGACAAGACACACAAAAGACAACGGATCCCGCCTGAAAAGACAGACATCTCCTACATTTCCTACATCACACACAGCGGAGAGAAAAGAGGGGAAACAGAACAAGCACTAAATGATTTTAGATGAGCAGAGGTTGTGCCTCTGTGGAAGTTTTCAGGGATTGTCTACATGATTAACCTCACAAGCAAACAAGAGTGTACACTTCAACAGCAGCAATGCATTTGAAGTTTCCAGTTTCGAATATCAGAGTGCAGTGTTTATTTGCTTTGTGGATGTAAACTGTGATGTCATGCATTATTATACAGTAACTGAGTGGAGAGCAGGGACTTAACCACATCTAAAGACGGGGAGGCGGAGGTTTAAAGAGCAGAGAAGTCTCGGAGAGGCTGCGTAACCTCGGTGACCTGCACAATTAGTGCTGCACTCCCTTGGCTGCCTGTGGCCAGCAAGTTGTGTAAAGTAGGATGGGGCTGTTAGGACACAAACAGAGAGGACAGGAGGGCTGATTTCCTCCCACCGAGCCTCCAGAAGCACATTACAACCTGAGGAGGAGTAAGCATGCCAACAACCGCCTCGAGATGTAAAGAAAGATGAAGAAAGAGACTGAGAGAAAGGAGGAGAGCAACCTATCGAGCCACCAAAATGCCTTTACATAAAGACGCACACACCCACATGTCTCCAGCAGCGTGTGTGCCCCGACTCAGATGACTCAGGCAGGTGTGTCAGTGTGTTACAGCCCAAAGCATTGGCATGCTCAGGCGGCATTATCGGCTCTACCCACATAATCAACAGTGTCGATGCCGAACAGGCTAGAATGACTTGAAGTCTCTTTGTACTTCTCGTTTGTGAGGATCCCTGGTCTTTAAACATTGCTCCCCTTGCCTTCAAGTCATTCATATCCAGAGTGCAGGCTGACAGCTGTAGCTAAAAACAGTCATCTGAAAACAGCGTGCGCTTGATCTAGGGGGAACTCCAGCCACCACAAAACAAAATGTTTTGTGGTGGCTGGATTTTTAAAAAGTTTTTTTTCATCCCATACCCACACATGGCTAGTCATGCTTCTGACACACATCTCAGTCTGCCTCTGCTGCCTGTTCAAAAAGCTTGAAACCACAGCCCGAATCCCCCCCCAGGCAAGAGACTGATTCGCAAGCGCACAGTCAGAATCTTTCTTGTACACATGCTCATTACGTAGTTCACTTTTCACCCATATACATCTTCCCCGAGTCTAGGGATTGGCCGTGCATCAGTCATGGCCCTACGTGTACACACAGGCTCAGACCGGCGGGCAAACAGAGGGACAAACACAAAAACAGACGCACACAAATTGCTCATTACGGAAATACTGCTGACTTCATGGTTCACATGGGCTCAGCACAATCCATGTGAATCAATAACTTATCAAGATCCTGAGGGTCTTATAGCGACAAATCCGAGACCCTGGAGGAGAGTTGAGGAAGCTAAATTGAGGAAGCAAAGTTGAGGAAGCCAAGTTTCGCAGCGCTCCCTCACACTGATATACTACAAATTAAATACGTATTTGAAGGTGTTTTTGCTTTTCAGAACTCTGGCACAGAGATCACAGAGCCTGCAGTAATTAGGTTGGCAAGAGCTCATATGAAACTTCAGATATAACTTTGACATTTTATAGTAGGAAAACATTGGCAATTTGGTGATGTGACCCAAAGTGGGGTTGAATTTTTCTAAGAAAACATCATGTACATAAACGTGGTCCAGGAAATTTAGACACGGTGTATTTCTAGATTGGATATTTTTTTTTAATGTATTTGAAGAATGTATTTGAATATATTGACATGTACTTGCCAAAAATGAACCTGGAATTTATTTTCAATGTTATTGTACTTGTTATTGTATTGAATTAAAATGGAAAACATTATTCTATTTTTATCTTCTGGATATAGAAGTTTAAATTATGTTTTTGTCTGGCTGGTCTCCTCGTACATTCGTAGCTATACACGAAAAATAATTCAGAGATATCCCACAAAATAATTTTGTATGTTATGCACGTAACCATGAAGTTGACCGTAAACGTGGCGGTGAATGGGTCCAACATTGATTTTATTTGTCAGCGAACTTACGTATAGTTACTGTAAACCAAACAACAATATATTCATAAACCTAATTTAGTAGTTTTGTTGCCAAAACCAGAGTTGTTTTCTGTGAAGACGGATGTTTATTTTGGAAAGACTGTATGCAAGCAGAAATTGACGTGTGGCTGGCTTCTTTTTTTTAAAACGCACAATAAATAAGGTGTAACGTTTTGTAGAATAGCATACAAACTGTAGGAGGATACATTGTTTGGTATCATATAGGACAGTGGTTCTCGAATGGGGGTACGTGTACCCCTGGAGTATACGTGAAGGCACTCCAGGGGATTTTTTAAAAGTTTTTAAATGGTTATTTAATACATATTCAATAAAATATAAGTGTATGTGTAATTATATACTGTATATCAGACACTGATGCCACAGCGCTGTGTATTACATTTTTTAAATGCTTTGCGCTGGTTAGGGGGTACTTGGCTGAAATAAATATTTCACAGGGGGTACATCACTGAAAAAAGGTTGAGAACCACTTATATAGTAAATATGATTAGGGATCCATACCTATCGGCGTCAAAAACTGATGTATTTCATGCATTCAAGGCAAGGCAAGGCAAGTTTATTTGTATAGCACATTTCAACAACAAGGCGATTCAAAGTGCTTCACATAAAACCATTAAGAGCATCAAAACATAATGCAGAGAAAACAGGATTTAAAACAGTTAAGAAAACATTAAAACAGTAGAAAACAGGATTTAAAACAGTTAAGAAAACATTAAAACATTCAAAAACCTAAATAAAAAATAAAAATTGAATAAAAGTTGCAGTGCAGTTTAAGAAATAAAATGCAGTAGTGAGATGCAGCAATTTAATCTGGATCAATTAAAGGCAACAGCAAACAGAAAAGTCTTCAATCTGGATTTAAAGGAGCTGAGGGTCTCAGCAGACCTGCAGCTTTCAGGGACCTTGTTCCAGATATGTGGAGCAGAAAAGATGAACGCTGCTTCTCCATGTTTAGTTCTGACTCTTGGAACAGAAAGTAGACCCGTCCCAGACGACCTGAGGGTTCGGGATGGTTCATAAGGTAGCAGCAGATCACAAACATACGTAGGCCCTAAACCATTCAGTGCTTTATAAACCAGCAGCAGGATTTTAAAGTCAATTCTTTGTTTGACAGGAAGCCAGTGCTTCAGACTTTTATATATATATATATATATTATTATTATTATTATGTCTGTTGTATTTAACTTTCAAAACCTGGCAAAAATATGTATTAATTATTATTATTTATGTATTTTAAACAATCCTCCGTTCTGCTTCAATCCAGGCTCGACACTGTGCCGCTCTGCTGAACCAACTCTAAAACACCACAAACCTCACTGTCACACAATACCTGTTGTCTCTGCCATTTGGCTGCAAACACAAGGACAAGCTATAGCAAAAAGAAAAGCTTCCATTCAGCTCTGTTTGTAACAAGGGCAAGGATGATGCTGTGAGAAAGCAGGCAAGTCAGCAACATTTACCTCTTAGAGAGATGAGAGCACCCAGGGCACTGGCCACAGGCCCAGCAGCATTCCTGCCTATGAAGTACAGATAATTGTTTTGAGAGCCCCTGTTGAGAGTCGCTGTCTCATTTCCATATCTCCATAGGAGTGGACATGATATAGTAGTGTGGATACCATGAGCCACTGAAAATGGCAGACTGTATAATAACCCTCTGACAGCTGCATGCTAGTTAGCTCTCCTCTATCAAGAAAAGCACATGGGAGTTGACAGGATTGCAGAGAAATGAAAGAAAAGGGACGAGACTGAAACACGTAGGAGGTAAAAAAAAAAATACAGAGAGAAGACAAGAAGGATGTCAGAAATGGAGAGAATATAAAGTGCAATTACTTAGGCCAAGGCTCATTGGTATAAATTATCATCTGCTGGTATCCATGACTGCAGCTGTAACCTTTGGTAAATGACTCTACTTAGTCCACGACACGGCCACCAGCCCGATGGGAGATAACATCAACATCCCACAACAACACCACACACACACACACACACACACACACACACACACACACACACACACACACACACACACACACACACACACACAGACTTAAGTGTCTCTGCAGAGAGATAAAGAGACACACCCATAACATACACTATCCAGGGACTATATTCATTATTCAGTCTTCATCAGAGGAAATATTCACTGATCCCTTTCTATCACCTCACTTGACGAACTGGGAGGAAATGTAATATGATGTAAATTACTGGGATATTATAATATAACAAATGATCCCATTAACAATGCCTGGATGGAGAAAGAGTTAGAGGCAGCAGTTGGAAGACTTGATTAAACTTGAGGAATGGAGACCACAGAGGAGGGGAAGACTTTATTTAACATGCAGGATAGCGCTTGTCTATAGCCCCAGGTAGGACAGAAACACAGAGCTAAGCTACTTCGGCACTCCATCCACCAGGAAAAGTGCAGAGAAGGGGTTTTCCGCCTAATGGAAGCCATTCATTATCATATACCTTTATACTTTGCAGTCATCACTATCTTAAGTTAAATCAATTGGAAGGGAGTGTGTATTGTCAATGGTGGATGGGGGGTGGGGATATTCTCTCTCTCTGTCTGTCTGTCTGTCTGTCTGTCTGTCTGTCTGTCCGTCTGTCTGTCCGTCCGGAGCACACTTAATGGCCTGCACACACTCTGGCCCTATGGAACTGGCTGATGTTATCAACGGATGAATGGTCACGTAGGTCAAAGGTCAAGTCCAGCGCCGTTGTTTTGACTCTGAAACCCTGTGTGTTCACTCTGCTTCCTCTCCCCTTAATCCCCACCAGCTGTGTGTGTGGACATGCACTTAAGTGAGTGAGGCTAATAGCGAGAAAAAAATTGCTAAAGTCATTGCGGCCTCTGTGTGTGTGTGTGTGTGTGTGTGTGTGTGTGTGTGTGTGTGTGTGTGTGTGTGTGTGTGTGTGTGTGTGTGTAGAGCTGCATGATGCTGCTAAAGCCAAATGACTTACCAAAGTAATGAGCTAAGCTTACTTAATTTAAATATAATCTACCTATGGGAGACATCAGACGTTGTTTTTAATTCAATGACAGCTGGCATCCAGCAGGAGCAGCGGAATCTATCGAAAATATTCATTTGGCGCAACAGGAAGGAGAAATCAATCCCATAAAAACAGAGCACTTAATAGAGTTCCATTAAAGCGAGCAGAAATGGCCACTCCACTGCAGAAGGGCACCGAGAGGCCAGGCTGCATTTTAGACTGAATAAAGTCATGCTCCATTTTCAGCCAGTCCTGACAACTGCTTTTTTTAAATGACACTTGATACCCTCACCCCTCCCACTACTCAGCTGCAGACACACTTGAATAAAGGCATGCGTAGGAGGGGCGGGGGGGATGATAAATGGATGGGTGGTGTTGTGGAGGAGTGGGTGAGGGGGTCAGACGCCGGGGCCGCACATCTCCGTCCTGCGCACCACACACGACTGTCTGCAAACGTGTGTGTGTGTGTGCGTTTCACATTCCACCTGGTCGGTGGGAGTCGCAGTGAGATCCTCACACAATCCCAATCCTTCGTGTTGTGGCAGCAGTCGAGTGGCGAGTGTCAACGTGAAGCTGTCTGAAAGCTTATAGCATGAGTGATAGATTTCATTCTTTGTTTTTACCTTACAGACAGACTGAAGGGTAATTCTTTTTTTATTACAGGCCGAGTCTTTTATTTTTATTTTTGGCCATCATTCCTATTAATAATAATAAACACCTCGCTCACGACGTTATATGCAGAGTTCTGGGAACACAGCAAGCCGCAGCAAGAACATGGGCAGGCAGTCAATTTCAAACAAAGTTCCAGTTTGGACAATGTTATTTGGAAGACAAAATGAAGACAAATTAACCCAACAGACATATTACCCAATATGTCTGTTGTAAACCTCCATTACGGCTCACAGACTGACTCTCCTAACTCGGTTTAACTGAACGGTTGACTTGTTTACAGCCTGCACGGACGTGAGAGCTCTCGTTCCTTGCTCATTTCCCTTTGTTGTGAAATGAGCATGTATAGTTCTGGTTTTATTTACCCTCCCACAATAAATGAAAGAATTATCTTGGACTGACGAAGCAGGACTGACGTACAACGCTGTCATATTTCCACGGAATTTCACAGAAAAACTCAATCTGACGTCGTTCCGCATCCTATCTAACCCCATCTACACGTCTTTCTCTTGAGCCCCTGAGGAGTTGTGACATAGAAGCCGTGAAGCAGGAGCCGAGGCATGTTGCAGCCGGTCAAAAAGTCCCAAGTGTGGAGGCTGCAAAGTATTAACCCTGCGACGGCTGGCTGTAGAGCTGGGGTGTGCGCTGCAACGTGGGTCTGAAGAGGAAAGATTTCCTTGTTGGTGTATTTTAATTAGGCTCGAGTTACTGAGGCCTGCAACAGCTTGTCTGGTGGCTGACCTGGAGAGACGGGATTACCTTCTCCAGCTGCTCTCCTCCCTGCTGCCTCTCCTAATGCCATCTTTATTAAAGGGACAGACGACGCTGGCTCTATCTCTCACACATCACAATTGGGCCATTTGGTAATAAGGTGTGTCACAACCAACTGGACATGGGGCAGCATTCTTGTCCTTTCCTCTCACACACACACACACACACACACACACACACACACACACACACACACACCCTGCTGACCATGTGTGGACACCTGGTCTGGAGGTAGAAACCGAAGGCATTCCTGAAGCCTGGGAGCTTAATTCCCCCAGATTAGACAATACAATCCACCTAAGGGTTAATCAACAAGTAGCATCACATCCTGCCAGTGAAACCTTTATGTCCACCCACTCAGGTACAAATGCCTGCTTGGATAGGGAAATGTTTGCTTGCAAATAAAAATAAATGAAGCTCAAGTCAGGCGCTAGCTCGACAGTCAATAATTAATTTCCCTCATAATACACACACCATGTGTCTGCTCACTCAGAAAAGTTTGTTCGCCACCTCCGAGAGTCAGAAAAGCATTTATGGGGTTTTTGCTGACATGACACATTTGCTCGCCTCAGCCCGTAGAGAAAGTCCCTGGATAAAGGGCTTTTTCTTTAAATCCCTGATAGCCCCCGAGCTCCAAGGAGGACTTAGCCGGCGACTGACAGCCAGGATGGGAGGTGGGGCAGGGGTTTGACGTCGGATCTTATGGGTGTTGTGTGGGTCGGGTAAAGTGGTAGGTAAATATTTGAAAGCCGTCAGTTGAGGTTTACGTGTGCCTTTTGGCAGGTTGGGGTTCTGGTTGCAGTCGGAGCACTTACAGATATGC
Organism: Myoxocephalus aenaeus; assembly: GCA_038501785.1. Classification (NCBI taxonomy): domain Eukaryota; kingdom Metazoa; phylum Chordata; class Actinopteri; order Perciformes; family Cottidae; genus Myoxocephalus; species Myoxocephalus aenaeus. The sequence goes on along the minus strand of JBAMJR010000151.1, from coordinate 2,240,860 downwards.
AGGATATTCCTTTGCATTTGGGATGCGCAGCAACAGCAGGGTCATCTTGCTGTAAGGTCAAACGCGGAATACCATGCGGGAGACAGTGTGCCCTGTGTGGGCGGGTGCAGTTGGCTTTCCGGCCCTTGAATGGCAGCTTGCAGCTGCCCTCGGTGTGTGTCTGTCTGCCTGCCTGCCTGCCTGCCTGCTTGCCTGCCTCAAATGCTGCGTCCGGTGGTCCGGTCGCAGAATGCAACAGCTACCTCCCAGCGCGCCCGGCACAAGCTCCTCACACAGCTGTTCACCACGCAGTCAGTACCAAACACAGCGCCTGTTTGCATATGTGTGTCTATGTGTACGCCTGTCTATGTATGCGCGCCAGCCAGATCAGACACACACACACACACACACACACACACACACACACACACACACACACACACACACAAGAATAGATCCCTGCTTCAGAGCGTGTGAACGGAGCAACCTCTGCGACTCCTCCTTTCCTGTTCACACTTCAGCCTCGGCCCCGCTAAATCCCGCTTCTATCCTCTTCCACCCTAAATAAAGTCATATCCTTCCTTCCCCGAAATTGTCGACTCCTTCGTTTGCTCATTAACTTCATTACAGAGAACGTGACAAGGTCTTAGATCATCTGTGCGGTTGACTGCTATGTTTGGAGCATTCATTAACAGAGCTACAGTGATGGCTTTGCGCGTAGATGTTATGGGATCAATGCTGTAATGAAGGGCATAGTGTGTGGGAGGAAGCATTTATTATCATTACGAGAAGTAATACAACTTTTGCCCCCTAACAATGGCTCACTCCCACACAAAGTGTATGTTAGTGCTGCGCTTGGACCAGGAGTACTACCCTTAATTGGTGGAAGTATTGTCCTAATAGTGTCACGGTGGCATTGCATTAAAGACACATTGTCATTCATTTCATAAATAAAACCGAAGCCAACTGTGTCACCATCCGCTCAAATCCAGGAACATTGCATATAGCTCAGCTACGTCATAGCAGAGCAGATTACAACGTTTAGATGGGAACTGAAATGGGATCAATAAATAATGAGTGGAAAATGTCACGTGTGTCACTCGATCGTCAGCAGTTCACATTGATATGGCATCTTATCGCCGGTCTGCAAATTACCCACAGCACCGGCTATGAATATGATTAGCGTTCTCCTTTTCGCCGAGAAAACTCTAATAAACACAATTGCATTATATCCGAATTCATTTCGTACCTTCCCGTGCATTTCCTTTAGTAAATGTGTCAGTCATCAGGATTGCATCACAGCAAACTAGATCCTGTAATGTCCTTAAATTTAGAGCAGGAAACAAATCGTCACTAAACAGATTTGCTTCCCTCTTTCCTTCATCTACAAAAAAAAAATAGAATCTCTGCTGAGGGAGCAATATATGCAAACAGAGCACAGGTCATTGCTCTGCAAATTACAGATATACGTTTCAGTCCTACCTCCAGTCAGCGCATTTAGCTGTTGGCTATAAAACTTGTCACCTTTCTCTGACCTTTGGTTAGGATGATTTTTTTTAATATAAAAGCAGCCGATGAAGCAAATCAGACGTCGATGTCAAACCTACAATCTGTGACTCGCAACTCACCCAAAGAGTAGTAATAATATAACTTAGATCCAAACGGTTATAAACCGTTCTCTGAAGTCAAACTGACATTTTAATTATGCTCATTTGTTGTGAAGTAAATATAGATGATGATATTATTTTTTTCACCCACGCTGTTTTTGGAAGTATTCGTGGAAACAGCTTCTTTCACTTTTCAATATTAAACATTTGTGAGGACCCATTGTGATGCTTTAAATGTCATCGTTAGCCTCGTTACTCCAGTTGTGGTGTACGGCAAATTACCTCCGAATTTAGTGTCAAAGCTCAAAGCAACGAGTAGTTTCATAACCTCAACACTCTACATTGAGGAAATAAAGTACAGAATCACTTGCTATCACGGCAGAAATCAAAGCACCATTAATACAGCCTCCATACTTATTTCCTGACAAAAATATTTTTCCGTTTGACTTTAAATCAGCGCAAAAAAACAGCCGCCAGGCGCAATACGGTGTCACTTAAAGAGAAGGTGTTTCATGCGTGGTATATTTCATCACGTTTCAACGTGCCAATTGGTGTTTGCTCTCGTCCAAAAGGCCGAGCACCAGAATGATGGAACAGATTTCCTGACATGGGTGGCCCTTGTGGGTCCGGCTGAGTTGGGGATTTAGAGAAAAAAGGTCTGAGTGTAGATTGGAGGACACAAAGCTTCTCGACAGGACTGCACAGTCAGGTGACAAATGGTGCCCCGGGCCAGCCAAGTGCCAGAAATGGCCTCTTAATCAATCAGAGGTCACCATGGAAGCTCCATCCAGACTGCCTTCACCCTGAGAGGCAGCCATCTGATGGACCATTCAATGCCAAGCCGCAAAGCACACAGCCTTTTCTCCTAGTTAGCACATCCCCGCTGCTGTTAATGTCGACTCATCACTTCTGAAAACTGGACCACTCTCAGCAGAGAAGTCTTTATTTTAATTTAATTTTTTGCATTTACTTGTTCATTATTACAGTAACACCAAGATAATTGAGCTCTCTGTGAAATGTCTGAATTCAACTAGGCAGCAACCATTTGTTTTTCTCCTTAACTAGCCCCGTTGTTTTTTTTTATATTCTCAAGTGACCTTTGGTTCTCTCCATCTTTTGGCCTCGGCCCCAACCATAATCCTCTGGCCCCCATCCTTGACACATGGCCATCTGTACTGGCATTTCAGGCAGTAAATAAGGGAGTGGAAGGTTGTGCACTCTCTGGTCGGCCCATCCTAAGGCCAAGCCCTCACATTCTCCTCTGCACCCTGAGGCCCACCCTCACACACCTCCTGGGGTTGACCTACACACTGCCGAAGTCCCTAAGGAAGCATATCATGCTTTGGGAGTAGCACCGGCCTTCTGTCCTCTGTCCTTTACCCTCCACCCCTATAACACTACTCTACCACCATCACCATTCATCTGTCCATCTCCCAACATTAATACATTCATCTGTCCATCCCTACTATCAATCCAAACATACTCTCATTCTCAAAGACCTTTGTCATTCACCCATCTGCTCCACTTATAGCTTATAGCTAAACCATGTCTCAATGTAATCGTCTATCCTCCCAATACCCAATATAAAAATCATCTTCAATCAATTCAAATTTTGAATAAAAGAAGGGACATTTTTTTTATTCCTTGAGCTAATTAAAGTGTGGCCTCAATCTCACCAGTGCAACTCTTATGTTGTGTTATCTTGGATATAAAAATTGGATATTTTAGATTGTCTTGAGTGGGAAGACAGTAAAGCCATGATTTATCATTTGACTGTCCCTGGGTTGGTGACAATTCATGTCAGTAGCAAAACGCTACAAGTACGCTACAAGCAGACTAAGAATTGTCAAAGCTAACAATAGTGCACCAAAACCCATTAAAACCTACTGAAACGGTGTCACATTGCCATTACAGCCATGATAAAACCGTCAATTCACGGGGAAAGAAACGACCACTCGATACACCCACCAATCACCAGACTCCCACGGATCCATATGTGCTCACCCATCCTGACACTCGGTACCTGCGTCTGCACAAACCTTCGACACATTGATCTATTCATCTTCCCCCTCTATCACCACAACAGATGCCCGTGCTGATTCAGTCCCCACGGGACGCAGGGACATCACACATAATGTCCCTGCGATATGTCCCCTCTCACCCTGGACATATCCTGTTCGAGTCCCTCCCCTCTGGCAGGAGGCTGAGGTCCATCAGGACCAAGACCTCACGCCACACAAACAGTTTCTTCCCGTCAGCAGTCGGGCTCATCAATGGGGCTCGGGTCCCCCACTGACTGTCTCTGTCACCCCCAGCTATTTTAATTTTTAATTTTAACTCTTAATTTTTATTTTTATTTTTATTTTCTCTTCTTTATTTTTATTCCTCTTTACCATTCACTCCTCTGCACACCGCATACTTAAACACTCGTCACTTTAACATACACTTTAACTTAAATACACATGTCACTTTAACGTACATTCACATTAACGTATCTGTTGACTGAGCACTTGCTTATCTTACACATATTTTAATACCAATTGCACTGTTGTTTTCGTTGATTGTTGATTGTTGATTGTTGTTTGTCTCGTCTTACGTCCCATGTCCATGTCCAATGTATGCACCTTCCGCCTCAAAAAAATCCTCGTTTGTGTGAAAACATTCCTGGCAAATAAATGGTTTCTGATTCTGATTCTGATTCTGAAACCCAGGACTGAAAGAAACGATAAGTGGCAAGATTGAAGCGCCAGTAAAAAAAAAAAAAAAAGAGGAAGAGGGTGGGACAAGTGAGGGACAAGTGAGGGATAAGCGGGAACAAAGACATGCAAGAAGTGCCAAACTGGGATCAGGCAGATCAGCAGTGCAAACTAGTGTTTCCTGTGCAAAGTATTGAGATGCAGATCCCACTTTCTCAGCTCATAATGGGGGCTGTCAATGTGTATGTGTGTGTGTGTGTGTGTGTGTGTGTGTGTGTGTGTGTGGGTGAGGATGTTCGCTTGGGACGAATTCTCACACATCTGCTAACCTGCCTTTCTAATGGGGTGCAAATGGGCCTCCATTGTCCGGCCTCGCAGACCTGGTTAGAAACGACCCGACACGTCCGATGACGACTTCAACCTCGCATGCATACGGGATACGGGATGTTTACACGCACACACACGCGCACACACACACACACACACACACACACACACACACACACACACACACACACACACACACACACACATGTAGATCGACTAAAAAAGCAACAACGATCATTTATAATTCATTTATTGTGTTCATAGTGCACAGTAAATATTCGTAGTGTAACATTATTTGTAAAAAAAAAATATTTGTTGTGCTTTTAAAATTGGATTATAACAGTTTTTCTAGAATACATAACGTATGAGTTTGTGGAGTTGTTTGACTTTTTTTTACTTCTACTCGACACAGTTTAAAATTTCTCAACAGAAAAAAAAAGTTGCTAGTTTTTTGCTGAAGGAGGAGATTTTCGCTTCAACCATCACCCTCTTAAATCCAAACATTTCTATTTCTAAAGCTGTGTTTTACTAAGCAGCCACAAGTCAGCTGAAATGATTTTACTAGAATGGAGGAGGGGGGGCAATACGGGGTCACACAGGAGGAGAACTGTGAGGGAGGGGGTCGCTTTTTCTTTCTCTGTGGGCTCTAGGAAAGAAAGGAAGGAAGCCCGAGCAAAGCAGAGAAGCCCGAACCAAACCGAGGAGAGGTGCTGGTGGGGGAGGGACTGGAGCAAGAGCGCTGCTCATTGGTAGGCTGCGTCTCTCTCTCTCTCTCTCTGGATGGATTGACTTAACACGGGTCGAATTACACCATTTGCCGTGCATTAGTTTGTTTTTATCTCAGCCAGGAGAAGTTGATTCACTACGACGCGCAAAACACATCATTTTTTGTTTTGCTTTCTGGGGGATTACAACCACACAAAAGGATACAAAATAAGCAATTCAGATGAGGTGAGTTTCTTGCCGCTACGTGGATTTACTTTGTTGCGCCGCATTACGCAGCGAAAGTCGAGGGGGGAAAACTAGAGAGAAGTCTTTGCTGGGATACGAAATATTTCTCTTGACCAACGCTGCTCTGCAGAACCGGTGGTTGCAGGACAGAAATAGTTCACGTCCTGACTATTTTTTACTCACGCTTTGACGCGATTTATTATTCATTCATTCCTTTCGCGACCGTTCAACGTGTATCTGCTCTGCTCCGCTCGGAAGCGTTTTCTCCTGCGCTCATAAAGCGGTGGAACGGAGAGGTAAACCACATCTAAAGTCACCTCTTTATTTGTTAGACAGCCTCCCCTCCTATCGAAGCGGTTGGAAATCTTTATTTAGGATGCATTATATTAGGTTTTAGAGTCGCACGTATCAAGCTGGTGAATCAAAAACTAAGTGAGCTACTGGGATGAACAAGCACAGAAATACGCTTTGTGTAAATAGACTGTATTTATTTATTTGTATTCTGGTGGAGCTGTTTGATATCACGCTCTCCCGTCAGACTAGCACGCCCTCTATTATCTTAAATGAGCCTTCAATCAATGCGTGCACATGAAGTCCGAGCGCGGCGTATGGCGAGGATAGCGCGTCGTTAATGTTTATGCCTTTCCCCTCTGCTTTCCAAAGTTAATAGTAGTGGAAAGGGGGCTGGTGTATCGGTGTATGAGGGAGGGGGCTGTGTGGTCGTGGCACAGCTTTGAAGATCAGTCACCAGAGCGCAAGGGGCCCGGGGACGGAGACAGAGCAGCCTGTCCAAAAAGGCTCGTTTGTGGCGAGCGGAGCGGAAATCTGTGCGCAACTGGATCCCCCAAAGAGAAAGAGAGAGAGAAAAGTGGGGTCTGAATGGAGCTTTAAATGACAGGAATATTACATGCTGTGTGTTTTCTCTTAAATGGATTACCAAAGGAGTATGACATTCAGTCGGATTTCCCCGTTCACGAGTGAATTCGGACACACAAGGTAGGTGTCCTCGATGCTTTTCGATTATTGATGTAGTTAATTTTATTGTTTTGGTCCACAAGAAGCTTTTATTAAAACGGATCTTTGGATAAAAATAAATAAATAAAAAGGCACACATCACTTCTGTGTTCTGCGACCCGGAGAGCTTATCTGTGAACAGAATATATACAAGGGGGACAAAGTACTTGGATTTCAAAGTAAAATATACCAATCTTAAAAGCAGATGTTCACATACATTATGATTCATCGGGAGTAAAATCAGAGCCACGCCAGTGTTGGTCCGAGCTCTCACGCAGAGAAGTGTCCGCATTTCACGACAGTTTCAGCCACAATAGCTCACCTCCTCTGTTGTGTATTGTTCCCGAGTTGTTTTAATGATTCAAGGCAAGACATTAAAGTGTTTTCTGACATTTCGACACAAATCAACTTAAAAAAAGGAGCAAAGGACACGTTTGAACGGAGCATGCTGGCAAACAAGCAACAATAAAAGACGAGCAGAGCAGGACGGGCAGTTTCACTTGAGGGTCGCTGACTCCTCACTCACCGATGTCTTTAATCTATTTAATGTATACCCAATTTCATTATGGCATTCGTATATTGGGATAATAAATCGGAGGACGCTCCGTAACCCTTTATTTTTGGAGGCAGAGCAGCGCGAGAGCCCAGCCCTGTGGCTGCGTTAAGTGCCGTGGAGGCAGTTGAGCGCAGCAGCCCCATCACAGTTGTCACTCCACCGCTGTCCCCCGCGTCTTTGTTGTCTTTTGTATGGGTCCTACATGTGGACTAAAGGGCTCTGAAAAGATTCACCACGGATAAACCTTGAATGCCTTTACGCCCCGGTCTGCACAATGCTCGCATTAGCGCCAGGGCTACTGCATGGGTTGTGTGCGCAAAGGAGGAGCGGAAAGATCCCCAAGCACAAACTTGGAAGAAGAACAAAAAAATTACCAGCGACTGAAGGAAGAGAAACAGTGAAATAATGAGAGAAATACGGAGAGAATTAGGATGGTTCATTTGATTCACGAGGAGGCATTTAAGTGGGAGTAGAGTAGCTTTAGGAATTGTTCTGCTGTGCTGGGTCTCATTATTTGAGGAAATTTGGCCAAATTAACTAAAGGAGCAAAGGGAGATGAAGCATTTGGGCGTAATCTAAAGTTATCTTCTTAAAAAAAAAAAGGTGCACAGTTAAATTTACTTTATGTGTCTAAATATATTGATGCTATTCTCTCATACCAACACAGTCCCTTTACAGATGTAACAACAGAGCAGATCTGTGTACGTTTCCATTAAACTCTGGAGCATCGGCGTCAGCCACACAGAGTGAGAGGAGAACCCCAGCTTAGTTACTGGAACCACAAACTTGATACTGGCAGGAGCACCGCACTCCAGCCAGGTCGAACACCAGAACCAGACGAGGGGTTAGTTGACAGCACAGCTGGCTGCTGCTGCGTCTCACTTCACCTCACCGGCCACGGGGTCAGAACTCAGCGACCAGAACGATCACCGTTAACCTCCACTACAGCCGCCTGTAACCCCGGAACAGCCACCATTGAACCGTACAGTGATCAGTGTTAACCCTTTACTCCGCGAGCCTTATGGTTGCCCCAAACTGCTGCTTGGGAAACCAGATTGCTCAATGCTAAATTGGTGGAGTGATACAAGTTTGACCCTGTGTGCAGCATGTGGAGTTGGTAGGTTGCTTTGTTTCCCCCAGAACCCCCTTTTAGGAGCCCCAGAACAGCTCTCCCCAACATAGGTCCCCTGACCGGGGGTGGGGCTCTATTGTGTTGACTTGCCCAAAGCCCCCTTTGTTTCCTGGTCACACCTGCAGCTCAGCCCCCTTTTGTGCTCCACTATAGCAGAACTACTGCTGAGAACAGCCTTTCTCCTGTTTCACTCCGCCTCTATCCAAGGTGGAGAAGAAAGGGAGGGAAGCACGGTTTAGGGTGGCACGGCCCTCTCCTTCTGCCAAGTCTCTGAAGCAACAAGTCCGGCCCAGCCCCTCAGAAGTGATCCTTAGGTAAATAGCACGCGATCGGGGGCAGTGGTTGTTATTGAAGTGGGGGGGAAAGGAGGAGTAATGATTTCTGGGCCCGTGTGGTGGCCGCACTAATCATCTGGCTGACTCGCTCTCCTGTGTGGCTGCGTCTTGGTTACTTTCTCAGAGCTGTTGAGAGTTGAGACGACCGCGTTATCGGACGCATCCGGCTTTGGACGCACGCACAGATTTAGACATGCGTACATACACCGTAAAAGTGTGAAGAGTGAAATGGCTGAAACTGAACTCCTGGGCTATCTGATTCCCTGCACTGTTAGGTTTACAGATCAGTATGGCGCACAATGACAAGCCAAGCAGCCTCGAGCACCAGCCATTGTGCGGCGGGGATTACGTCCATCCGCCGCACTCGCACACAATCCACGAATCCTCACGCACCACTGTTGTTTGTCTCCCTTTTATTAGCCCCAATTCCTCCCAATAGGACTTCCCTGCAAAATCACATCCAATCAGTGTTGCAGTGGGGAGAGGTTATGGCTGACATGTGCCAGTGAAAGCACCGCTAAGAGGAGAATATGTGTTAATCCGTAATTTTAAGCTTGGAACACTAAATCTTCAGCTGTAACTACCAGAATTGGGCCACAGACCCACCATCAGTAGAAATAGCAATCCCACCAGACCCCCTCCTCCTCTCCCCTCCCCATGTTTAACACCGTGGGCCCGAGCCAACAACATCAGCAGGGAAAGTGCGTGGTTGTAGGACATTGAAAAGCCTGTAATAACAGAGGTAGAGAGGCACGGCTAAATGGCACCGAGTTGCGTGACAAGCCCAGCATCTCTAGGCTTGTTGAGGCCCATAGATGTGTGTATGCACACACACACACACACACACACACACACACACTGGAGGGCAGGAACCAGAGAGCGCAAAGGAATAGTCAATAGAAAACATGCTGGGCTCACTAGAGATTGAGGAGTAATTTTAGATCGCTGACCTCTGGATGTCTTCTGTTTCTGTTTTACATTAAAGTTTCTGAGGAAAGCCTTCGCCTCCACAGCGTGGCTATTACCATGCACGGAATCATGGGAGATTGGAGCCGAGCTTCTGCCTCACGTTGGAGTGTTTTTCGCCTGATTTTTTTTTTTTTCAGTGAGGGAGAATGGCAGGAGAAAAGAAGAAAAAAAGCGGCGTGTGTGCTTAAGAAGAGGGGGATATAGAGCAGGACTCTTAAATTTTACAACCGAAGAAATGATTTACAGTGTGAACTGGAAGCACAGTCTGCAGCCTCTATGATAGCACAGTAGAATTGAAATGTGAAGCTTGGTTTATTTACCTTTTTCTAGCTCCCCCCCCCCCCCTACTGTTACACGTTTAGTATCTATTCCTGTCCTTGGCTTCTCCCAGGAATTCAGCAATTTATTGCTCGGGGTTTCATACAACACATTTGTTGGTGCGAGAGCGCCTGAACCCGCTAGTAAAAAAAAAAAATGTCATCCTTTTAAGGATCACCACCATCGCTCTCTGTGTCTCTCTCTCTCTCTCTCTCTCTCTCTCTCTCTAGCAGTGTCATCATTTGTCGTTTGATTAAGTTGCTGACAGTTGTCCTTCTGTAATGATCTGGGAGCCTGTGTGCATAGATCTGTAGATGGTTTGTGTCCAGGGATTCATTTGTATTAAGATTAGATTGTAGTGACTGCGCCAGCATCATTGATGTTTTCAGTTATATGGAGATATAGGCCCCCGATTCAATCACTCAATTCTGTCAAAACATCAAACCCGCAATTTAACTATTAAGTGGACTAATTGAGATGAAGTGTTTTATTGTCCACGCCTTGCATTACTTAGTCATAAAGACGTTGCTCTTTTAAAGGCGTCAGCATCCCACAGAGTGCTGAATAGCCATGATTACACGTTGTTGATGACTAAAACACGCGGGCATTACTCTGCTTCCATCTCCGCCGCTTCCATTCTTTCTAGTGACACATCGTACAGGAACTGTTCAGCCCACAATTGGATTATTAATGCCTGGAAAACACAATGTGCGCTTTATATCAACATGTATGCTTTAAGGCAGTGCAGACAATGTATTATCCCATGGAATCCCCAAACACTGTATTACAGTTCATTTAGTGATGTAAACAAAACAACAAAATATTTCCAGCCATTTATGGGCTGAAAGTGACCAGATTGTGAGTTGAAAAGTTATCACATGATATATAGTCATGTCCATAGATTGCCTTTTTCTGGCTGCTGATCTGCCGCGCTTCCTGTGTGGATCAATCAAAGCACTAATGGCTTGGCAGGCAGGGCCCACAGACAGCACTGGAGCAGGTGTGCTTCGGGGCTAATTGAAAATGAGTCAATACTGTCTGTGTGTCCGTGTGCGTGCACATACATCGGTCTCTGCATTACACAATTTGAAGGGGTGATTATGTATGTGCAGCCGTGTGTGTGTGTAACGTGTATGTGTGTGTATCGCAGTGAGCTCCCAGCTAATCCATCCCTCTGCCTGTGTGACGTCTGCCGGTAAATTGTTTATATCCGTTCAGGCTTTGCCTGCATGAATAATTTGTTTGCCTTATAAATATTTGAATGTACACCGATCATTAATATGCACAGACACAGTCTGTCTCTAAAGCACTCCTCCGTGCACTAACATACACACTAAACTCCTTCCACTCCCACGATGAATTATTACCAATGTAGTTGCTGGTGTATCATGTCTACAATCAGAAAAATACTACCACGTCAAAACAACGGCATATGACTTGATCCTCGGAAGACAAAGCTTTGTGAATCCCTCCACTGCAATGATGCGCGCCCGCCCCAGGGAAAGGCAAGAGCAATAACAGCCAACAGAGCGCTAATAGAAGTCAGCTAAGGTCAGAGCAGAGGCTACACCGGTGATGGTTATGAAGTTGGAATGTGCTGATTGGTGTTGAGCCAGGACAAACCAATGGGAGCACAGATGTACAGAGACAGCAGGCCCAACACATTTCTAACAGTGTGGACTTCCGCTGCATCCAACACACACCGAGACACCCCGCCGGTCACTTGGCTGACCTTCCCTTGGACAGCAGATGCAGCGAGAGGAAGAGGGGAAACGCCAAGCACTGCCACTGAGCGCTCAGTCATCAATAAGCACGAGAAGGCATTATGCAAGCCGTATGTTTGTATTTCACGAACGTAGCGGGTAGTGGTCGAGAAAAAAACACAAAAAGAACCTCACTGTGGAAATGCGTCCCCTTTTCTCGCCCCGTGTTCCCCCACAGAAGGTTACATGTGATGTGAAATGTGTTGAGCAACAACGGCATGCATTTTGTGTGTGTTCGCAGGTAACATCTCCACCCGAGTGAAACAGGAAGTGTCGTCTGTGAGCAGTCATGGGCCAGAGAGCTGTGCTTCTGCTCAGTGAGCTGCTGCTGCTGCTGCTGCTGACAGCCTCACGCACTCTCCTCGCAGTCAGCTTCCCCGAGGACACCGTGCCCCTCGACGTCGTTGACGCACACTGTGAGTACACGCGAGACGGCGGTTACAATTACTGCAACGTCACTGGGAAAAAGTCCTCAATATACACTTTTTTTATTTTACTTACTCCAGTCACATGTGGAATAAAACCGAACGCCGGCAGCATCCTTTTTGTTGTTGTTGTGTCAGCAGTTCATATGCTTGCATGCCATATTCATAGTAATAAAACCAATCTGCTCTATGTTTAGCTGTAGCATTAAGTGGATTTCATTCTCATCTCCGTGATGTACTGGGAGAACAGAGAGATGTGCTGACACAGACAGCCATTATCTCACGCGCAAACAAAACACAATGACACACAGATATAATTATACACAACATACTCTAGATCTTTATACTGTAATTGCAGGAGGATTTGTATAAAGCACACACACAGCATATTTATTTCTAATCAGTGCAGTTAAATGTAGCAAGGGGTGTGTGTGTGTGTGTGGTGTGTGTGTGTGGTGTGTGTGTGTGGTGTGTGTGTGTGTGTGTGTGTGTGTGTGTGTGTGTGTGTGTGCTTCTACCACGAGTTTCCCCATTAACAGTGTGTGTGTGTGTGTGTGTGATGTCTTCACAGTTGCACGGAGGTACCCTGTGTTCAGAGGCCGGCCCTCTGGCAACGAGTCACAGCATCGCCTTGACTTTCAGCTGATGACCAAGATACAGGACACTCTGTTCATCGCTGGCAGGTAAACGCCACACACACACACACACTCTATCTCTCTTTCACACATCCCCCACACCAATATACTCAGTCACTCCTTGGCAGGTAAACAGTGCCGTAAAGAGGAGAAAAAAGCTCTTAGTGTTATTGGATCTGTTGCTTGTGGGCCTGCCTTTGATGTATATGGCCGGTATTGATCGAGAAAAGGCGTCTATCATGGCGGCCTGATGCTCCGTCAGGAATTTCTTGGCATCTTTACATGACTTTCTGGTATTTATGGGCCATGGAAATAATCTCACTGCCAGCACTAACATTGTAGCAGGAAATCAGCTCGACATCTACAGTATAAAACTCCCACCTCTGGAGCCCCTATAATCACCGCCACATGTATCTCTGTTTTCAGGTGGATCCTCCATTTCACCAAACGTGAAGCAAAATGTTGTTCTCTACGGGTTGATAGAATTTGATTCCCAGTGTTTTATTACATTTTTTTTATAACCGACGTATAATCAAAACAATAAGTGGTCGTCATGTGAAATGGTATTGCAGAGAGGATAGTCAGGTTTTCATAAAACAGGCGGTCTCATAAAAACAAATCACGATGCATCGACTCTGCAACACCCTGTTTGTTTTATAATACAGACATTTGAATGTCAATATGTTCAGGTTGTGACAGAAATCTACCCAGAGAAATTGGTTTAAACCCATTTCCCTCACGATTGTATATTACTGCGAACCAAACAGTTGTGCATTTCCCGCCACGAGAAGAGGCTGAAAACATAGTTCACAGTCAATGAGATCATCTAATGACAAGTACCACACATAGACATGTTCTCATAATGGCTAATAAATAGGAAAATTGGGGAAACAATGCAAATGAGCTGCTGATTATGCATCAGAGTCCCTTTCAGAATGCAATAACAAGAAATGACTAAACACATAGATGTGTTGAAAATGGCATTTTTAAGCTGAGACATGAATTCATTTTTAATCAGAACTTTTACACTTTTATTACAGAAAACATTGAAAATGTGTTGTATTGACGGTTGTGCCGTGTCACTGAGCTGTGTGTTTTGTTGCCATCTGTCCACAGAGATCAGGTGTACCTGGTCAGTCTGAGAGAGTCCTACAGGAATGAGATCATTCCTTACCGGGTAAGATTCTCTAAAATCACACACTAAAAAGGGCCCCTCAAGAAATACAGAGCCATTCATCACAAACTGGGCAGGTTGTAAAATGGGAGAGTGGAAAAGGGAGGACAGCATGTGTGCGTGTGCACGAGTTCAGTGTGTGCGCGAGTGTATGTGTGTTAGTAGCGTGGGTCTAATGCTCCATGTTGGTTTTCACAGAAGCTAACGTGGCGATCGGGCCAGTCTGACAGAGACACGTGTGCCGTCAAGGGAAAACACAGAGTAAGTATAAACGGCCACTCGCAGACAAAGGACGTGAGAAGTGGAGTCGGCTGCCTCTAAACACGCTGTCCTGTGTCCCGTTTTTTTTAGGACGAGTGCCACAACTTCATCAAAGTGCTGGTTCCCAGAAACGACGATCTGGTGTTCATCTGCGGGACCAACGGCTTCAACCCCATGTGCAGATACTACAGGGTGAGTATCCAGTGCAGTTGAAGTGCATGCTCAGCAGTGGCGGCTGGTGAATTTTTTTTTGGGGCGGGCGCAGTTGGGCGGCGCGGTTTAAATAGCACTCCACAATGAGAAGAAAAGAGGTTTTGAGTAGAATATTCTAAAAAACAAAGCTTTATTTCAAGAAAACACAGTGCAATAACAACTATCAACAAACTAACTTTGGGCATGAGAGGTTCAGAGCAGTGTTCAGAGCAGGGTTCATCAATGTGGTGGCCAGAGCAACTTCAGGGAATACATTGACGTAGCATTCAAACTGGGGGCCCTGCAGTAAGGTGGCACTGGTGAGGTGGTCTTTGAAGGCAAAGCGTTCCCTGGTGTGTCCAAGTATGGTGTCACAAACCTACAGATAAATATATAGAGAGAGACAGACAGATAAGTTGTGGGGAAATATCTACTACAAACAGGCTTCATACTACAGACAAAAAACTATGTTTTGTGTGTCTTGATGGCTCAGCAACATAGACAAAAGGCCAGGAGCCACCTTGATGCTCTAGCCTGGAGCTAACACACACACACACACACACACACACACACACACACACACACACACACACACACACACAGTTGAATTTGTATTTTAGATAAAGTTATAGTCTGATATGATATCCACCCAAATCTAACAATGTCCAACATGTGTTCTGCTGTGGGAAAGATAAAACATTAAACTCTAACACAGGCATCTGCTGATTTTGACACTCACCTCTGCAGCAATCCTTCCAAGCTCATCTTCCTTCATAGCCGGCGCTTCCTCGGCTGCTCAGAGCCGCTGCTTTGCTCCACACTGAGCATCAGCTAACAGCTCCGGTTAGCATGTAGCTTGAGGAGAAGCTCCGGGTGTACGTCCTCCCGCGCTGAATTTTTAAATCCGGACGTTCGGGTCCCAACTCTTTCAGCCTGGTCAACATCTGATCGTGGATTGAAAGGTGTTTCGCGTAGAGATACCGCAGAGTTTTCAGTCGCCATACTAACATAATCAAAGGCTCTGCTAGCTATGTTGCTCGCGTAGCTATGTGGGAGCTATATGGGATGTGAGGGAATGATAAAGGTCTCTGATTCGACGAATAGTCCAATCACGTTGCAATAAGAAACGATGTCATTGGCTAGGGCGCAGATTTGTGAGCCCGAAGATTCACGTTTCATCCGCCAATGAGAAGCTGTCCTTGCCGCAACGACGGTGAAATGTTTGTTCGCTGCCATAGACTCACATTTGGCCGGCGCCCCGACAGGGGGAGGGGCTTTTCTCAGTGGTGATGAATGGCGATATATTATAGTGGTTGTTGACAGGGGCTTACGGTCTCTCACACACATTTAGCGCGTCAACACGGTATATTTCTTATGTAAATTATTTGGTATATAATGCCCTAGCGCCCTCTATTGACGCACCGCCACTGATGCTCAGATGTGCATAAACGCACACTTAAAGTAATTTAAGAAACACGCCCCTTCATTTTATTTGCTTGTTAAATAAATTTGACTGGACTCATTTGGGCTTTTCTATGCAGGCTTTGTTCTCGCTGTGTCCCTTGTGACAAACGTTTTTTTAAAGTACGGGTGATTGTTGTGTTCCCTTCAGCTGGATAACCTCGAGTTTGACGGAGAGGAGATCAATGGACTGGCACGATGCCCATTTGACTCCAAGCAAACCAACGTTGCCCTTTTCGCTGGTAAGGTTCAAACACACACCCGCCTCCGCACATAGTTAGTCCTTCCAAAGAACTAATGGGTTCCTACTTATGCTCTCATTATCGCCTCTGCGTCTTTGCCACAGTAAAACTGTGCCTGCAGCGATAACACCAAAGCCAATCAAGCCTTTTAAAAAAGAAGGGAAACAACACAGCATTGACGAGCAGTGTTTCCTAGCTTTTTGTGACTGTACTTTTTTGTTGTTTTGTTTTTTCTAAGAGGGGAAGCTGTATTCAGCAACTGTAGCTGACTTCCAGGCCAGTGACGCTGTCATATATCGCAGTATGGGAGATGGATCAGCCCTGAGGACCATCAAATACGACTCCAAATGGCTGAAAGGTACGCGATAGCCTCTCCATCACTCTCAATCTTTATTTCTCACTCCGCTTCTCCTTTCCTGGAGGACCGCGCCAGCAAGCTAAATGCCCATGGTGCCTTTGCATGGCCTATGTATGTACGTGGCTGTCAGAGCTGTGTTTTTTGGAGTGATAGAGCGCTCTCCGGCCTTGCCAAGCTCCACGGGGATATGGCCTGTTCTCTCCCAGGAAATCTAGGTCACCCCCAGTCATCTACAGCCTTGTACAAATCCCTGAAATATTCAACATGCACAGTGGTGGTGACAGTGCAGAAATACATTTCAACTCTCTGCTTCTGTCTCTCCCTCAGAACCTCATTTCCTGCACGCAGCAGAGTATGGGAATTATGTGTACTTCTTCTACCGGGAAATTGCGGTGGAGCACAGCAATCTGGGCAAGGTAAGACAGTTCACCTGCCGTTCATAATGCATGACATATTCCACAAAGATACAGTATGCAGGCCTTTATCCACACAAAAAAGGGCTTACACCTCCCTTGGTGCGTGCATTTCTGCCACAAATGGCCCCGGTGGTAATGGGACCCATTCAGGCGATGACAGTGCGTCGCATTAGAATACATGAGGAATTTCCACAGCCAGTGTTTGCTGGGAATGTTCTACTAATGTAAAACCATTACACAGCGAGAGGAATTGTCTCCCGGAGATGTGCGCTCTGTGTCTGCCACTACCTACGACACGTGCAGAGGGCATTAGGAGGCTCTACGTTTGAGGCCAACTTCAGATTTTTACCATGCCTCATCCTGAGCCGGTCTGGCCGAGCCGCAGGAAGCCGGCATCCTCCATCAACCACCAGCCAATAAATATTTCAACCCTACTAATGCTTGGGTGACACCTGGCCTCTGATGGAGGTTTGCACTGTTAAATAATTAAAACCAACTGCTTCACACACTTCATTTATACTCTAAGCCTTGGTAATAAGTGCAATCAAACACATATTCACATGGCGCCGCATCGGGCCAGTCGAGGCCATTGCGTGTTCTTTTTTTAGACATTTTGCTCCAGTCGGGGTGAACAATCTCCGCACACGTCGTTAAAGATGGGCGCGTGCAAAGTCGTCCGTCCCGAGTTTGCTCCAGGATGGAGATGTTTTATTCAGCATGTTGAAGTGTTTTAGTGACGTTCACTCGGCTGCCTTCCTCTTCTCTCGTCCCCCTCCCCCCTGCCTCCCTTCAACCCCTGCCCCTCGCAGGTTGTGTATTCTCGTGTGGCCCGGATCTGTAAGAACGATGTCGGCGGGTCACAGCGGGTGCTGGAGAAGCACTGGACATCTTTTGTGAAGGCGAGGCTGAATTGCTCAGTGCCAGGAGAGTCCTTCTTCTACTTCGACGTGCTTCAGTCCATCACCGACATTATCGACATCAACGGAGTGCCCTCGGTGGTGGGTGTGTTCACCACACAGATGAACAGGTGAGCCCCGGCTGCTGTCGGAAAATAAGAAATTCAGGAGTCTCACATGGATGTTACATTGATGCATATCTTTCTCCACAGTATCCCAGGGTCAGCAGTGTGTGCCTTCTCCATGGCCGACATAGAGAAAGTATTCGGGGGACGGTTCAAAGAGCAGAAGACTCCGGACTCTGTGTGGACTCCATTTCCAGAGGAGAAGCTGCCCAAGCCTCGGTACGGATTACACTCTTCTCCTAAGAGAAATTCTGAATTCTAAACCTTCCAAAGCAGACAGAGCCAAGAAGGCAAAAGCAATGTTTAAAAATAAATAAAATGAATGAATGTCTTCTTACGGACATATGGAAATGTGCACCCAGCCGCTGTTTAACACCTGACACTTGTTCCTATTTTCTAAACCCTTCTTTGTCCAAGTTAAACAGAATGACATCAAATAATTTACTAGTAAGGGACCAAGTTATTAGCTTTGACCCAGCACACACATTCACCATCTGCTGATGACTAAATTATTAATTTGGCATAATTAGATGCCTTGCATATTTAACCTGTTTACAGTCAGCACATATATTTGCGGCTCTGCTCTGTGTCCAAAACACAAAGTCCACGAAGCACCTCATTACCCCGGTAAATCATTAATGGAGGATAACCATGCATATGTATATTTTATGTTGCCAGCTGAGGCCTTTTTGTGATCCTAATAAGCACCTGCTCCTCTGCCCCCACCTTCTCATTGCACTTTTCATCCATTTCAATACACGCTATTATTACTCCCCAGTGTGTGATGTACAGGCTGATCTTTGACCTTTTGCCCTCTCTTCGTGTGCACCCTCCATCATAGACCCGGGTGCTGTGCGGGTCACGGTCCAGCTGCGTCCTTAAAGAGCTCCATCGAGTTCCCGGACGACACCCTGCAGTTCATCAAGTCCCACCCCCTCATGGACACAGCTGTGCCTTCTATTGGGGATGAGCCCTGGTTCACCAAGACTCGTGTCAGGTATGGCAATATATATTTGATACCTTTTTTTTAGAACCGTAGTTTAAGAACAAACTAATTTCTATGTTCCACTGCAATATTCAAAACCTCTCTCATTGCATCACCGTTAAATGCTTGTCTTATCACAAGAAACTCTCCAAGAACGTTGCCTACAAAGATATCTTTCAAAATGAGAATGAACAAAAAATCTGACCGAGCATTTATTGCAGACGGACACCTTCAGAACAGCACTGAAAAAGTATTGAGATATCAATATTGACACGTCTCTTAATTTACTGTGTCAGAGCCGATTTGTTTATTCAAAATGGACTCTCCTGTTTTGAATGGGATGACCCCCATTGTGAGTAACACATGCTCCCTCTGCTGTGTGTGAAGGTACAGACTGACAGCGCTGGCTGTGGACAATGAAGCAGGACCTCACAAGAACTACACCGTGGTGTTCATCGGGGCCGAGTCTGGGGTTGTCCTCAAGGTTTTGGCCAAGACCTCCTCCGTGTCTCTGAACGACAGCGTGCTCCTGGAGGAGATCGACGTCTTCAACAGGGCCAAGTATGAATGCGCTCACTTTTCACCCTCTCCCTTTCTGCCTCTCTTCTCTTTTTCTCTTCCCCCTTCTGACCGAGGAGTCAGCAACTCTGAAAGTGAAGCATCCCGGCACAGATGGCCGTATCTGTCTGCTTTCTGTGCATGCACAGTGTGTGTGATTTCTTTTTGTGCTTATTTGTGGATGAGCGCTCGCACCCCCGCAGTGTGTTAGAGGTTAAAATCCTGTTAAACTGCGAGAGAAAGCTTATGTGACTCCTCCACCTAACAAGTGATTAAATCTACTGAGACTGAAACAGTAGACAGACTTATCTGATACACCTCTGATCAGGTTTCTCTCTTCCCTTCCCAGGTGCCTGTCTAACCACGAGGATGACAAGCGTGTCCTCTCGCTGCACGTGGACAAAGAGGCACACAGCCTGTACGTCGCCTTTTCAAGCTGTGTCATCCGTATTCCCCTGAGTCGCTGTGAAAGGCATTCTTCCTGCCACAAGTAAGTGACGCTCGAATGCACACGTAGGGGGTCAAAATGCGCTTTGTACGGTCGGTCATAGGTTTGTGACTTTTATTGTTTTGTGTTTCAGTAAATGCAATAAAAGGGAGTGATAACAGCTTCGTCTTATGCCTTTTGGTTAATGTTCAGGCGGTCGCAAATGATTATAGTGCACTTCCCATAATGATTAAACCCGGTGGTCTGATGGTGTGCGTTTGTATGGCTGCAGGTCCTGCATTGCATCAAGGGATCCCTACTGCGGCTGGAAGCCTCCTGGGGCCTGTGAGAGGATACAGCCCGGTGTTGTGTGAGTTCAGGCTTCAGCTGGGACATAAAGTGCAAATATTATAGCTGGGAAAATGAAATAAAGATTGTATGCAACTCTTTAATCCCTCATGTTTCTATTTCTTCTTTGCTTTCTCTTTTTTAGGACTGGATATGAGCAAGACATTGAATTGGGAAACACTACCCACTTGGGAGACTGCCACGGTACGAATCTCATCTCCATGCCATGCCGTCTATCCTGAGACACATGCAAACACACACACACACACACACACACACACACACACGCGCGCAGATACAGACACACACATACATGCACACAAACTCATCCCCACACACACCATGAGCCTGCACACTCACAACAGTAACCACTCCAGTAACTTGCCCCAACATAAGTCTATGTGCAGTATTAACACACACATCTGCATACAGTACATGGCCACCTGTACCTTATGCCACCTGGGAGGCAGAAACATGGACATGTACAATTGCAGGTCATGTTCAGCCGGTGCAAATGGTAGAGGTCTGAAGATATCCGATGGCCAGAAAATGGGCCTTTGCTGATTTCACAGTAAAAAAACGCCTGTCCCTTCATTTGTACCAACTGAACATGACCCCGGCTAAACCTCAGTATTGATCAGAACCAGAGGGCCTCCAGTGAGAAAAGGACACTGCCAGCGGGTGCTCTATATCTTTATTATTAAACCAAATAAACTGCACTCTTAGTGTCTCTTAGGAATTTAAGTTTTTACTCCTGAATTCCTTTATACTGATTTCTTGTCCTTTTAATTGTTTTAGCGTTTTTGGGCACTACATCAGCGCCAGATTACAAATCATTTGGCGACCCTACCTCTGGTTAGTTTGATCTTTTACTCAAATGGTTTCTTTCCTTGAGTTCAGCATCTCCAACCCTTGTCTTTCCACCACTGCCACTATCCATCTTTTCTCACCAAACACCCCGAATGCTTACCACCTGCTTCATTCTCATCGTCACAAACAACAGACTCATAGGCGACGTCGGTGCTCGATCTCAGAACAGATTCACTTCATCTTTTTCACTTCATCACTTCCTGTTTCTCCTCCCTCTTGCATGCCCACCCACCATCCCTTGGCATCCTTACTGTTGTGTACCGACTTGTCCTTGAACTGCTGTATCCTCTCCTTCTTCCCCTTCCAAATTGTCGAAACAAAAATGTGCTTACATTGGTCTGTGAATGTAAACTGTGATAAGGTTTATTCCCTATTTTGTCAGACACTAACCGTAAAAAAATTACGCAATACCCATGCATACTAACCGGGTTGATAACAGTATGCTTTACCCACGTCTGTACAGTTTGTTAACAATTTGTTTGTCACCACAGACATGGAGTTTTCATCAACGCCCGTCACAGTCCACCCCAGTGGGCCCATACACCCCCCAGTACTCATTCCCACTCAGAGCCCCAGCTCTGAGCCTGATCCAGAGCTCTACGGCTCAGGCTTTGTGCTGCAGGATGACCCAGCCACCTCCCATTCTTTAGACTCTATCCCAGGGGGCCAAGAGGGTAAGGCCCGAAGGGAGACAGCCTGCAATGAGCCTGATCTGATAGCTGCCAACAAGTCTTACTAAGCCACATAAATGTGAATCTACACATAGGCTCACATAAGCAAACACACACATGCACACACTGGCAGCTATTTAGGGTTTCCGATAGATAACATGGCAGATTTTGTATTTAGTCTCTTTTTCAAATAGACATTTTCATACATAATTTATGTTGATATACACATAAAAATGTTATGTTACTGTTGTTTTCTTTCTTTCAAATTTCCTTATGTTCTTATTTTCTTTTAACTTATTTAATTCTATTTTTATAATCATTAAACCCTATACTCACTCTTCTCACAATAGTTTCTTTCAAATCTTTTGTTTGGATTTAGCTTCCGTCTCTGCCACTATACATTTTTTAACTCTAGCTCTAGTAACAGTTCCCCCCGACTGGTAGATCATTGACTGGGCCTGCTCTGCCACACTATTGTGGCCGCACGGTGGATGACTAACTCTTTCAATGTCTGTGGTTACTAACAAACTTCCAGTAGAGCAGCAAGAGCTGCTTCTCTTTCCTTTGAACAACTTCCTGCTGGTTCTTGCTCTTGTACCAGCAGATTTATTTGGCTCTCCATCACAGTGCACTCCTAACCCTTTGGTAGTGGTTAAGCGCATGACAAAAAGCCGCAAGTGGAACGTGGATCACAGCAACACTTTTAAGTCTTCCCTTGTGAACTAACGTAGCACTGCTTTTCATAGATGGTGAAATGGATGTGGGTACCTAACAGCTTCTGCCAATTTTCACCATATTTATTATTCTTCATCCGGGCTTGACAATCAGAAACTCGTGCATGGTGGTGTTCTCACACAAACGTGCACATTTCTGCTGTTAAACGGGGAGGGTTGCTTCACTTAGCACTTTGACTCTTTTCACCAGGGGTTTAACCAACGCTTCAATGTTGTTTTTTTAGGAGTGTGGGATATCCAAGCAGGTGAGACCAACCAGATGGTCCACATGAACATCCTCATCACCTGCGTGTTTGCTGCCTTTCTCATGGGCGCCCTCTTGGCTGGTCTGATCGTTTTCTGCTACCGAGACTCATTCCTCCGTAAGCCCAGACATGTCCACAAGGATGCAGAGTCGGCACCGTCCTGCTCCGACTCCACTGGAAGCTTTGTCAAGCTCAATGGCCTCTTTGACAGCCCTGTAAAGGTACGGCCATAAAACCAGCTCCGATGCTATATCACATTTTGTGGGAATGAGGGATTGAACAAGATATGTGAAACTGTGTTTAATCTTATTCTTTTGATTTTAATTGTCACATTCTTAGGAGTACCAGACCAACATTGATTCTCCCAAGCTGTACACCAATATGCTGAGCAACGGCAAAGACCTGAATTCACCCAACGGAGACACCAAGACCATGATCTTGCGGGACGGCTGTCAGCCCCCTGAGCTGGCTGCCCTGCCTACACCCGAGTCCACCCCTGTGCTTCAGCAGAAAAGCCTGCAGCCCATCAAAAACCAGTGGGAGAGGGCTCATGCAAAGGCCAGTGGACCCCGTAAGGAGTCCAACTCGTCAGCCAAGAGTCCTCAGTTCCTTCTTTCTTCTGCTGGTGCTCCTCCTATCTCCAACTCCAACCCCACCCACCCTCACCTCGCCTTGGGACACTCCCTGATCCCAAGTGCGGTTGTCCTGCCCAATGCCACACATGACCACTCTAACCTTGACAATGGAGATGATACACTGCCGCATTCGTCTGAAAGGAAGCCGAGGAACCCAGACTCTAAGGGAAGTAGGAAAGAACAGAAAAGGTCTGTGGATGCCAGAAATACCCTAAACGACCTTTTAAAACACCTTAATGACTCAGTGGCCAACCCCAAGGCCATTCTTCCAGAGGGATCGGGGCCACGCCCAAGGCAACAGCTCACTCTGGAGCCCATGCAGGAACTGACTGAATTACCCCCCAGGGTGCCCAGCCGTGAGGCTTCCCTGTACTCCCCCTCCTCCTCCCTGCCGAGGCACAGCCCCACCAAGAGGGTTGATGTACCCCTGCCCACCACTCCCACAACGCCAACGGGCAGCCTGAGCATGGGGGGGACGCTGGAGAGGCAAAGAGGGGGGTATCAACTCCAGCGGAGTGCCTCTCACAGGCACTCCTTAGCCACCTCGCCAAATGGGGTAACCATGGGGGTGTCTGTGTCTCGCCAACACAGTATGAACAGAGGGGGTTACATGCCCCCAACACCCCCCTCCAGACTTGACTCCCAAGGCGGAGTGATGGGGGCGGGAATGCACTCAGCCCACCCATCTTCTGTTCCACGACAGAGCAACTACAGTGGGTATGGCTCACTCCCTCGCACAGGACTTAAACGGACCCCATCGCTAAAGCCAGATGTGCCCCCTAAACCCAATGGGTTTTCACCACAGACTCCACAGATGCGAGTGGTCAACAAGTACAGTTATTAAAAGAGCATGGACACTTCTGAGAGCGCTCTTGGCCTTGACTGTAGAGCTTTGAGTCCTGAGGGCTTGGGGGGAGGGGCTACGGATGGGGTTCGGGCCTAGTGTGTGTTTGTGTATCGACTTAAGGTGTGTTCCCCCTTTAAATGATATGCACATTCACTCGCGCTGAAAAAGGGAAAAATCACACGTGGCCAAAGATACTCCTTGGGGCTTTTTCGCTCCCTACATGTCCATCTCCCTCCCTTGTCACGGTAGCCACAGGATATGAACAGTGGACAGCGGTGAATCTGCTGCTCCCCGTTGTATCTGGACTCGGGTGTCTCCCGTTCCAATATTAGGTACGTGGTTCAGGACACCAGCTGGGACCGTTATGGCGTCTGTGCGTGGAGTGCTGGGTTTAAAGCCGTGGAATACTTGAAGAATGGGTCTCATTTGTCACTGCCCTTGAGCACTGTCTTCCCACTAATGTGAACTGAACAAAGAGGAGGGGTAGGCCATGCCTTTGTTAGTAGGATGGCTGGAGGCAGCGGAGAGGGAAATCCAAAAATCACGTGTGTGTGTGTGTGTGTGTGTGTGTGTGTGTGTGTGTGTGTGTGTGTGTGTGTGTGTGTGTGTGTGTGTGTGTGTGTGTGTGTGTGTGTGGATTAAGATACATATGGCCGTGGAAAGCTGAATTAAGCAGCAAGCGAACAAAGAAAAAGGGTGCAAGTGAATGTGTGTGTTGGTTGATTGGAAAGCAGATTTGTGTAAAGGCAGTACACTTATTGGGCCTTCACACTTGTTTATCAAGAGTGGCCACATGCCAGAGGATGCAATTTAAGACCTGTCTAATACCTAAATCACTGTCTCTCATTCCAACAATATTATCACATCTTTGGTCTTCTCTGGTTTTAGACATCAGCGTTTGTCTTGGATGCATGGTTTTCTCCACCAGACTGTGTCTGTCTGTGTGTCTGTCTGTCTGTCTGTCTGTCTGTGTGTCTGTCTGTGTGTCTGTCTGTGTGTGTGTGCGTGTGTGTGCGCGTGTGTGTGTGCGCGTGTGTGCGCGTGCGCGTGTGTGCGCGTGTGTGTGTACGCGCGCGTCAGAAGCCAAGAAGTACAGTTTTCAGTAACCAAACACACTGTTAAAACTGATATATTGGAAAAAATGCTTCACTCCAGGACTGAAAACTCCCCTAACCTCCACTGCCCCTTTGTAGGAAGTATGCTGATGGTTCAGGAGACTTCTTTCTTTATGTAGCAATGGTATTAAGAAAAAAAAACATACATTTCTCATCTCATTCTATAAATACATTTTGAACAAAATCATTTGCCTTTATAATGTTTTACTGTGTTATTTAAAGATTTTACCATATGAAACTAAAGCAACACCAATGGTTAAGCCCAATTCAACATTTCAGGGCACTTCTGTTCCGTTAAACTTGTGTGTCCCCTAACACGATAACGCTAGAATTTTCCTTCTACATTAATGCTATTAAAAGGTATATTAAACTGACCCTAGAACAATACATGGATGTAACACCTCTGTCATCTGCCGTGCTGGTTCTGCAGCCCGTGTTCCCTGTGCAGCTTCCCCGCGAGGCCAGTGTACAATCAACAACAATTTACCAATGTGTCCAAATGAGTCATGCTGGGAATGACAAGATCCTGTATATACTTAAATACTATAAATAAGGAGTATAAATATTTTTAGGCAAGTGAACCTGAATCTGTGCATTGTGTGCCTTATTCACAAAATGAATTACTACAGTATATAATATTGGCAATGTCAATTGGTCCTCTGTATGTTATTGTCATATACTATATCAACAATTTTTTGTACTAAGCATTTTGAGAATCAGCAGGATGTGTTGGAAAATCACAAACCGAAGTGACGCGGAGAAGAAATTGACTGACAGAGACACTCCACGCTAGTCTTACATTAAGGACAGTGAAACCGTTTATTTGGGGTATAAATAATGTTTTGTTTCCTTTACTGCCGGTGTTGAAAAGAACGGTGTTAATCCACCACATCGAGGTGCCATGCAGTGAATGTATTTTCTTGACAGTGGGATGTAGGGTGGTGAGATCTTGCACTGTGGAGCGGTCGGCTCAACGCAGTATATCCTGCCCACAGCCAATGTATTAACAGTTCACACGAAAGCCACGGGCGGTGGTCACACAAAATCCGTAATCCCCCGGGATTGCAGTGACCGGAATGGTTTCTATTGGTACAGTAGTGACGACTGAGGGATCATTTCCCTTGGGTACATTATTTGGGTGAGATCTGCAATCCTATCCGAGGGTCAGTTGCCTGTTTAACCCAAAGCCACATTTTGTTTACAAGTGATGATTGTATGTAAAGACTTTCTGCCTGTCATTTTACCAGTGTTTGGGCTCTCTTTTCTACTCGACACACGCACACTCGACATCGCAAACATACACACTCAGCATACAACGCTCAACTGCCTTGTACATTGCAATATGAACTGGGTCTTTCTGTTGCAATCTAAATTGAAGCCTTTATATTTCAGTCTGAGCTCTGTGTATGTGCAGACGAACCGGATTTTGTCATGTCATTTTGATTTAAATACTGTGCGACATGGCGATGCCAGGCCAGCTGTATATATGATCTCCAGAGTATTTCAGCGTGTAGATATGTTGTAAAGTTGTACTGTGAATGTGTAAATAATAATGATGGTCTTTGTTTCATGATATTTTTTGTTGATTTTTTTTAACACGGCATGTATAGTTGAAATAAAACATTATGGCACAGAAAGTGGTCTTGGGTTTTTGTTTTTGTTTTCATGTTGAGGAAATGGAATTCAGCCTGGTTGGGTTTCATAAGTCGGCTCCTTTATGTTATGTCATGGGTTTCTGGTGTGAGAGAGCATAATGGCGCGCTGCAAAGAGTTAACAATCAGATGCTTGCTGTCCTTTGAACTCAGCCTAAAAGCCATGAGATGCATTCGGTACTTACAGCATGACTTGGGTGGGTTATGTGTCCGAGCTGAGTACTGTAAGCTGACTATCTGAGACACGGAGAGTGCAGAATGATTAAGAGCGTCAGACTATTTTTAGAGCTGGGTTGTTTTGAAGTTTGAGGCCAGCGCAGAGTCAACCACACCAGATAGCATGTGGGAAAGTTTCCAAAGTAGCATGTTCCTTTAGACACCGAACATCTGGACTAGCGACTGCCCAAGGCTTAAGATCTGAGCCACCAATGAGCTGTGGAAGAATGCATACATTTAGATGCATGCAGCGTAAACATCCAACGCATGATGTCATGCACTGATAACGTTATGATAAGATCAGCTGCCAACAACAAAGTAAAAGGAGGGATGGTTGGTTGAAGGAGTCACTTTTCATGTGTTTCTCATTTGCAGAATGATGAATAATGAAATTGCTTGTTGAGCAATGACCCCCTCACTCTCCTATTAAAAAAAAAAAGGCATGCACATGCTGTTGTACTGAACTTTTGATATCCCTTCACCTAAAGTTTACACAAATACAGAAACAAGCAGAAAAATGCATCATAAAAATAGGATTCACTGTCAAAACATGACAACAAGAAGGCAGATGTCCAAATCCCAAACACGGGATGTCACGGTGGCTTAGCGGCCTCAAAACGCATACCACATAACAGAAACAACCCCGGGTGGAATCCAGCTGGGGACCTTTGTTGCACCCCCTCCCACACACACACACACATTTCCTGTACGCCTCTTCTCGGTTCGAGCAAATTCGAGCAAAAATCCCCAAAACATTCTCTTATAAAACATCACAAACAACGTTTGACCATCATTTATAATCATCGTTTGAGATGCTAACTTCCCGTAGACGCTCAAGTCCACAACCGTGGTGGACATTAGAAGTCAAATAATCGAGATTGAAAGAAAAAGGGGTTTGTAATCAAACTGATCTGCACATAAAGGAGAGGAGCAGGAGGGCTCTGAGAGCGCGCCTCCTGCTTTTCTGCAGGGAGGATTTGCAGCCCGTTGGCTGTTTGGCCGGGAGGCTTTGTGGCTCATCGCTGCCGTCAGAATGTTGACACAAGTGCTCCTTCATTTGCTTTCAGCAGGACCTCCTGAAAACTCGCACCTCCTAGCAACTCAGCTCTCTCCCTCTCTCTCTCTCACACACACACACACACACACACACACACACACACACACACACAAGGGAAACATTCTCCCCTCTGGGTGTTCTGACGGGGGTTGGGGTGTGATTTGGTTGGGAATGGGGAACAACAAAGAGGCGCCTCTTGCTATTCTGATGTACATCCCATCCTCTCAATTTATCAGATGGTCTCTTTGAATTAGTGGAGGCAAATCAAACACATCCAATGATTCTGTAGCCGTTTCATTCACTTGTCCGTCCGCCCGGCCACACTTAGCCTCATTGCGAGCACTGACTGTTCCCGGACAAAAAGCATGCGTTTGTTGTCATACTGACATGTCTGTGTGTGTGTGTGTTTATTTCACTTCACAAGGGACAGAGGAAGCAGATGCTAAAAAACACATACAAAAACACATCTCTTAGTTAGTGTAAGTGGAACTCAGCAAGGCCACTCATCTAGATGCAGGAGGATGAAAATAAATTGCTGAGGTTGACAGTTGAGATTAAAATATGCTTTTAAAAAGCAATACTCGCGAGCAGATACAGAAAGATACAGCACATATGAACACAGAGAGAGGGATTCGGTCTATTCCTCTGCTTTCTGCTCTGCTTTCTCTGCAGCTTCTCTTTAGAAATTTAAGGATGGCGATTAGACTGAAAATCGTCCATCTGTAAGTCTTCCTATCCTCTTTTCTTAAAAGCCTGGAGGTGAAACCAGCATTTACATTTACAAGCCTCGGTCATGGAAAGGTGCTTAAAGGGTTTCTTTGTGGGCTTTAGCAAGTACATGTGCTGCCTCTTTCTCTGATGTATTCAAATCTGACAGAGTGTCCGTGTAATGCTTCATTTGAAAGCGGAATTAAATGAGAGGGAAGAAGCCGAAATTGAGTTGGATTGAAAAGAAAGTTTTGCAGTGTGCTTTTGCGGCGCAGCCCCTACAGTTGGGAAAAGCCATCAAAGTCTAATCCGTGTGCCAAGCACCCCTTACATTGACAGTTGGTTAATGGCACACATTGCTTTGAAAAGTGACTTGAAAGGCAGGCGAGCAAAAGCAAGGAAGAGAAAGGAATTGTTGAAATATGAGGAATGGAAGTGCAGACAGGAAGGGAGTAGTAGCCTTTATGAGCACATACAGACATTTGGTTTGAAGATAAAACTATAAACAAAACAGCTTTATGAGAAAAAGTTGAAGAAAAAACAGCACAAACAGCAGAGGGACTTTTCCCATTTCTCCAAAACTGAGTTTGAGCAAAGTTCTGCAATCAACTGCTTTGACACCACAAAGAGAGACAGTGAGCGAGATGGCAGCAGGGAAAGAACTAGGCTGCAGAGATTTTAATTCTTCGCTATATTATATAATGGCTGCTGAGATGTTCCTTCAGTGAATGGCTGCTGTGTTCCAGGATAACCTCTGGAAAATGACACCACAACCTCGTTTTATGGCTGCATCTGCGCTGCCACCTGTGTTTTATCATGATACATTATTGTTAAGGGGGAGTATGGAATGGGAGACATAAGGAAATAATTATGCTGAGTCCACAAAGGCAATGCATTATATTATGCAATGAAGTCCAGAAATTACTTTGGGAAAAGAAATAGAACATCAACGGTGTTATTCATCTTCTTCTTTTTTTTTGCATTGCTTTTTTGGAGTCCGCAGACAGTAGCTCCGTTGCCTGAAGTTACAAAATTAATTTTCTATCTTCTGATTCTCACCAACGCCTGAACACACCACCATACTTACCAATTTTCCATTAAATCATACCTCCAAAATGTAATCAAGCTCAATATTCACTGTAGTTTCATTTTAGGTTCAAAGTCTTAATCACACACACGACACTGAAGAGGCAAGAAAAGCACCAAAGAAAAGTCTGATTGACAGCATTGATACATGATACTGTAGTAAACAAAAAAGAATGCAAAAAGTGTAACTTCTGCTTAAGAAATGTAAGAGGCTAAATAATTAGATTTGATAAGTATAGAGTGTGTTGTTACGCTGCCAAGCCAGACAGCTTAACTGTTTCACAACAATAAATAATAATGACGAGACAAAAGATGTCACTGTATATGGAGATATCCTGGTGACAAGACATCACAGGGTAATATATAACATAAGCATGCTGTTATTAAGATGAGGTGAAATGTTTACATGTTCGCAAGTAGGTTAATTTGTTTATTTATCTCCGAAGTAAGAGCGATGCAGTGTACACAAGCTTTGGGTTACTCAAGTTCAACATGTCTGAAATTACCAGGGTGTCATTCAACAAAAGTGTTATTTTAAAAGTTGTGCCAATTAATACCCATTAACAACCTCGGCACTCAGCTTGTTAGCATTGCCTATGCTAATCTTAGGGGAGAAAAAAAAGAAAGTTGATTTAATTTAACTTTAATTTAAGTAAATATTTCATTATGTCTGCTGCTCTATTGTGGCAGGCTGGGACAGTGGACGTAATATAAAGTAAAGAAGAGCATTAAACTAAATTAGTCTAGCTTTGTTTGCAGATAATTCAATTTGTAGTTATTGAATGTTACGAAAGATTTGGCTTCAACTTGAGTTTATTTCCTGGCAAACATTTGATCACTCCTGGCAGCCTGAACACATCTATGACATCACAGATACCGTCAAAGATACCACCCACTCCTGGAAGATATCTCGGATAATTAACTTTCAAACTTTCCCCCGAAACTTGGTAAAGGCAGTACTATGTGGAATTAGAATGACACAGCATTAAATCTCGACTCGTGTCATCCAGTATTACCATGCACGGCGTCAACCCACTGATGCAGGGCCCGTCTGAGAGAAAGAGTCAGGAGACACAGATAGAGAACGGTGTTAAGAGAAGGAGGAGAGAATGAGATGAATATCTGTCCAATGTGGTTCTTTAAGATGCACAGACCAGCACCTGCAAGCAAAGGGGCTTATCTGTCAGGTTGTATCTGCTCAACAGGCCGTGTGTGTGTGTGTGTGTGTGTGTGTGTGTGTGTGTGTGTGTGTGTGTGTGTGTGTGTGTGTGTGTGTGTGTGTGTGTGTGTGTGTGTGTTTGAAGAAGGAGTGGGTGAGTAGGGCAAGTTACAGCAAGCCTATCAAGCACATATTCACTTACTAAGACGGTAAACACCTGAAAGAGTTTAACTCTTGTTGTGAGGGTAGCATGATCAGGTTAAGGATTATCACCCAACAAAATCCATTTGATATACACTCCTCTTCCTTGTCTAGGTGGAAACAAACAACTTCATTTCTTTTTGGTTTCTTTCCACTCTCTTTATCCGCCCCCCTCTGAAGCCTGACTCAGGCCTTTTACAGTCTGGGTGTTCTGGGAGCTTTGTTGGTAAACCAGTGGATTATCCCAATTGCTTTATGACTAAAGCCTAGCCTGCTATTACGGTGCTTTGTCATAAAGAAATCACATCTTCCCAGACACCCTGAGACAGAACCTGACACACACGCAACACACACCCCATGCCCGAGGGGTTGACGAGAACATACACATCACAGCTGACGGAGCCCTCATCACATGCTAAAACTCAAGCCTGGGAATGCCCCTGATGCACGAAAACACACATTAAAACACCCCATTGCGTAGACCTACCCTCGGGCAAATACTGTGGCCGAGTGAGCAGGGTGCTGTAATAATGATGAAAAGCTTACGCCATGTGCAACAATTCCTCATCACATAACAAAGAGGCTGTTTTTAATTGCAGTTCAGATCGGGATAATACAATCAGACATGAATTACTCATCAGAGCACACCTGCGCGAGGACGAGCCATATGAATTACAAAAACACTACAATGCGCTGATGTCCCGCGGATCAGATTATGTGGGGCCGTTGTAAGTGCAGCTTTCTGCTCTTGTTACCGGGCTTAATTGAACATAGCTTGGATTTGACGTCGGCTAACAACATGGAGTTAGCTCCCTCCTGCATTAGTGCCACAGCGAATTAATTCTCCCAACAGATCAATGGGCTTATGGTCCATACACATCAGCACAGAGAGATTTCACGAGCGGACTGCTGCATCAGCTGGCTAATTTTCTGCCCCTTCTCCACAGCCATCCCCCAACCAACCTTATTTATCATTAGGAAGAAATCAGATCAACACACACACACACACACACACACACACACACACGCGCGCCAGCGCAGAGCCAACAACTTTCCCCTGCTGTTTCCGTCTTCTTCATCTATATAGATACAAACACCAACGGGCCCTCGCTGCCCTACACAGAGTCCAGATCAATACGTAATGGGCGTCCCACTGAGCAGATGAGCGCTCTCTGACGCTCCCCGTCCTGATTGAACACTGTCTCTTTGTGTTGCTCGGGGCATTCTCCGGCCTCAGAGAGAGCGACGGACTGAAGGAGGGTAGCTGCTGCAAGGAGGGGAAAAAAAAGAGGAGCGAGGACAGAGAGCGACGGAGGGGAGAAGATGGCCCGGAAAGGAGGGAAGAGCCGAGTGCCAAGATGTTGCACAACAACCCTTAGTCCTTCCAACAGGCAGAATTATCATTCAGGGCAAAAAACACATCAACAACGATGCAATACCCTGGATTTACAGGATACAGCTTAGCGCCACCTCCATCCTCAACAGCACATACCCACACACAGCCTAAAATAAGCTATCAGACATTCTCATCTCTTTAAATATAGCTCAGGAAAAAAAATCTGATCACATGAGCTACCTATCGAAGTTATAGTACCGTACTTTTCGGGTTATAAGCCGCTACTGCCTTCGGTCAGTGTCCCCGACAGCTCCCCGCTGTAGCCAGCTGGGGCTCCTGCTAGCGCTCCGTCACTTCCCCGCTAACTTCCGCTAGCTCCCTGAAAACCACCGAAGGTAGCGGGACCAGGCTCGACACCTGACTTGGGCCGAGGGGACGCGGGCAGTAGCAGCAGCAGCGGGCAGTAGCAGCAGCAGTGGCCGGTAGCAGCAGAAGCGCTAACTAGCAGCGCTACTAGCAGCGCTAGCTAGCAGCGCTACTAGCTTGCTACAGCGGGGACACTGATCAGCCGTAGGAGCGGCTTATAACCCGAAAAGTACGGTAACCCCTTTAAGGATGAGAAGTATTTAATGACAAATCCCATGGAAAAGCCCAATTCTCTGCGCTTTGACATCCTTAAGCTGTCTGTGGCAGTAAGCCCAAAGCCCATTTGTACCTGCTGAAGATGCAAACCTTTAAATAGTGTCACAAATACAACATTTCATTTCTTTTTTTAAAGGCTCAGGAGTCTTCTTGAAAAAATCTGGGCACTGCAGTTTTTAGCAAACATAACTCAAGTGCATTTGTCGAGGGTTTTGGTGAAGATTTACAGTGGGATTGATATAAAACAAATTACAGCGCCCATGTTTGTGGTAACGAGTGAGATTGTTTTTTTTGTATTTAAAGATGGAGGTCTACGGCACAGAGAAATAAGGTAAATCAGACACTGGTTAATACTTGCAAGTAGTTCATTTCTTATTTAGTTCTTCTTGTGGGAACAGCATTTTTCTGAACGACGAACCCAAAACTATACACTCCAGACCAGAGTCACATTAAAAATGAATTTGATTTACTAATTTTATGAAAAAAATGCATCGACTACAACTACATACTAATATAACAAAAACATAACAAATACTTGCTACATTGGAATGAATGATTTCAAGTGGGGGTTGCCGTTCTACAACGTAAAAATCTAACTTCACATTCACATTTTCTCTAAACATTATAAACCTAAAACCAAACCAATTTCCAAACCTGTCAGGACTAGCTGCTTTCACAAAACGTTTTTTTATGCTAAATCTTTGCTGCATCAAGTGCGTTTAAAGGCTACATCATGGGGAGAAAATAGCCAAGAACCTTTAGTCCCTAATAGTCTGCCCTTGAGTGCTGCTCTTACAATACTGGCTAGTCAGAAAAGCGGCCTTAGCTTAGCAGTTGTGTCTCTGCATGATGTGGAAAGTAAAAAGGCTGTCGACTGGCCTTCGGAGCACTTCAAAAAGCCCAAAGCAGTGTGAGCCGAAGCACAAGTGACAGACACACACAGGGGGCCAATGGCCTGTGTGTACTGTTGCGGTCTAGCTGCATGTGTGTTTGTGTGTGCCTACGCATGTGTTATGTGTGCGTGGGTGTGTGCGCACTGGATGAGGGGAGGCCTATTAAAAAGCTGCCTGAGGAGAGGGCTTTCAGTTGGGAATTTATGGGGGGGCAGAAAGGATGGCAGGGCCATTGTGTGTCAGAGTTCCATCCTGAGAGCTGGAATTAGAGCCTTTTCTCCCCTGCCCGGCCGGGAGACTCTGTACCACCGCGACCCCGTGTTTAATTAGAGCAGCTCTAAGGAGACAGCCGCCAGGAGGAGGAGAAGAGCGGGAGGTATGACGAGCGACGAAGATAAGAAAGAAACAAACGAGAAAAATAACATAATCGTTGGGAGAAAAGACGGGGAAAGAGAAATTGGATTCAAACCGTTTGGCAATGCTGTGCAAGACTGATTGTGAGTGTAATGAGGTGAATGATAACAACATGATGTGAAATATGATAAAGGTGGTGCCATGAGAATCTCTGTAGCATGCCACTGATTGGAAATAGCAGCTAATGTGACTAACTTTCGCAGGGTGCGTTTGACTTTCAGTTCTATTAACTTCCACCCTTTCAGGACTCTCCGCACATAAACATGTCGAGCTGTGCACGATGCGCCTGTGTGGAGGTTATAGCCCAATCAAATTAGGTAAACAAACATTAATGGATGATAATGAATGTGAGCATTATCTCCAAATAGAGTGGCCATTAATATTGATGATTGTTTTTATTCCGTCGCGTTACAAACCAAAGCAACATCAATATTTGTCGGAGCAAATGAGCGAGAGAATGTACATTTATCAGTGATTGGATAACTAAATGGATAGATGGAGGAGATAAACACAGGCTGTTGTCTCCTCTGCTGATGATCTATCCGTTTAGGCTTGTAAGGTTCATTTATGTTAAATGGATTTGATTGTTATGGGAGGTAAACAATGTGTCAAGCTTTATTCCAAAACAACTCATTCTGCTTAACAGTTAATGCCCTTAAGGCCTGCTGGTAAAAGGGTTTGTCTTCTTTGTTAACTGGCAGGGCGATCAAACGGGTTTTCCCATCAAAACGGGAGATAATACTGTAAAATGCTGCTGCAGATTTGTCGGTGCATGTGTGTGTCTTTAAACTCCCACCTGACGAGCCCCCTCACAAAGAAAAAGTGATGTTGATGATGGATTTTCTGGGACTCCCATGTCATAACACTGTAAAGCGATTAAATGGGGGGGGGGGGGAAGGCCTATCATGGGACATCACAAGACTGGGTCTACAGTACACACACACACACACACACACACACAGAGTGAGGTGTGTTTTGACCCTGGCTATATTTGGGCTTTCTCTCTCCAGTGTGTCTTAATCCTGCTGTCTGTCGCGTTCCACCTGATTAGTCTGATCATTCACTTCTGACAGGCCCATTTCTTAACCCTCCACACAAACACACGCGCACACGGCGCGCACACACACACACACACACACACGGAAGTCACGCACACTCACACAAACACGAGTGATACATCACCCACACCAACAATCTGACTCAAAGGGCGGGGGAATAAAAGCCTAAAGAGAATGATGTGTTGGCCTCAGTCACTCACAAGGAAAATATCCCATCATAGCCCTCGGTTACCGGCATCACACATCACTCCACATGGCCAGTCACAAACACTGGCTCATTTAGTGTGAGGCGCACGCACACACACATAATTAAAGCTGATCAACGTATAAAAATCCCTCAGGAAAAAGGTTTCCACTCCAAAATATGAATGATGAGCCTGTGTATGTTCTCTTGGGGGATTTCAGTGCAGAGAGATGGGAAGGTTTGAACTCATGGAGGCCAGAAACGAATGCAAATGAGAGGTTCGACTGTGGGGTAGAAGCTGGGTTTGCCACACAATGCCTGAACAATATTGTCCTTCACCTGCTGAGATCTAAAGCAGTAATCAAGAGGCGTGGAGAGTCATGGTGACTATTTCTGTGTGGGGGACCCTCGTCGTCTCCGACTGACTCCCTCAGGCTGCAGATAAGAGTCACCATAGTGTGTGTGTTCATGCATGTAGGTGAAGGAAGTGTATGCCTCCCCCTCCGGTAATCTCTCTCTCTCTCTCTGTATTCCAAGCAGTTCCTCGATGACCAACCTGCTGTTAGAGCCGTTGTTGCAGTCGAAGTTGATTTAGTTGAGCTTGCCGTGCCTGAACTCCGAGGGGCCATTCTGCTCAGTGGCAGTAAATTACATTTATTTACAAGGTGGATCAAGAGAGCGAGGAAAAGGTGCGGGTGTGGGTGTTTTATCTGTGTTAATGTTGCACACGTCCAAACCCAGTTGGTGGCACTTTATAATGAGGCATATTTCATAACAGGTATACAAGTTGAAACTAATAGCCCGTTTAATGGTTAACAAATACTTGTTTATCCTCTTCCAACATGACACCTGCTTTATCACGTTAAAGGAATAGTTTGACAATTTGGGGAATTATTCGCTTTCTGTATGCAATAGATGAGGATTGATACCATCCTCCTCATCGTCTGTGGGATAAATATGTAGCTGGAGCAAGCGGCCCATTAGTTTAGCTTAGCATAAAGACAGGAAATGGAGACAAAAAACTGTCTTTGCTCTGTTCTACTGTAACAAAATATGCTTAACAGTACCTCTAAATCTCACTATAACTAACACATTCTTTATTTACTATGTGTAAATGTTACTAATTAATAATCATATTAATAACAATTTGCCATTTTGTGGGGCGTCACGCAGAAACGTCTTGTTCAGATTCTGTAAAAATTATACACCAGGCCCCCTGTTTCGAGTCTTTGTGCTAAGCTAAGCTAGCCAGCTGCTGGATGTGGCCTGATACTGTATGTAACAAAAGTTAAGTAACAAACTATTAATATTAATTGAATTCATCCGAGGGAGTCCTCCGATCATCATCTGTTGGACCATTTAACTTATGGAGAAGAGCTGCAATGCATCTGTACCAAAAATCCATTTATTAACAGCCTATTGACATTTACACGTGTAGAAGCGATGGTTTCTCATTTTCTAAAAAGCCCTCATGTCTGCAGTTATATATGGTAATACATTATTAATAAAGGACTTTTGGCCATAATGCATCAAGTCTGCAGTTGAAAATGTCTTCCTGATGAACTAGAGGGCTCGCTGAGAAGAAACTGCAGTGGCATCTTCAGGGGAAATCTGAACGAGCCACACAGATTTACATTTTACAACCTGGCAGCCCGAAAGTTGTTTTCATTAACTTTCTTATCCAGACAAAGGGTATCCTTATTACTTCTAAGCCGAGCAAGAACTTCATGATATTCCCCTGGTGGCATACCAACCTCACCTAAACCACAAATCCCGGCTCAGTCTAGACCACACAGGAAACTCTCACAAAGAGCCGTGGCTGCAGTTTGAAGAGGGTGAACACAAACAAAGTTTGTCAAGTGATTCCCTCTGTCTCTCTCATCAGCGTAACAATCCTCTTCCCGCCTGAGGCCACGATCCTCTTTGTTTACGCAACGTCACGTGGTGTAGATGACCCTACCTGGAGCCAGGGACTCGTATCCATTTTCCAGCTCCACGTTCCACCCCCCCCCCCCCTGCTCAGGCCTCAGCTCAGCCACAGACCAGCTATCCCATTGCTCGGACAAAGGAGGCTTCACTGGGATCTAACTCAGGCCTGCGCATATAGAAAGTCAGGACAAAGCCTTCAATTCTCTTCTCGTAACAACAACACCCTTTGTCTTCTCTTACAAAAGAAAATACATTGTGTGCATTTGCCAGCAAGAACTAAAAGAGTTGCAAACTGCCTGAACATTTGGTTAAATTAGACACAAAGACAATACATATCAAACATAAACTATCGAACAATAATATATTAGTTACATGCTCATGAATTTAATGTGTGAGGGTCTGTGCTAGTATCCAGAATGGCTGATCAGAAGGGGAGCTAAAGATACATGAGCAAGCCAAGGGCCCTCTGGTCAGCCTAGAGGCCCGTCCAACTGCTCCTGATATTGTGGCATTAGTGTTTCAGGACATATCCTGGAAAAATAAAGCCGAAAAAAAGTGTACTCGCACTTACTGATGCGTATTGTAGTGTTTAAATACACTTTATAAACCTCACATATTCCGTTTCTGCAAACTCACAAGCTACAATTTATAATAAATATAGAAAATATGTATATATATTTTTCTATTTTTCTGTTCGATGCAGATGATACGCTTTTCATTTGTCAGCTGATTTGCGCTGTTAACAGTGTCTCAGCATACAAGTTTGCTACAGGAAAAGAAAAGAAGTCACTCAATCAGAATCTCATCTCAGAGTTAAGTTTCCTGCCTGCAGCTTATCTGATTGCCAGTGCATGTAAAATGGAATTGCACAACATAAAAGTTAAGGTCACGGGGAAGCAATATGATGATTATGCTGATTCCATATACAAGATATGGAGGTGGGGCAAAACACAAAATATATTATTATTATTTTGAGAAGTGATAAAAAAACACGAGCTCATGAGTCAGGGCCACAACTGTGTGAATTGCATAGTCTGTACATAAGAAATGGGGGTACTCATAGTGGCGTGACACAGTGGTTTGTGGACTGCCGTTTGAAGCCTAAAGTTCGTCTTGTTGGTCGACGCAGTCTTGGTTTCTTGCAACCAGAAGTGACACGAGAGGAGCTAAGTACAACCAAATGCTGAATAACACTTAAGCAACCAAAATGTTACAATTAACTTTCCTGGACTGAAAACGTGCTGTTATAGTATAAAACTCTGATTTTCCATTCTATTGTGTTTGTAAGTACAATATACATATGCACCTGGTGATTATCTCCTAACCCCAGTGGTAGGGCTGGGCGGTATGGCCAAAAATTCATATCACGGTATTTTGTAAGATTCTGGCGGTTTCACGGTATATCACGATATTTTTTTCCCGAATAAACACATTAATTTATTGACGCCGAAAAGGACCACCGCCGCCATTATTCACCACTCGCTCACAACTGGCCAGCAGCTGTTTGTACATTGGTAGTGTTAGAAAGCTTAACATGGAGGGGTTTAGGACCCAGGGGCATGCAAAGCCGTAACGACTATTGTCATTCTTCAGCAGGCAGCAACATTTAATGTTTACAGTCACAGCTGCGTGTCCAGCGGTCTGAGCTACTTACGTCTCACGGATAGAGGTTGACTCATGGTTTCAAAGAAATGACAGCGACAAAATGCATTCTGGGTAAAGCCCGCCCACTCAGCCGCACATGAAGAGTCTTCCTGTGTGGACGGGCATTTTAGCGAAGTAATTTACCCAGCATGCATTTTGGCAATGTCATTTCTTTACAAACCATGAGTCAATTGAGTCTCCATGAGAGCTAAGTAGCGCCATCCGCTGCTCTTTCAGCTTCAAACTGTGAACGTTAAATGTTGTTGCCTGCTGAAAAGCAGTGACCGGTATGACGGTATGTCAGAAATTCATACCGTACGTAAATCCGAAACCGGTATACCGGTTCAACCGGTATACCGCACAGCCCTACCCAGTGGCATACACACACTCAACACTCATCTGCATTAGATGGAGTGAGTGAGGCTATGTGTATGATGATACACGTGGTTGACCCCAACACCCAGTGGAGCCCGTTCACCATGTTATTACCATCAGTCTTACTAACATCTAAAATGTTCTTCTGTGCCGACGTGTCCTCTAGATTCAAACAGAGCTGCAGCCTCCTTCTATTCCCCCCACATTACCGTATCGCCCTCCCCCTTCTCTGTCCCATCCACTTTCCACGGTGTATTATTTCACAACGAGAAAGCATCTGCTGTACATACCAACTTAAGCCAGTGGACATAACCCACCCTGGCATGGGGACTTGGCATGAATGTTAATGCAGAGAAACCTGGTATTGGTAGAGGAAACGAGTGGCAGACACAGAATACAAAGATAAGGCGCGTAGAGATGAACTAGAAAACAGACTGGGGAAGTGGACTGCTTACAAAGACAAATATTTTGTAGGATGTCATGTATACTGTACTGTACAATTACTCAAACAGGCTCAAAATAGCAAAGAGTTTTTACCTCTCACAGTTTTACCCTGAAGACTGAGGTTATTACTTCATTACAAATCATTAATTAGAATAGATCATAGTCCAGTTGCAATAACTTGCCCGGTGCAAACATTAAAATTCTGCCGAATAGCTCTTGACGCACAGATATAAATATAATGAGTCTGTTTTGACAAAATATTTGACTAATTTATTTACATCAAGCTTTTAAATAATATATTAAATAGCCCGCCTCTTCATTTATTTGTTCTTTTATATTTTAGTATTAAATACATAATATACAAATAACAATATTACATATATGCAATAAGGAACAAAATACCGACATCTCTCTGTTCATACTAAAGGATGAGGATCTCTATCTGCATCAAGTCTGCTCCAATAGTAGCCACTATTCCTTTAAAAATGCAGCTGAAGCTGAGCCACGTCCTAGCACTGACCCTTGGTGTGCAAAAAGTAGGACAAACCTTCGAGTGACTTTTATTGGTAAACCAAATGGCAGCCACAGCTTGTGGACAAACTGTGTAGGGAAGCCCAGGCAGGCCGGGGACAGATGGTCGGAGTGAGCGGGTGATGTCGACAATGTGTACCGAGTCCAGGAAAGCACATTCAGCAAGACGGCACGGGAAGAAACAGAGAAAAACCTGCAGCTTCTGTTGTGTTACCCTGGACACATTTAAAACTAAAACACAGAATAGACGAAGACAGACACAGACAGACAGACAGACAGACAGACACACACACACACACACACACACACGCACAAGGGGACAGAAAAAGAGGGACACCAAAGCCCGTAGCCTATATTTTCCGTGAACACTCTGGTTTAGTGCCCACGCCATTTTTTTTTAAACAGACATTCATTTTAGTCCCCAACTCCACCACACCGGCTCGCTCCCTGACATCAGAAACACAAACATCACCTCCTACAATCCCCACACGAAGCCTCAGTTGCTCTTCTCTTTGTCCTGCTAGCTCTCTGCAATTAAGCAAATGGGTCATTAATTAATCGCCGTGGGCAACGGGACACAAGAGGAGTTAATCAGACTGGATGGATGGACTGCTGGGAGAGACAGCGACACACAAACACGGGTGTACACGCGTGCCCACTTTCACAAACTATTGACATTTCTGAGACGTGAGCCTCCGGTAAGATGTGCATGAATAAAATTAAAGAAAATAGCAGGAGTTGATGAGAAGCGGCTTGATCATTGATTCGTGTTGTCAAACTGTGCCGAGTGGCAGTTTCTTCTAGAGAGGAAACTTTGGTTGAGGCCTTGCCTCGGGCCGTCAACATTCAGAGTAAGACAAGAGGATATCTTTTCTCGCGTGTGATGGTACACAGCTCAATCGTCGAGACTGCTGACAAATCATTTCCGTGAAGTATATACAAATAGGACTATCAATGGGGAAAACCACACAGGACTTGTATTGGCTGCATTTATACTTAAAAAAAAAAGGTTTCATAAGTACAGGGCCGGTCCCTGATTGGCGTGGGCTCAGTGCTGAGGCATCACTTTGACTGTTGAGACGGAAGCTGATTGTGAATGCAGGTACCGGTTTCTCAGACCTTTTCTGCTTTAAAGGTGGATTTCTCTTGAGAGGCATAGAGCCTCTCTCTCTCTCTCTCTCTCTCTCTCTCTCTCTCTCTCTCTCTCTCTCTCTCTCTCTCTCTCTCTCTCTCGTGCGCTATAGAGGACGGATAGATTGAAGCAGGAGGACTGAGGTAATTACATGCACAAATTGTTGGAAATATTTGGAATCTGCACCAGCAGGAGAGAATACCAAATGTGTCCTGCACCACACGGCGGGATGTGCCAGAATAAAGGGAGTGCAACCATTATTACTATTGATTGTGATTAAAAATGCAAGTAGGGCTCCAACTAACAATTATTTTCATTATCTATTAATTTCCCGATAATTATCTCAATTAACTGTTTGGTATTTGTTTTTGTTTTTTACAATTTAAATGAGCTAGTTTCACACACTTACAAAAATATTCAGTTTGCTGCCACATGAGATAAAGAAAAAGCATTAGCGTAAAAACACGTGGACAAGAAATCAAGGCATCAAACCTGTCCAGAGTATCACGAGTAAAGAAGCTTTCTTTGATTTAACACAATGCTCTTTTCATATTTCTCCAGTAGATGGCAGACTTATATTCATTGCAGCCCATTTGGCAGCTACACCGAACCAGATCCAGCACTCAGAATGATTAATAGGTTCAATGGAAGAAGTGATACAAAAGAACAGACGAAAGGCCCAGTTTTTTAAACCTATAAAACGACCTCTTGAACAAACACTTTCTTCCTCTGCCGCCGAGTCAGAGCGGAAGAGGTGTTTCTTCTTCGGACATCCTCTCTTTTTTCCTTTAACCTCACATGCCTGACCTTTTGATGTCTGTCAGCAGGGGAAAAAAGAGAGCAACAGGGAGGTGAGCTGGCCAACATGTCAAAGGACAAGACAGGACCGGAGAGTAACAACAATGACACAGGATGCAAGTTGTTTAGTCCAGTGGACTCAGCACTATCTG
This sequence comes from Myoxocephalus aenaeus, assembly GCA_038501785.1. Lineage (NCBI taxonomy): Eukaryota > Metazoa > Chordata > Actinopteri > Perciformes > Cottidae > Myoxocephalus > Myoxocephalus aenaeus. The sequence continues at coordinate 2,197,981 of JBAMJR010000151.1, read as the reverse complement.
ATCTGCCAGAGGGACGACAAGAGGAAGGAAAGGTTGACAACATCAAGCTGGAGCGATGGCTCTCACCTGGACCAACCTGAAACACTGTGCTGGTGGTATCATGCAGAAAACGTAAAGCAGACTTTTCTGCATTAGATAATGCTGGCAGTAAACATCCCTGCATTGAAACTACGGAGTCAGAAATTAATCATTTTATTTCCTAAAGAGAGCCCGAGTTGCGACAAGTATACCCAATATTTGCACTTCATCTCTGAGCAAATAAAACTTTAAGAATGTGGGGGATTCTAAATATATATATATATACACACACACACACACACACACACACAGTATATACACACACCAGAACATTTGATCTAACAGTCTGAGAGTAAAGCAGTAAGAGTAAAGAAATGTTTTATGTTGTACTTACTGACTAAAAGGATTCATTTGTAATCAAATTCCCCTCCTTCATTAAGGTAATTACTCAGACAGTCTGGGACAACAGGGCCTGAGACAAGACCAACTACTGTAATTTCATTAAAAATACTCTGCTGAAGCTGCACAGCAGACGGAGACAGACAGACCGACCGACAGATAGAATTATTCTGCTGGGTCATTAAAGTATACAGTGAAGTATTATATTTCGTTATGATTGGATTTATTACTCTGTGCTTCCACTCAAGCAAGAAATTGCCCCAGTACCTGCAGACCATAAATGATAGGATGGGACCGGAGCTTGTGACCTCTTTTACCTTTGATTGCAGGGACTGAATTCAAATTCATTGCGAACAGGGATTTTCCCCACCAGGTGGTGGTGCAGGGTTTCCATACACATCCACAGGGACAGACTGAGACACGGCAAGGAGTGTGGACCTGCAGCCTGAACACAAAGCACTATCTTCATGTTTATTTAACCACAAACACAGCCCTACTTCTTGTATTCTTTTATTCAGTCCCAAGCCTCCGGGTGTATTTGTCGCAGTAGAAAACACAAGATATTTACTGTGATTAGCTGGTACAGGAGCAGATAAGCTCTCCAGCCACTACAGTAGTTGATTCCACTGTTTGATTCCTATCTGGAGCTGAAGGTCAAGTGCGGTATTAGAGTCCAACCACAGACTAGTATGCCATTAAATGAAAACCTTCTGACTCAATTTTCTCTTTAACAACTCCAATAAATCAGAGAAGCGCCACCGCTGAGCGGAGCGTGCCTCTAACCCGGGGCTTGCCAGTTGTTCCCAGCCCGGCCAGTTAGTTCAGTATTGATTCTCTGTCTCGCTGTGATACCACTATAACCATCTGACCTATGAATGCTGAGTGCACAGCGCTGGCCTGAAATCCAGAGCACACTGCTCTCGAAGGGGAGAGGGAACACCAAGACTCCACTCTGGCCTCCAGACGGGAGTGCTTTCAGTAAAAACGTCTGCCCTCGACTCGTGCCCCCGTGTCTGTACCTGCTTTAGCCTCGACACCTTTAACCATATGCGCCCTCACATGCCTCGACCCCACACACACTTTTTAAAACTTGCTCTCATGGTGCTGTAATAAATCCTTCAGTCCTTGGGCACCTTGTAGAGATTTTGAGACTTGACAGGATATTAAAATGAAAACATTGAAGGGCCTTCAGAGCAGGGATGAATTACCAAGCATGCCAATGGGGCCAATGCCTAGGAGCCTCTGACCACAGGGGCCTCAGACCTAGATAAACTGAGGGAAAGGCACCTTGGCAAAGGAGTTGTTATTAAAAGTCTAAAATCTAGCGGATGATTCAGAGAAAATAAATGATCGTACAATAAGCGAGGAGAGTGACAGGACTATAGCAGTGGTTTCCATCCTGGGTGTCGGGACCACTCAAGGGATCCCATGACAAAAAAATTAGAATTCATCATATTGTTTCCTGATTTTGCTTTTCCCTGGTGAAATATTGGATCTTTCCAGCCCTCTAAAAATCATTTAAATAAAGGAAAATCTGAGAAGAAAAATCCATCTTTGGTTGAACTGCTCAATTTATGTCCACAGGAAAGACATAATCTGTGATGACGGGTCACAAGTGCACATTACTTCATTTCAAGAGGACATTGAAATGATGTAATGTCCACTGACATTAAAATGAAGCCCTGTCCACTTGTGACCCATCAGCTGTCTAAAGTCACGACTGACTCAGAAAATATGTCCAGACTTTAGAGGAAGTCTCGCACTTTCATTGCAGACTTTACTGTGAGCTGCTTCTGAAACACAATGGAAGGATAATACAAAATAATATTTCCATTCCATTGCCATACAGCTGCATATCTCTGCTTGCTCGGTCAGGCCCTACTTATGTGATAAAATGATTATCCAGCTCAAGCTCAAGGTGTGTGCGGATCGGCTCCCACCTGTGCAGAAGTAATTACAGTTTCACTCCTCTCCCACAGTTATTGGGAACGAGACCATAACTCTGAAAGTGAGACACCTACACACACACCTCCACATTCACACGCGTGCACAACCATGCATTTCCCCTCCACAAGCACACACACACGCGCGCACACACACACACACACACACACACACACACACACGCACACACACACACACCATTCTTAAAAATCATATATGCTCGTAAATTAGGCCTCATTTTGAGGGATTTATTGCACTCTAATAAGCATCAATGTGATTTAATACAGCAAGTAATATTCATTTTTACAGAACAATTTAAGACTACTGGAATCTGTAAAACAGTAGTGAAAATGATCCAATATAGAAAAATATTTTAGTTGCCATAATCAGCATATTCCCACCAACAAAGAAATACATTAAACAATTCTTTAGGTTAATCCTCGACTGAGAGACACACTAAACCTGGGAAATGCAAGAATCTTAAACACGTTCCATAATTTAGCCATGTGAGAGTTCAGAGGTAGACCACAGGAATTGAATAAACACCATTCAAAATAATTCAAAGGAAAGTCCTGGAAGACCAATTCAAGAACAACCATTTGTGCTTGCACATGATCAGCTGTTTCGAGAAGGGAAATGGCTATACATTAATTATGTATTTCATCTAGAGATAGAACTTGACATGATTGATACATAAATCTCAATATACGTCATTTCAAAATCCATTACACATAAAATAAATTTCCCCCGTCCAACAGTCAAGATAAGATTTTTTGGAGGCATATCCTACTCAGTTCTTATGACATTTATTGCATTGCCACATTCCCAAAAGTATCGAGAGGCCACCAATTATTGAGTACTTGAAAATTCTTATTGCATACACGGTAAACATGTTTCTACAAACCACGTTTCATAAGAGAGCCCCTCAGGTGATGTTATTCACCTATTGTCGTGCAAAGTGTGTCACGCTGCATTTCCTGGTCAGGGTGTGTTCATAAGGGTGTGTTTGTATACCCAGCCTCACAACCTAACATTCAAAATGGAAAATTCCACTCCAATTTAAAAAGAGCAGAAGAATAAGTCAAATTATTCAAATCTATTGAATTAAGAAAAACTACTTCAATTCAAAACAAAAGTCAATGGTGAGGGAGTGGGAGCAATGTGAGCCATCGTGCTTTTTGTTGGGAAGAAATGTGTCCCTGATCTCAAACAGATAGTCAAATGCTCTGCTGCACTTGCTGCCTGACCAGTGCCGAGCAGGTGTGTCCACTATGCAAAGCAGAAATTTGACACTGGCATCACCTCACGACTACTCCGTTTTTAAAATCTAAAAAAGGTAATTTTATGAACACACCCCATATTTACACACTTGCACCAAGACAGAGGGACGATAGTGCCATCCAAGCTAATTACACAAGGTCCATTAACATTTAAAATCCTTGGAATTTCATTTGAAAATATATTTTAGCCTGCATCTCGTGTTGGAACATGATTGTTTGATTCCATTGTGCTGGTTTCAGCGTATCATCCCAGAAAAATATCTATTTAAAAACAGGGGATTTGCCCGTGTGTCCTGGTTTGTTGCCGCTTGGTTTCCGTTGCTGTTGTTCATCTACTCCCGGCCAATGAGTCTACCTCGAAGGCCCCGTTGTCATAGTGACGCTGAAGTCTCTCCGGGTCAGGTCTCGCTGGGTCAGTCAGTGGGACTTCGTACATGGGCTGTCCTCCTGTCACTGTGATCACAGTGACATCTAGTGGTGACTCAGCAGAAAGGCTCTCTTTTGTTTCCTCTTCAACCCCCAGGGCCTTCAGGATGTCGCACTTACACATGGGGCAGGTCCTCCTCTGCAGCAGCCAGGGCTCGATGCAGGCTTTGTGGAAGATGTGGTCGCATGTGAGCACCGTCACCACTTCCCCTGCCTTGTAGGACTCGATACACACGGCACACATGTGGGAGTCAGAGGCAGTTTCCTCATCCCCGGTCTTGAGTTTGCGTACTTGCAGACGGCCGATCGCTTTCTTGGCCTCCGACATCAGCTTCCTCTCAGTGCGCCTGTTCGCGTTCAGACTGTAGAGACGGTTCGCAGAGATAAACACAAAGTATGCGATGGAGGCGGCCGTCACAATGAAGAAGGCGATGGACAGGAAGTAAAGCCAGTATGTGTCCATCCAGGGTCCGTGAGGGCTGCCTAAATCAATAAGCATCTTCACATCTGTCCCGTTGCTCACCAACCGCACGATCTCCATGCCCTGAGAGTTGCCAATCATGATCGCCACAATACCAGTTGCCTCCGAGTGTGCCATGTGAGTAGTGCTGTTGCCACTGCCGTCCATATTATACACAACCACGCCGGCTGCTCCCTGTCTTTTGGCGGCATTGATCTTCTCACTGAAGGTGCAGTTGCCCCTTTTAACCAGGGCTATCCAAGGCACGGAGCTGGAATTGCGATTGTAGACAGGATCTGAGCCACAGCCTTTAGGGTCCCCCTTGGGAAGCGTAACAATGCCTGAGGCTTTCTCCAGGAGAGAGTTGCGACCGTACACCCCACAGTCACAGTATTTGTCCACAGTCACATTGTTGCTGTTAGCATAGCTTATTTCCACCACGGCTGTCCAAAACACCAAGGCAGCTGAATAGTGAGCGAGCCCTGACAGACACAGCAGAAGCAGCAGACAGTGTTGTGTCTTCTTACCCATGGTAACGCTGGTCTTAAAAACAACAGGAAGCCCTTTGTTAGCTTCTTTAGCTTCTTCAAAACTGCTTTGTTAGTCCCAGTTCCTGGTTTGTCCGAACAGCAGCAGTCTGAGTTCCGGCTATGGTTTCACCCAAGCTGCTGTCTGCCGTAATCTGATATGAGCCTTTGGTAACACAACACGAGCTATGCGTCAGCCACTCACCTCTCGTTATCTTCCTGAACCTTGAACACTGAGCACTCCTCGCAGAGGGCAGGGTGCTGGTATTCAACAAGTAGAAGTGCGCAAAACACACAGACCTGTGCTGTTTTGAGAGCCAAGGAACAGCATGCGAAATGATAAGATGTCATGGACATAGGTCAATTACACTGAAACGCTACTGTGAAACTCATAAAAGCTGCTAACTTCCCCCTGTGTAATGATGAGCAGAGCAAAGCAACTCAGCCAGTTTTTCTAGTCCCGCTCGTTTCCTTCCCCTATTTCTGTGGCTGAGGTTACTGTTGTGAAAAAACCAAACTGACAAGTATTACTCCTCTACCTTGTGGTAATTAATTCACTCTGAAAGAGAAGGCAGGCAGGTCTGCTTCCACCACACATTTTAACAAACACACACACACACACACACACACACACACACACACACACACACACACACACACACACACACACACACACACACGCAAGTTATTAATGTGACCTTTAAAAATCACTTTAAAACTGCACACGTCATATAATAAAAGGCGTTTGTGTTTAGATACCTCAAGTGAAAGCGCACACACACACACACACACACACACACACACACACACACACACACACACACACACACACACACACACACACAGGCTTCCAATGACAAATGAGATGGAGAGGTTTCTTGCCAAGCTGCTACACACACAGCAGTGCACTGCCCTTTCTAGAATGTGCCATTAAATAATTTATCTGAGTGGGACAAAAATCGGTAAATAAAAAAAGAGCCTGGTATTTATTCTTAGTACGGCTGCGTTCTTGATAACAGGAACAATGGTGCAGTTATGACCCTTAAATTCCTAAAACTGAAATAATTACCTCGACACAGCCGAAAGTAAAGCATAATGTGAACCTCATTAATACCATATTAATGTTCTGTTTTTCTGTTAAAAACATTCTACCGTAGTGGTGTGACCTTCGGCATCACATTTTCAGGATATCCTTAAATTATATACTTTTACACTTTTTGCTTCAATGCTGACATCTCCTGGTCAAAGACAATAACTGCAATACTCACAAAAAAAACTCCAGGCCTATACACAATAATGGCAATAATGGGAGCTGATATAATATGTGATATACTTATGTGTATGTCATGAATACAGACCATTTTATTCCAAATACATCTATAGCTTCAGTTGTTAAATATCATTAAATATAGATATGTAAATATATATCAACAAGTATTTTGTGAATCATTTTGCTGAGAAGCACTGGTTTGTGCGTTATCCAAAACATATAATAAAGATTAAATAGTTATAAAATAATGAACGGAAGGAAGAAGTGATTATATTAAAAACTGAGCGAAACTCATCTTGTGATTGTTGACAAGCTGTGAGTTTGTGTGAGAATCTGACCGGAGGTCAAGCAGGGCTGTGTTGTGTGGAAAAGTTTACGGGTACATGCACACGCGCTTCTTGCCTGATAAAAAATTTAATTAAATAAAAAGAGCGGAGACGAGGAGAGCCTAGTCTCAGATTAATCACGCTCCCGTTATAATTTTCTTTGTCTTTGGTCTGGAATAAAATAACTAGAAGTAAAGCAAAAATTATATTCGGGTAAAAAGCAATTGATGAAATTATTGATCATAAATGGGGAATTTAATGGGCATTGGGCAAGTTAATACTAAAATAAGATTGAGGTGTCGGGATTGTTTTTAAGATGTGCCAGGTTCGTGTGCTGCTGTGAATTGAGAATTCCAGAAGCAAGATAAGTAATTTGAGTGACCTAGAACACGACAAATAGTAGTTTTTTGTGCTGCAGTGAATAGATAATTCAGTGGACAAACACTCACATACTTATGATTGACATATCCCTTTTAATCTAAGACTCCAGGTAAATAGGGATAAAGTGAGTCTTTATAAAAAAAATAAGAGTATGGGTAAAAGTCAGAGCAAGCATGTGCAGCTTGTTCAGCCTGGGAGTGTGCATGTTTACAAAGTCTTATCTCCGGCAATACAACATATGTGGGAGAAGGACAGACAAACTGTAAACCAATTGATTGAATGGGTGAAAATGGGGTTCCCGGAGAAGGGCAGTTTCAGCCTAGAGAAGTTGAAGCAACTACGAGCGTGTTTGGATCAGAGAGAGAAAGACGAAGCGGTAGAACATGAGAAGAAGTCTAAGAAAGAAAGAACTTTGTGCTGTTTAAAGCGGACTGGAGGGCGTATAGTATGTGGAGAGAGGAAGCAGAAAGTAGGGAGAGAAAAAGATTAAAGAATGAGTTTGAGAATAGGATAAACGCAATGGGAATACATGGAAAAAGGGAAAATAATGCACTGCTAAACTGTATCATTCTTTGTCCGAGGTGCATGGTCACGTGGATCCTGATCTGGACTCCGCGACGCCGTCCTACGCTCCTCGAAACCATCCATCCGACCACCAGCCGGGGAAGGAGGAAAAAACCAAGTCTCGTCATCGCAAACTCCTCGAGGATGCCCAGCTGGCAATGTATTGGGACATGGCATCCGGCGGAGAAGGTGATAAAGAACAAGGCAACCCAAAACATGGACAGAGAGAGGGTAGGGGTGAGAACAGAGGCGGCCAAAGAGAAAACAGGGCCCAAAGAGGAAGACAGAGGGGAAGAGACTTTGACTCACGAACCAAAGACTTTTTGTGCTACATGTGCGGCAGAGCCGGTCATTGGAGAAGGGACTGCCCGCTGGCCTCATGGACTAAGACAAGGCTGGTGGGAGGATCCGGCTGAGAGGAGTGGGGCGACGGGGCGGACCCTAGATAAGGACCATTTGACGGACGCCTCAGCAGAGAAGGTGAGCAAATTCTGATTTGGATTATGACAAACATGTGCATACGATACACACATTAGAAAGTAGGCAAACCCGCTATACACCCACATATAAGATAGATTTGAATAAACATTAAGGTTTTAGAAAATGACCATGATAGATAATAATGTTGGACCAAGAATACTGCCGCTGTTTCTGTCTCTCTGTCTTCCAGACAATCTGAGTTGTTGGAGGGGAGTTCCTGCATGTTTCCTTGGTATGAGGCCCAGGAATGGAGTTCCTGCATGTTTCCTTGGTATGAGGCCCAGGAATGGAGTTCCTGCATGTTTCCTTGGTATGAGGCCTAGGGATGGAGTTTCTGCATGTTTCCTTGGTATGAGGCCTAGGGATGGAGTGAAAGGACATGACTGGCTGGCTGCACACGCTGGCTCTGTTTTCTGATATCAGGCCTACAGAGGAGGATGTGACGTATTTCCAGAGAGTTAAGGGATGAGCCTCTTCTGGTGCGGTTTTAATAATGATGAATGGAAGGACCAGACAATTGCGAAGTAAATTGTACATTGCTAAATTACAGAGGTAACTTAGCAAAAGGGGGAATATGTATATGTAGGGCATTGTAAGAATAGGTATATGTAGGTTATTATAGAGATAGATCCACATTTTGTATAGTTCTTTTAGTAAACGGCACTCTAAAAAGACAGCAAAAAGTGCAGTGATAAGAGAGAGATTAAATCTAAATGCGTGAGTAACTGTTCAATGCAGATTATAATTATTTGTGTTCAACTGGTCATTAAGATTTAGCAAATAAATATCAAATATCAAAGCAAATAAAAGCAACATTTAGATACCGATAATAAAAACGTTTTAGAAAATTTTATAACTCTTTATAGGATTTCAAATTTTGAGGGAAAATTAAATAACATGAATATCAAAGTATTGAAATTAGTTATTAATTTAGGGAATGTAAAAGGAGGAACTAAATATTCATAGTTTGAGTGATCCTGCAGCAACACTATGCTGACTGGTTTCCTCCCATGGATGAAGGGGGAGGGATAATAAAGTGATTATTCTGTGTAATAATTCTTATAATCCAGGTTATTACAGGTTTTTTCCTAGATGTGGTGTAATAAAGAATAAATAATCTAATCAATGTTTACAGGTAGAAGGATCAATTAAATCAACAGTTGGTTCCTGGTGATTGTTGATAACATAACTATGTGATTGAATAGATTAGTTTAAATTGGTTGTTAGCCTTTGTTAGTTAGCAGAACAGGAACAGTTGATGGAGGAGAATGGTGAGGAGGTGAGACCCGACATCGATGGATGCGAAGAAGAGACCGACTTAGACCAACCGTTTCTGTACACATAACTTGCTAATGTTTGACCATATCCCATATAGACGCACACACGCACACATGTAGAAAGCGTGTGAGAGGGAGATGTTATACTGTTTTTTATTGTGCCATATTATGTGCTTAGAGGATTATCCAGTAGAGTGTGAGGGTTACAAATACCTAGAGACAACGGTTCTCTAGGACGAGGGATATATAAGCTCCTGGATATAGGTGGTTTTAGCTTAGCTTTTGATAACTTTTAATGTTAGCTTTTGATAACTTTTTTTTTACGTTAGCTGTTTATACATTATTTATAACATAGGTGTGCTGTTGTGTCTGTTTAGAGATTTCCACTCTGTTAAGTAACACACACAGAGTTATGAACTGATATAGCCCATGTCTGTTAGAGATTTCCACTCTGTTAGATAATTAACACACATAGTTATGAACTGATATAGTCCATTGTTGTAGCTTTATATTATTGTCTCAGAGAAGTTGTTTGACTAAGTTCTTCCGGACGCTACACCAGGCATCCAACAATTAATGCGCATTAACACAGTAGTATTCCATATTGTAGGCTGGTGATAAAACAAGGCCAACAAAAATACCATGAAATAAATATAATTACAAAACTGAAGTCATCTTATGCAGAGTGCATATGTTAAATACTAAATAATTATAGAACCATTATTAATTATATAATATTATTAATGAATACAGACAAATATACAGTGCATACTACATATTTGTATCTAAATGTATATGATTATATATTTAATAATTTCCTTCCATAACGTCCAGGATGGTCACACACAGCTACACATTTACTTAATGAAAGTCAAAGTCAAACTACAAGGTGACTCGCTCGTGTTTAGAAACCAATCCCATTATAAAACACAGGGGCGCCCTTTACTCAATGTTTATGTCCATCATTTGACAGTAAACAACACTGGTTTGAATCAATGGCATCCATCATAACAAAAGGACCATTTGCAGCCTAATGGGGACATAATGCTGACGCTTCTAATACAATCAAATTGCCAAGAAGACTTTAAGGAATCAACAATTTGGCAATCTCAAGGACATTATGCTGTTTATACATATAACCTGCTACTTAGTGAAAACATGCAATCGTATCAGTTTAGTGCAGGGCAATTGACATACAAATTAGAAAAGACACTTACGACTTGTTGAAGCTCCGTCTCTGCAGTGAAGACAGACTGTCCGTCTGAGGTCTCCTGAGCCACATGTTCCCTGGTCTGTGTGGGGGAAAGTGGGACATGTCCAAACAAGACCCGGACCCTCTCGCCACACACCCTCTTTCTGTGCCAGAGCCGACTTGGTGGGTTTAGCCTATAATAAATAAAGGTGTAACATGACTGAGTTATAAGAGTTGGAATATATTAAGTGCAAGCCTATAGTTTGAGTACAATACATGTGTAGCTTAACTGTAAAGTGGCATATCTATATTTATAGTTATAGATCTTAAACCATGTAGGGTGGAAAGAGTACTAGAGTTTTATCCTCAAGTAAAAGTAAGGTGAGGAATTTGTCGTCAAACACACGTAAAATGCCTTTGATAACTAATGTAATCTATATTTAAAAGTAAAAGGTAGGTCAGTTACTCTGAGTAAACCTTACTGCATTATAATTTTGTTATAAAAGGGTAAAGAGGGCGAAGGAAAATAATTTTGGCCTATATAATATAGTCGAAGTTTAAAAACAAAAACTCGTAAGAATTAACCTGAAAAGAGTCCAAAACTCAGACAATTAGCTAACGTAAACAAAACAAGAGACGCCACTGCGAGTGCACACCTGAGCGCGCGCGCACACGCACACACACGCATACAGTGCTACGTTGCGTCGAGACTAGAGACGTAGAGAGAGTTGGAGCTATGAACGAGTGTGACACCGTTTAAGAAGGAGTGTTGTAGTTCACCAGTCTGAACGCGAGGCTCGTCCACCGCGAAGACCTCCTCCATCTTCTCAGTGCACCATATGACCAGTCCACCTTGACCGCTCTGTCCCAGTAGGCCCGTTACCAGTCCACTCAGCGCCTCTGTACCAATATAACCAGTCCATTCAGCCTCACTGTCCCAATATAACCAGTCCAATATTCAGCCTCTCGCCTTCCAAAACAGCAGAAAGGCCCCACACTCACCTCACTGCAATATGTTAAACGCCAAACTGTCTCCGGCGCAGCATTCATGAGCATGTTAACGTTGTGTGCGTTAGCTAGACCCAGCATGCACCTGTGGTTCATGCGATGACTAGGTGTGTTTGATTTGGGTCACTTGGCATGCAGGTTTGACGGTGGATTAAAATGACTGCTTGAATTAAGCTATGCAGACTGTTTAACGTGGACCGTGTAAAATGTGGACATAGTTTTCTGAAGAGCCGTCGCCATCCTCGGTGGAGATGAGGTCCAGGTGACGCACCTACGGTAAGAGCTAGCTGCACCCACCTGTCACTCAAAGCGGCCTAAATGCCTAAATGTGAATGTTAATAAACGGGTGAGTTATATTAAAATATAATCCTTGTACCGTTGTTATGAACGGAGTAATTATCTATGGAGAACAAACCCGTGTGTTGCACCGAGCTGTAGACATATTTATTTCTGCTGTGAAGTTGGGCATTTTAACATGAAGGTCAGTGACTCTCTTTTAGAAACAGCCTCTAGTGGCCGTTTGAGGAACAGTAGTTTTTGGCACATTTGATGGCTTTAAGTTTTCAGCACTAAATCTTTAGTTTTTTGTACTCTAGTATGTGTTGGATTCCACTTGAAATGCAGCAAGTAACTTACTTGAGATATTTCTTATCTTTTCCTCTTTATTTATTTTTGTACTAATTACTCATTTGTAATTACTAAAAAACGTCGGCTAATAAAAAAGAAAAGAAAAAACGTTACAGTAAGGAGAGTAGCCTAAATGCGATCTAACCCTGAAACCAATATATAGTCCTATTCATCTATAATATTGACATATATCTATTAATGGGTGTGCGATCGTCTACGGATGAAAGCTCTCTTTGTCACACACATATACTATAGTGTTATATTTATTCTGTCAGAAGGCTATATCAAAACTGCTTAAAAATATACTTTATTGACACTTTATTTGTCGCCACTAATGAACATGAAGGTAAAGCATAAAGTTTATGTTAATACCATATGCGTCAAAGCATTGTTGTAAAAGCTGCTTCAGACCCTATTTGTAAATACATTTCTGTTAAGATTTCTGTTACCAAAAAAAATACTTTTCCACAATCAAAGATGTGTGTGTGTGTGTGTGTGTGTGTGTGTGTGTGTGTGTGTGTGTGTGTGTGTGTGTGTGTGTGTGTGTGTGTGTGTGTGTTAAAGTGGGTTTCATCATGAATGGCTACACCCCTGATGTGCCTCAGGCTGGAGCGTGTTCAAGTCTACTGGAATGACTCGCAACTCGTGATCCCCCCAACCCCCCACCCCCATTCTTAGTAGGGCCTTAAAAGATGCTTTCTCGCCCCAATAATCTCTCTCAGCAGCTTGTAGTCGTAGTGTGTAGTGTTAGATGCGGCGCTCACAAGCAGCTTCAGCCCACGTTTCATCTTTTTTGCAAGCTTGTAAAGAGCAAAGAGACATATGACTCCTTGGAATACTTGCTAATTTCACCTCATTGACTCCAATGACCATGAATAAGATTAAGCCTGCAGCTCTGCAGAAAAAGAGGAAGGATTTTATCCCTTACTTTTTAGGATTTGTAATATTTTTATATTGCACGGTCCATCTTGTGTCATTCACAGCAAAAACAGCTCAGGAAACCCATTCAACCAGGGTGCGTCGGGCACTTGGTAAGACTCACCATTGTGTGTGAGATTTTGCTTGTTTTATTAGGTCTTTTTTTCAATCTTTCAATCTTTTCCTAGATACATTTGTTTTATTTGTTCCAATCCGTTTACTGTGTAATTACAAATGTCACAGATTTGTGTTTTACAAAGTATGAGTAATCAATTGTGGCTCAGCAACTGTGACAGTGTTTGCTCTGTAATCCTCATGTCTTATTGGCATGAAAATACTGTGTAACTGCCATTAAGAGCTCAAACAACCTCGCAGCGGTAGGCTGCTGCAGCAATAGGCTGGTTGTTTAAGGGTGATGGGTGTGTGCTGTTGTTTCAGAGAACGAGACGGAATGCATCTCATCACAGTCCTCCGAGTTTCCCGAGGGATTCTTCACGATACAGGAGAGAAAGGACGGAGGGCTAGTTATTTATTTCATGATTATTTTCTACATGCTCCTGGCCGTTGCAATAGTCTGCGATGATTACTTTCTGCCTTCCTTGGAAGTGATCAGTGACCGTGAGTGGGACATCATTCATTGCATTGCGTCATCACATGAACTTTAATGCTGTGATATGCTGAGATTCTGGGAGTAATGAGGATTTACAAGATTACTTACTACTACAGGCAAAGGATTAGGCTGCACAGATATTGTAGAGCTCCTAAAACAAGCCAAACTAAATATGTGGACAGATTTAGTAAAAGTCCGTATGCTATGTTTGTTCGACTGATTGAACAGTGTTTTTATTTGGATTTTAATAAAAGGAAATAATTTTCACCAGGCTGTGGTTGTGGTAATTACACCTCCATCATTATTATTAATCCGTCTATTCGTTTTTTCAATCAATCAGTTAATGCTTTGGCCTTTGAAAAGTCTCACAAAACAGTGAACAGTGCCCAACACAAGTTCTGAGAGCCCAAGGGGATGTTATTTAATCTCTTTTTTTTGACTGACCAACAGACCAAAACTGAAATAAAGTCAGTTCAAAATTATATGAAATGAAAGAAAAGCAGCAAATCATCACATTTTAGAAGCTGGAACAAACACATATTCAGCATTTTTTCTTGTTTGAATGATGGGATCATTAAATAAGCTGTAAACGTACATGTGGACAAATAACATACCAGTACAAATAACATACCAGTGCAATATGGGTTACCATACTTCAGACATGGCCCCTAAAATAAGTATGACACGCATGACACATTAGTTTTTGTTAGAGGTTGTGTGTGCTACTTTTGCATTGGACTGTGTATAATGAATCAGTTGCTTCTATTATTTCGTACACATCACGTAAATTGTCTTGTGCTCTCTGTGTTTCACATGTCTCTCTCAGGCCTGGGACTGTCTCAGGATGTAGCAGGAGCCACATTTATGGCAGCTGGGAGTTCTGCACCTGAACTGGTCACAGCCTTTCTGGGTAATTATGCATTAATATTTACTAACTATGTCGATGGTGAAACCAGCATGCATGACCACTGTCCCTGTGACTCCACCACCCTTTGGGAACACAAAAGGGACTGTGACCTTTGATTCTTTGTCATTATAACGCTTCCACATTGTCCTCAGAGCTAAGATGTGCCTTTATTTGTGCCAGGTGTGTTTGTAACAAAGGGAGACATCGGGGTCAGCACCATCGTGGGATCAGCGGTCTACAACCTGCTGGGGATCTGCGCAGCATGTGGACTCTTGGCCTCTGCGGTACATTATGACACACTCACACACTTGCGATATGCAGACAAAAGGCTAACTACGTGGTGCCCTTCACTGGGTCAAAGCGGATGAATCATTGTGCAACGCGTGTTGTATAAGCTTATAAAACATGTATTTTCGTTTCCTTTATCAGGCTGGGCGCCTCACCTGTTGGCCACTGTTCAGGGACTGCCTGGCATATGCCATCAGTGTTTCTGCTGTTATTGCCATCATTTCTGATAACAAGGTGTATTGGTGAGTTTAAGTGTGCATCAAGATCTGGTTGATCTTCAGACCTTGTAGCACCTCTATGTAAGGTGGTTGCAAAAGCCCGTCAGATACAGCTGTTTATTATATCTTGTGACACTGAAAAGAACAAATGAAAACAGATCTCAAAACAAGTACAGTGTAGCACAGGATGGTGACTCACTGGCATTTATTACACTGGCAGCACAGCGCAATAAATGTTCCTTAAATAAGACAACGTCGCATCATAAACACAGCAATTGCAGTAGCAGAGCTTGTTTATGAAAGATTTCCACGTGTATTATTTACTTTTGATGGTGGCACAGTAAGACACAGTGTTTGCTTATAAAGAGCACCGCTTTGTTATTGTCAAGGTACGGAGTTTAAAAAAAGCAGAACCTCATTTTTGTGTTGTAAAATAAAAAATATATATCAAAACCAAACTGCACTAAATAGTAACCAAAACATGGCTAAACATTAAAAACAACTCTTAAATAATCCCCTTAAATGTGCTAAATTAGACATTCAGAGCATTAATATAGCAGCAAACAACTATTTGCTAAGTTAAAATATAGTTGAGTAATTCTATGAATTCACTCTCTCTGTGTGTGTTGTAGTATAGCTTCCCCGTTCCTTGTTGACATAGCCGGGCCGGCTGCATGTGCTTTTAGTAAATGTTAGTGCATGTTAGTGCACGTGAGCGTGACCCGCTGGTTAGCTCACGGTCGCTGCGCTCATACGGCGGTTACAGCTGTCATGGCGTTGTCGCAGAAGCTTTTGAGGTCATATATAAACTGTATGTTTTCCGTGGTTGATCCTCTAAAAGCAAGGTGCATTTGACTAGATATTGCCAGAGCTTTTGACAGCAAATTGAATTTGCAAGCTCACATGTTATCACTAGGCCAAGTTCCATTTGTTGAAGTGGGTCTTGGGATTTGGGGATTTTATCCACCGCTCACATCTGTCCCCAAGGTGAAGAACGGATGTCGGTGCTCAAAAATGTTGTGTTTACAGGTACGACGCCGCGTGTCTTCTGCTGGTCTACGCCGTCTACATCGTGGTGCTGTGCTTTGACCTACGCATCAGCGAGTTTGTCCTGAGGAGGCTGAGCCCTTGCTGCACCTGTCTGGCCAAAGGACCGGGTGGAAAGACCGAGACGCAGCCTCTGATGGGCTGGAGCGACGAAACCAGTCTGCGAGTTCACAGCCGCTCCAGAACAGACAGCGGGATCTTCCAGGACGACTCGGGATACTCTCACCTGTCCCTCAGCCTGCATGGCCTCAATGAGATTCCCGAAGGTAGAACACACGTCTTCCTAATGCGCCATAGTTTAAACACGTGTCCATCTTGTGAAGTCCACTTGCTTGTTTGACCTTCATGTCCCCCGATGACGCGCCACAAATCCACTCGTAGCATTGTCCGTCTGCTTGCGTTCCAGCAGAGCATAAAAGTGTGTTCGCCGTGCCGGAGAGCGACCTGAGACGGATCCTCTGGGTTCTGTCTCTGCCCATCATCACTCTGCTTTTCCTGACCATCCCCGACTGCAGGAGGAGGTTCTGGAAGGGATGGTTCATGGTGACCTTCTTCATGTCAGCGGTCTGGATCTCGGCTTTCACATACATGATGGTGTGGATGGTGACTATTGTCGGTGAGATCATCGTTTTAACTTTTGCATAACTGTTATGAGCGCGTGAAGAATTGGCTCATTTCCTCCTTGTTTTCAGTTTAGTTGCAGGTGTAAATCTCATGCACCACGTTTGTGGATCACAAGCGCCTGGAACTTGTGAGAAGAAATGTCAGATTTGCAGAGTAGAATCACATGTTGGTCTGCTGGCTAATTCCTGGGATGCCATTGTCCTGGAACCTTAAGAGGGGGGCTCTTGTGTGCATAACCAGGATTACAGCCTGCTTCCCCCTGAAGGAAACAGTCATGTGAGCTCTGGGTGTACGTACAGAAGTACCCACAGGCACTGGTCCAAGAACATAAAACTGACCTAGGATCAGCCCAAAAGGGGGTATGTTTATCATGTGACGGTGCTAGGTCTACTGGAGTATAATGAGATTATTATCCCGTTGTCGTCAGATAGACTCACATGGAGGGAGAGTTTAGTCTTAGGTTCAACTCACACATACAGCATGCCATTGAGAATGTTGGAAACGTTCCTCTGTCTGTGGTTCATAATATCTGGACCAACTGAGTATTACACAAGGTCGTGTCCTCTGTAATATGTCTGGAAATTTGGGTGGTTTATAGTGACATTAAAGGATTTAAAGATTACGCACACTACACCTATTGGGTTTTTGTAAGGCCTGTTCAAATATTCTTAGACTGCATTGAAACAAATCAATAAACTCAAAATGAAAGGAAGTAAGTATTACATATCGGTCACAAGCACACAATGTATTAGAAAACATTTACAGTACATACAAATGTACACATTGTAGAGTTAAGTTAGTGGCTTATAAAAAATGTTTCAGGGGGGCGTTGTTCCGCTTGTGGAATTTGGTCTTGTGACCTCCATATTTCTAAAATCCTGCGCACAGCCCTGCCTCTAGTGATTATTTATTAACCCTATAATGGAGATTATTTATTAACCTCATCGCTACAGTAAAGATCAGCTGCTGGTCTCACCCCATAGCAAGCTTGATGTTATTGTTGGATATGGACTTTGATTGTGGGTTTGTTTTATGTTGACACAGGCGAGACCCTTGGCATCCCCGATACAGTTATGGGACTCACTCTCCTTGCTGCTGGAACCAGTATACCCGACACCGTAGCCAGTGTGATGGTGGCCAGAGAAGGTAAACACCAGTGTCACGATGTATCAGCTGCAATTCACAGCAATCCTGAATATAAGGTGGTAGATGGTAAAATGGACTTGCGTTTATACAACAACTTTTCAAAGCAATTTACGCTGATGGCAGAGTTCACCATACCTGATGAAAAACTGCTCATCAGAATCTAATTTAAATGCTCATTCGCAGCAATTTGGGGTTTAGTATTTTACCCAAAGAATAGCCGGGATTCGAAAGACCGAACTTCCGATTAGTGGACAACCTGCTCTATCCCCTGAGCCAGTCGCCCTTACTTTGATTAATGCTAGCCATAACAAAGCAATTATAGAAATTAAGAGTAATGTTTCCCAAGTTCCTTCTACATATAGTTGCTGGGGAACTATTGATTACTCATTCACTTTGCTGACTCACTTTCCCATCAGCCATTTTAGAAAGGACAAGTATAAAAAACATCTTAGTGAGACCTAAATCCAGACTGTAATCATGTTTTCTGTTCATCAGGGAAAGCCGACATGGCCATGGCCAACATTGTGGGCTCTAATGTGTTTGACATGCTGTGCCTGGGCCTGCCTTGGTTCATCAAGACCGTCTTCGTGGACACCAACAACCCCGTAGAGGTCAACAGCACTGGACTGGTCCATATTTCCGCCACGCTCCTCGTTTCCATCGTCTTCCTTTTTGTAGCCGTTCACCTTAACGGATGGAAGTTGGACTGGAAGTTGGGACTCGTTTCTCTCTTCTGCTACATCCTCTTTGCCACTCTGTCCATCCTCTATGAGCTGGGGATTATCGGGAATAATCCCATAAAACTGTGCAGTGACTGAGATCTGACATCACCAGGACTGAAGCCGCATTGACTCAAACAACTGCCCCAAAACACAATTTAACTGTGACGTCTAAAGGAAATATGGAAATATGGGCCCACTCATTCTATTAAGATACTGTCCGTAGAAGACGTGTGCTGGTCACATCTCATGTAGAGAATGATCTCAATTAATAAATATATATGTATATACACATTTCAGTTGAGGTGGAAGTGTACCAAAGATCATACTCATGTGTGTGCCTGTCAGATCCAGGCCGGCCTTATCATTACTATGTTTTGCGATTGTTCTTCTCTTTTACTCAAGGCCCAAAACCTGAAAATGGGCTGTCACAGGAGTGACTGCTGAGTTCAAATAAATCCAGTCTGATGAGTCAGTAAAGTAATAAAAGGTGTCAATTAAAGTTATTTGGCCTTGTTCTTCTTTAGATTACTTAAGAAAAAAAGAGGCCCTGGCTACACGCCCCTGAACTGATTAGCTTTTATGAGCATGTCTCAATCGCTTCCCAGGAAGACAGCAATTGAAAATAAATAAAAACTTTCCACTTGTCTACCTAAAAAGTTCAACTTAGTAAAACAATGGAAAGACAATAAACTGACTCTTGTTCAAACAAAAATAAAAACTTCCACAAATCTTGGAGTTTTGGCACTTGCAATATCTTCCTAAGATAAGTGTCACAGTCCTAGCCTGATACAATCCATGTCTATTCTCTTCAGTTCTCACTTTATTCCACTCTCTGGCATTTGTGGTTCATGTGGAAAGCCCCACTCAAGAGGCCACTGTGTGGCAGTGTTGAGCAATAATGAAAAAAGGAAAGACTTTGATCTCAGGAGATTTTACAACCACCAGGTTTAAAAATTAAAAAGTTTATTTGTCCAAATAAACTTCCTGACAAATTAAAAAGGGTTTACAAAACAAAAGATAAGAGCTATGTAGTATATATAAACAAAAAAAAAAGTGGACACATGGGAGATATGAAATGATTGTGTTTTTAAAACAAAACAAAAGATCATTGGCAAGAGGGATGAATGTGGAAGTGTGTTAGTGTGACTTCTACAAAAGATCTAGGCGTTCCGGTCGATGCGGACATCCACCTCTCGGCCGTTGATCTTAGTTCCATTCATCATCCTGCAGGCCTTCTCAGCACTATCTGGACAGTCAAATCTCACTGTTCCACAGCCCTTTGACTTTCCGTTCTCCATCTTGATCTCTGCGAACATTACCTGGCCTGCAGTAGACAAGAATGAGCAATGAGTGCATTCTGAAACCACGACGTTGCACACAAAATGTTGATAAACGTTAAACCTGAAATGTTGACATTCTGGTCCACAGAACGCTCAGGATGAAACGGCAGAGAGAGATCTTTGAGCGGCTTGTAATCTTGGCAATAAAGATTGAATTCATACTGAACAAAAGACATACCGCAGTGACTGAACTTCTCCTTCAGTTTTTGCCATGTGAGATCATAGGACAGCTGCAACACACAAATGTATACTTCAGTTAACACATTTGTCAACATTAACATATTTGAGGCTCGGCGAAACTGGTATTAAAAACACTGCAATTAAATAATAATCAATAATGCACATTGTACAAAACCATAATCAATAATGGGGCATCAAAGCATAGAGTAAATGCATTCATCAAAGAAATGGTCATTAAATAAGTGTGGAGGTCTTTGAGATGGCTATGTAACTCCAATCATTGTAAAAAAATTTAAAAAAAAGACTTCTGTACCAGCAAAGTTCTCACATGATCCACACTTACATTTCGCACAAAGATCTGACAGCCTGCTTTGGACCCAGAGCCCCGGTCAGACATGCCTCCACCCATGTGACTCGGTCCCCCCGCCTCCATAGCCGCCAAAGCCACGGTTCATGTCCATTCCTGACATGCCCATGCGGTCGAAGCTTGACCCCATCCGGTCCATCGACATATTTCCCATTCCAGCACCTGCAATTAACACACAACATTAACATTACAGAACGAATTAAAATGAAATACTGAATATTTTGAATATCAAAAATGCCATTAATTAAAAAGATTCACTTCACCATCTTTTTTTATACAACACCCTAGTGTTTAATTAATTCAGTCCAATGACATGGCACTGAAGTGTGTATAAACACTGAAACTGTATTGGTATTCAATCCCCTCAAAACATTGTCTGTCACTGAGTCCAATGTCACTATGACATTGTTTGAACAGGAAGATTTTGGACCTGTGCCTTTTTTCCCCCTCAACAGAAACATAAATTATCTTCTGAATATAAAATACAAAGTTTATTTAACACTCAATGACTCAACATGGGCCAAGTGCAACACAGCCAGTTTTGAGCGCACAAACAGTGTGCAACAATGAAAAGGGCCGGCCAAAGTGGAGGAGAAATCGGAGGGGTGTGGCGATTAATAAATATACAGCCAATTTATTACATCACAGTGAGACATAACATCACTACAATAGATCAACAAATGGAAAGTTTCTCTCAGGAATTCATATTTTCTGGATGGTGAAGAGCTGCACAACGTGAACACACAAATCTGCATCCAAAGGCAGACAGTGTGCATTTTTTTAATTTGTACAATGTTAAAAAGAAAAAAAGAAAAAGAAATGTAGCTGAAGCTGAAGCTCATTATATGGCCGTATCAATCCAATGCTATTTCACTTAAAATGTTTACGGTATGATGAACATTATATTATAATGTGAAACAACAGCGTTCAAATTGATACTCCATATGACAAACCACGTTATAATGAATGAGTCTGCTGTGTGTAAAGGTTTATGGGGTTATTCTGTTATCCTGGCTTAATTTGTACGCAATAAAAAGAAAAATTTAAAAAAAGAAGAAGATAAACCCTGCCTGGATCGCTGTGCTGAATGGCAATAATAATAACTACTTGTGCTGGTCGTTGGTGGATTTAAAAAAATATAAATTAAAAATATAACTTCTTAGAGGACATATTATAAATATATATTTCTATAACATGCACATTAGATTATTTCTCATGCTGTCGGTCTGGCTACACACAAGCATGAGTGACACAAACATAAAAAAGGTTATGGCTCTTATACAGTATGGAATATAGATCACTCTTGACCCTACTTCAGTATGCATCATACATCAGTGTTCAGGGACTTCAAGCCAATGCTTTGACTGAGGTCATCTGATTGAAGGACAGTCTACTGGGCCTCCTTGTTACCCATCACCTATTCAGCAAGGCATGACACTTTATACATCATGGTACACAAACACTCAATCCTCCTTTTACATGATCGGCCGTATAAACTGCCAAAAGACTATAAAACGGTAATGGATAATAACTTTCAAATGTCCACAGTAATAAAGAGGCCCGGGGCTCTGCTAGAAAGCTAACTGACTGTAGCGTACAAGTACCGCCAAAGTAATGGTCATCTACAGAATGGGGTCGGAATTGACTAGTTTAAAAGAAAATATCCAAGTATTGATACATATTCATACTGAATATTGGAAACGGCTTAAATACTAATTTTCAACAATAGCGATAAATTGATACCAGCTGAGCTTTCTGCTCTCTCCGGCAGCAATTTGAGTTATGACTTCAATTTCCATGCGTTATCGAAAATGACATTGAACATCGATATTTTTTCCCAGGTGTTGTATCAAAGGCAGAAATGGCAGTATCATGACAACACGAAAAATGATTTAACATATTTAGAAAAAAATGCAGATGTAATATCTAAATACCTAATCCAGTCCCCATGTGCCCCATGCCACCACTGCTCATGCCTCCTCCAAAACCTCCACCTGAGGAAGAGAATGCAAGTCGGTGCAGATTAGACCATAGCTCAACCATTTCACATCAGCAGACACAGAAACAGTCAGCCTGGACACAAAAAGCAATCCCTA
This sequence comes from Myoxocephalus aenaeus, assembly GCA_038501785.1. Lineage (NCBI taxonomy): Eukaryota > Metazoa > Chordata > Actinopteri > Perciformes > Cottidae > Myoxocephalus > Myoxocephalus aenaeus. Next base: position 2,175,339 of record JBAMJR010000151.1, on the reverse strand, counting down.
AATCTCATCGTAACTCAAAAACAAACTACACAGAGGAACATGCATAAACTCTGCTGTGTCTGCAGTGCAAGTATGAAAAGATTCAGGGTTGTCTGAGGTTAGAGTACCACTCACCCATTCCTCCAAAAGAGTCACCAAATCCTCGATTCATTGGCATGTCACTGTGGCCAAAGTCACGATCCATCCCACCCATTCCTGCCCGGTACATATCTTAACACAGAAAGAAAAAAAAAGGTAAACTTAAGTTACCAATAACCCACGGGTGGATCTCATTGTTTACAGTATAACATCCTAGAGCTGGACCTCATCTCTGACCAGTATGAGGGAATACACCCACTTACCTCCCATCCTGCAACCTAGCGCCATGTCTCTCCCTCCAAAGCCACCACTCATGTTGCCCATGCTGTCCCCAAAGCCCCCGCCACCACTCATTCCTGTCAAAAGCAGCACTTGGTTTGAACATTAATCTCTCCTTCCCTCCACAAAAAGAAAAAACGTGTTAGTAGCAGAAGCCTTACCTCCTCCGAGTCGGTTCATTCCACCATAACCTTGAACATCCATACCTATGGCAAAAGATGAGTCAGTCAGGCTAAGCAAAAACACATACTGTATCCATTTATATGTAATGGGTAAGTAGCCTGATTTTCAAACACTGTACACAGGTGATTTTTTTTGGCACAATGTCAGTCACATCAGAAGACCTGGTACGGTTGTCCTGTATTTCAGCTGGTAGGTTGGTTGTCAACATATTAATTATTATTATTACAGACCAACGTTCAAAGCAGCTGCCTTTTGATCTTTATGTGTTGACCAGCTAGTGGAGAAGCATCTGATTATCTCTGATACGCATTTGTCTATAGACAGCATAGCACCGTTTCTAGGATGTGGAAGCATTTCTGCACAAACATAACTGACCTCCAGGCCCCATCGAGCCCATGCTGCCTCCTCCTCCTCCACCACCACTACCGCCACCGCCACTCAGACGGTTGGCATTTATAGGCTGCCCTCCTGGTCCCAGTCCCATGCCAATGCCACCGAGACCCCCTACACACAAGAGATGACAGTTTGAACTATGGGATTTACTAGCACAAATAACAGTGGATTACGTAACATAAAAGAATGTATACCTAATAAATAAATAGAAGAAAAAAGAAAAAAAGAAAAAAAAAATATATATATATATTTTTTTTTTTTCTTCTTTTTTTAGTATTTATATAAATAAATACAAATGTTGTGGGCTTATACAAAGGAAATGTGCAAAGATATATTTCCATGCTCCTTTACTGCATCAGTCATTACTATCAAAAAGAGAAGATGAACTGCTCAGGGCATATTTAACATAAAAAGGTTTATTGCTGTTGGGTTGACCAGATGTTATCTATTGTCTGTCCATTCCATTAAGCAAACCATAACATGGGAACCTGCTAAAACTTTGGAATTTGCTTGCCATACAAGTTTTTTAATATTTAACTGAAGTGGCAACCGCTACTTCTTTTATCGTGCCTTTACGTGTGAAGCAGCTTGCAGTTGATAGATAACATTAAAAGGCCGACAGCTATAATAATACTAAACATACGTGGGCCTTTTAAACGTCACTGTAAAATATCTATGCAATTTAAATAACTTGTGCAATATCTTCCCAGAGGGTACCATACATCTTCCACTGACGATTTTAGCGTGAGACACAAGTCACTGATAGTATTACTATGGATAGGAGTTTGATATCAACAACCCGACAGGAGGAAAACAGTGTACTCACGAGGTAACTGAGGTGTTTTTTCCACTTGGCAAAAATCATCAGGAGGAAAAGATTTCTCATCCTGTAAAGCCAAATAACAAATGTTTAAATTTGTTTACACCTCCTCTTCAGCCTAATTTACATAAGAAGTAAAATCAACATACCATTTTAACGTGCATCTGTCTGTCAAATAGCATCTGTCCATTGAACATAGCTGAGTCCAGAGTCAAGAAGAAGGCCACGGTAAAGATATGAAGCATTACTTTGTGTGCATTTTCTGTGGTCTCTCTCTTTTTGTGTGTGTGAGCAACTCTGAAGGATACATATTGCCTGCACAGCCTCGAGTGACTGCTCGAAAGTCACTGTTCCCATCCCGCGACTCTTGCCATCTTTATCCTCCTTTACATCGGCTCGCTTCACCAAGCCTGCCATGCCAAACACCTCCTTCAACTTCTTCCAGCCCACCTTGAAATCCAGCTGTAAAACAACACACAGTGCTATTTTTAATAAGCAAGAATAATCATCACAAGCTAGATTTGGATACTGATTCCAGTATGTTCTCACATTGGCCACAAACACTGTGGTGCCCAATCGTCCAGCCTGCAGTGCATGGATGACATCAGGTGGGATGTTGGGGTTGTTGGCAATGGAGGGCGGGACGTTCATCACACCAGGCCCCATGTCCTGCCCACGACCTCCCTGTTGACCTCCTCCCATGCGCTGCAGCACACGCCGAGCATGTTCCCCATCAGGGTCCTTGTCAGAAAATAGGGCAAATTTAAGACAATCACGACGAATGGTTCCGGCAACGGTTGTAAAACTAATAAAAGACAATTGTACAATGCAATTCTCCACGTGATTGCGTTAGCTGGTGGTATTCCAGTGTATCATATCTCTAAATCCACTGTGTGGATCTGATGTAAAGACGCTACATCTTTCAAACCTTGTATGGATACAATCTACAGAAAAGCCATGAGTAAAGTGAAATCAATGTTAAAGAGAAGGCCTAAATGTACAATCCTCTGTCACTGGGCAGATTTTCAGTGTACAGTAACATGACAGATGTTTGGGTTGGGATTATTTACTTTTTGAAATCTGAGCCACAATTTATAAGAAAGTAACACTGAAACACAGTGTTATACCCACCACTAGTCTGAGACAAAAATGAAATTAATATAGTGAAAACAATAAGGTTATTTACAACTTGAACCCAAAACAAGTAGTTGTTAAAGAAAACAATATAATCAAAGTTTTCAGTTTTGCTGTAATCATTTGACCATATTTTGCTCTCACCTCCTTGATGTTTAGTGGCCTTCCACTCAAGTCATGCTTATTCATAGTTTCTATCGCCTTCTTCACAAACTCCTCATCTTTGAACTCCACCACACTATTGAATCAGGAAAACAGACAAAAGATTACTTCATGCACGTATGAGAATAAAAAAAAGTTCTATGTTTATGAAAATAAGGTAGTGTCTTACCCACAACCCTAACCAGGGGGCATCGTGGGAGTCCAGGTCACACACACATCCAAGGTCAAGGGAGTGAACACAATACAGTTAAAAATCAAGACAAAGCAGTGGAACATTATACATCTAATGCATCAACATGCTTTTAGTATTTTCTAAAGTGTATGTCGGCCATATTTTGCCCACGAGTTTGAGCCAGCAACTTTTTGGTTGTGTTTAAATCTACTGCAAAGATTAAAAGGCTCATAAGAGCTTCTTTTTTGTCAATCATTATCTCAAATCATTTTGAAAATGAATACTTAAAAATATAACAATGTTTTTTGGTTTGTATTTGTGAACACATTTACCACTAACAGATACCTATGCATTGAAATTTATGTAAGACATTTTCATGTTTTGAACTGGACACAAATACCATAGTAGCAAATTAAAACATTAACAAATGTATTTTGTACATTGTTTAGGATTGACCAGTTTTACCACTGCAATAAAAACAAATGGTGTGGTCCATCTTTACATCTACAGTATGCATTTTGCCATTCAATATAAGAACATAATTAAAAAAGGCACTACAGGATCATTCAAGACTGATGTGTTCCTTTGAAGAGAGAGCTGTGCCATATAACAGAATTGTCAAATAAGATTTTGAGACATGAGGGTCAATCAATAAGACAAATCACACAACCCACATTTCCCTTTGGAAAATGGCCAAACAAGCAAACTTTTACACCAATTGAAATAACAACAACAAAAGCAAAAGTGCACTCTTAGATGAGTTCATTAGGCTACTTTTCCAAAATCAACAGGACATCTCCCTTTCAAATGAGTATCAATCATTAGCCAACTATCAGGCTCTAAACACAACCCACAGTATCTCCAGTTCAGTAACTTAGTAAGACCCAAAGGATCAGAACCTAAAAGAGCACTTGATTAATGAGAGCCTGCTGAGGGCATTTAAAACCTCGTGCAGCAAGTTGGCCACATCACTTACCCTTGACTTTCCTTCTCCATCCTTAAAGAGCTCCACGTATGTAACCTCACCAACTACATGAGACATACAAAGGAAAAATACCAAAAGAACAAAAGTAATTTGAGTCACCAAGTCGTCAAGTCGCCGTTGGCCTTGGCAATGCCGCTACAGATGGAGATGTCCCATTAATGATCAACAGCCAGCCCAGACCAACATCCCACCAGACAACACCATGCCTTTCTGGGCAGTGACTGAGACACCCAAAGGCCAAGGCCAGAGAGAAACACAGCTACATTAAACCTGGGAAATTCAAAAGACTTCAACATGATGAGTTTGTCAACAGATTCCATTCATGGCAGTTGAGTTTTAAGCTGTCCTTTGAGCTTTTAAAAGGCCTCTTGAGACCCCGTAATTCAGAAAGTAAAACATTACAATATTTTCATTGATATAGTCAAGATTCACCTTGCAACAGATGCAACAAAATCATTCAACAATCAATTCTACTACTGGTTTGAGGTTACATTTTGGAGCTAACAATGCCATAAAACAAGTGACAATGTAACTACGTTCATCTTCCATTTCTCACAGACATATCAGCCCAAACTAAATTGGTGTCCATCCAAAATATATATTAAAACTCCAATAACCTAGTAGCACACTATATTGGTTCCCTAATATGTGCTAGAAGTACATCCAGAGAAAGCTACAAACTAATTGACTACTGCTAGAAGCAGGATGCAACACCTGGTAAAAAAAAAAAAAAAAAGGGAAAAGGGGTCAAGAATTTCTTATCAGCTGAAGTCATAGAGAGATGGGAGACACCATCCCCATCACTGGGGACATTACCTTTATCACGCATTAGATCTTTAATTGCCTGCCATTTCATATCATAGGGGATGTTGCTGATGAACACCCGATTCCTATGACCACCCTTCTTTTCTCCCGCATGTTTTTCTTTGTAGGGATGGAAGCGGTTCCCTCTTCTGCTCCCAGAGGACTTCTCTTTAGCATCATAATTTTCATTGGGAGGCTTAGTTTCGTCAGCATCCCTACAAAATGCATAAAGCTACAAGTCAGACAACAACAGCCTCTCTCAAAACATTCGGGGATCACATAACCATCAAACACATTAAAAGACCAACAATTAAAATGTATATTACTGTATTATTAATTCATCATATTATGCGTTTGGCATTTTGGTGGTAATGTGCTTTTTTTTTAAAAATATGTTGACATTTCTTTCTTTAATGCAGAATGAATGAAGCATCTCTAAAATGTTACATTGAAGGCACTACTTACCTTGAGGGCATATAGACCAAAAGGTACTAGGTAGCATAATAAAACAGGAACACGTGTACTTTTATACAGACCCTTGGAACATGGATAGTGGTAGGACAACATCGGATTCGTAGGAGTGTACGGGAAGATTATTTGGCAAATAATTCGTATTTGTTCCTGCAACTTTAAGTAAAATTCAACAATCGCTTGCCTGACAGAACTTTTTATTCTGCTGGTAAAAAAAAAGGTAAAACATTTGTTTATGTACTTTATTGTAACCAAACTACATTCAATGTAAATCTACATTATTTGTAATCAGATAAATGATTTATGGTGAAAATATTTTTTTCATGGCCTCGTATTATTCTTATTATTCTAATTTAAAGATATATGTTATCGGCTGTAACAAAGCCCTCTGGTGACGTGAACTCGCGTCGTTCAACACCATTTTACGGTGCAGCACCGCGGAGCCTTTAGCAGCTACCGTCACACGTAACTAGGTTAACGTTACAACTGAGTAGGTAAACTCACGCCAGCACGGGCTATTCAATGTTTCCAATTAGTCGAAGGGGTTAAGATGGGTTTATCTCGTTGATTTAACGATCTTAAGTTAACACTACATTTCAGGTCCCTGTCACTCAAAACTACAGAGCTTAACCAGCACCTCAATACTTAAGGCTGGCCCATTGCACCATGATTAATGTCATGGCAACAACGCATCATATAGACTCTCCCGCAAAAAAAAAAAAAGAAGAGACACATCGTACTTTTGGCGTCATGTGAACCACGAACCCAACATATGATCACACGGGTGCTCTGAGTTGACAGTGATTGTCAACAGACGTGAGAGGCTTCTTGGCTAACAATAGCTAGCTAGCTAGCATCACAGGATTCCATTTTCGCTAACGGCTGCACGGGCGGCGCAGACAGAACAATACGTCAGTTTCACTAACGTTTTCACGCCGTTGGGCGTTTCTTCGGATGTCCCCTCGGATTCGGACTGGACGGATGCGGTAGACTCCTCTTGGTTCGGCTCCTCGTCGAGAACTATAACATCTGCCATGTTGAGGTTCGTTCTCCCACGACGTAAGATGCCCCTGTTGTCGATACGCAGTTCAAAATGTGACGCGAGATTTGCGCCTCCAACGCGAGATTTGGAACTAAGCTGTTGCAAAGCAGCCGGGCTGGATGTAACAGGGACAGGAGTCAGTAGGATGGGAGTATGAGGGCAAATGAAATGGGGAAAAGATTGAGCATTGTTGCAAGTTTAGTAGACAGTTTCAGGTGCAAGTGAAAGAGAGTGAGGGAGTAACTAAATAAATGTGAGCAGAAAGTGTCCCGTCCTAATAGATGCATGTCTGCCTAAGCGGTACGTACCAAGGCCCCAGAAAGCCTGGACATTTGAAGTATAGCCTCTTTAATTGGAAAAATGTCTCAACTCTTTGACTTCACCTCTAGACTGAAACGATGTGTTTACAACTTGCATTTTGTTTTTGTGTTTGTTCGTTTTTCTTCACAGCGAAGCCATTTTAAAATCCCTTTTCGGCATACCCATTTACAAAGTGTCTGATTCTTATACTGATATTTTAAATTCAGCTGCTTAGTTTTTGCTGCATGCTGTAGTCACAAACTCAACAATTGGTGCAACATCCCGGATTGCAACATCTTTCAATTACAATCATAGATCCGGTGGACCCGTAATATAGCAGGGATGTTAACCTTCAACATACAGCCCAGTACAAGTATTGCTCTGTAAATGTAAAACCAGGTCAATAAACTGATAATACATTCCTGCTAGTTTTCATAGTATGAGTTTGAAGCTTCCCTGAAGTGGAATGTAACTTTCTGAGTCACAGTGAAGTACCTCACCATGTTTGTAATTTATTAATTATTTGCAAAAACCAGAGTAAAACTTTGGATGTGATCTCTCACGGTCGGTAGTTATAAACATCTCACTATAGTATAGTGGCTTCCTTGGATATTCAAATAGTTGTCCACTTTAAGAAGCATCAGGTCTTCTTTACGACGAACCAAACAGAAACACAGTCAGTAATGTAACGTTATAATTTTTCAAGCAACAAATATAGTCTGACTTTCACATTAACATTGCATGTATTGTTTATTTATGGTCTGGTACCACAAAGTAACATTAAGAGATTATTAAATAATATTTGTAGAACTTTATTGGCAACAACAGCTGTATTTCTCCTGTCTTGTACACTATGATATGCACAGTCACCTTGACAATATGTCTTTAATAACAACATTGCAGATTATTGTATTTATTCTAAAAAAGTCGACCTCCATGTAAATTGAATTAAGTTGTGGGCACCAGTCAAGCTGAGTGAGGAGGCCTAATAAAGTATTTAAAGCATTTGCAACTTCCCTGCATCTATCTTTTTACTGCTTTGTACATGTGTTGAGTTCATTAACATTAAAGGGGGTACTGTGGGTGAAGTTCATACAATCATTGTTTTACAGTTCTCAATATCAGTTCTGCCTGTAGTCTGGCTGAGATAAAACAATCTTTATCATTTTGTTCTACGAACACTGGGTGGGTAGTATTTTGAAGATGCTTTATGCAACAGGTGTAGATTGCCTCTTCCTGAGCCAAAAGAGTCCAAAGCACATCAGCACACTTTGGCACTTTAACTCCCAGATAAAACAAATCTCAAGGACCGCCCCTTTTTCCACCTACTTAACATTAAATAAATCAGGCACAACCTGTCTCAAAGCAATGCAGAAAAATGTGTTCACACATTTGTTACTTCTCGACGAGATTACTCAGGCTGCGCTAATAAGTCTCTTACATCTCTCCAGTTGATCCAGAAGGCTGCAGCACGTATACTAACAAAAACTAAGAGAAGAGAACACATTACTCCTGTATTAGCTGCACTGCACTGGCTCCCTGTAAAATCATGAATCAAATTTAAAATCCTTCTCCTCACCTATGAAGCCTTAATTGGTGAGGCACCATTATATCTTATGAACTTACAGTGCCATATAACCCCACTAGAAAGCTGCGCTCACTGAATGTGGGGCTACTTGTGGTTCCTAGAGTCTTAAAAAGTAGGATGGGAGCCAGAATCTTCAGTTATCATTCAAGCTCCTCTTCTGTGGAACCAGCTTCCACTTTCAGGCCGGGGTGCAGACACAGTTACCCGCGTTTAAGAGTAAACCTCTTTGATAACACTTATAGTTAGGGCTGGCTCAGGTTTGCCCTTGTCCAGCCCCTATATGCTGCTAAAGGCCTAGACTGCTGGGGGACATCTTAGGATACACTGAGCTCCTCTCTCCTCTTCTCTATCTCCGTCTGTATGAATGCATGTCCCTTCAATGCACATTACTAACGCTGCTTCTTCCTCCGAGTCTTAGTGCTTTCTCGCCTCACAGGTTCACATGCATCATGGTTTTATCTGGATCTTGGTCCTGCCTGACCCTGCTACATCATTATTATTATTATTAGTTGCATTTCTATTAGTATTGCCAATACCATTAATGCATACTGCATTCTGTACACATAACATCTATTGTGCTTCTGTCCATCCTGTGAGAGGGTTCTTCCACTGTTGCTCTCCCTCAAGTGTCTTCCCTTTTTCTGACATTCAACTCACACTGTCTGTAACTTGATCCCACACTGTTGCGCTGTGACGTTATGCACAAGTTTATCATTGTGACCTTGTCTTTTAAATTGATGAGGGCAACAAGGTAAAATGTCTAACGATGTCATTGTCTGTACAGTGTGTGACGTCTCCTCATCCAATTTGCAAGAACTGTCCTTGAAATAAATGGGAGATAGAATTGAGTAGCTGACTCATTTGACAAATCACAGCGGTGCCACTCTACCCAAGTACAGCCAAGTATTATCAGCGCAGCAGGACTACAAAATTCTAACTGACCCAAGAAAAATACTTTGAAGTGAAAAGTAAATGCAAGGGAGGTTATACATCTCTGTGTTTGTGTTCTCTCAGGGATTTCTTTCGTCTGTTTAAAACCAAAAAAAACGGAAAAAATGGAGCTCTCTGTCCCACTTTTAAGCCATGAGTGATATTATACCAGTGATCATGACCATCTCCCTTGTGGCATGCCTTATCCTTAGAGCCGAGTCACTGCACCACTGACATAAACTACAATGCTGATATGAATTTGCACTGCATAACATCGAAACCGATGGCCAGAAGCTTCACTGCTGCATTCTGTTTAAGCGGCCAATCAGATGACCCGCTGTCTAGTTTTCCTCTACAATACTGCTTTTCATTCACTCCAGTAAATACCAGTCTCTTCTCCCTCATGTCCAGGGAGCTTACTTTCATAAGCCTTTAAGCAGAAGGGGCTAATTCAATTTGGCTACAGCAAACTGCAGTAATTAAAAACACATCATCAAACCAGGCTTGGAGGATAATGCTGTGATGTACCAAAAAATACCGTTGCAGCAGCATTTACTAGCCAGGAGCGGTGAGAGGCAGCATTTCTACTGTTGGCTAAGCCATGATATTCTTGTCACATTTTGGTTGAATCTTTTTTATTTTTTTATTAGAAAAGCCAAATAAAGCCAGGGGAGGGGAGTATGAAGAGAGCATAAAAGGAAGAGGCGGACTGCTTGTTTATGCTGTTGCATCCATCCCGGTGTTACTGAGGAGGGAATGTTGTGAATGACTGAGGAAGCAGAGCAGCGGAGTGAGACTAACAAGTGGTTGCCATGCAGCAGGAGCAAGCGTGCATGCTTCTGGAGGGAGAGATAGAGAAACAGAATGATAATGAGTAGGAGGCAGCAAGTAAGGGAGCACAAGGAGAGGAGCTGTGTCTCAGAGGAGAGACACATATCATAGCTTGATCCAGCACCTCCCTCGCCTCCCCGTTTCTCTTTATCTCAAGCTTTTTGTTCAGATGGGAGGTTAGCCTCGCACATGCAGCGTGTCAACGATGGACGGATTCATGGATATGTGTCTGGGGGCTCCACGGAAGAGGAGTTGTTCATGGGAAACGGCAGCAACAGGTCTGTGAGGATGGAACGATAATGACGGTGAGATGCCTGCTTTTTCTCCTTCGGACATCCTCACTTGAGAATCTGTCCATGCAGTGTCTGTCTTTCACCCTACCTCACTCCCTCCCACATGCTCACTCTCTCACTCTCTCACTCTCTCACTGTCTCACCATGCATACTTGTGCAGAGTGCCGCTCATCATCATACTTCCTTCTCCCTCGTCTGTCTTTCCCAATTCTCTCTGTATGTAGCCTCCCTCTCTCATCCACCCCCCCTTCCTCTCACTCGAGCCACCTGCTGCTTGAGTTCATATGACAGATTAAGGAGTAAAAGAATGACAGGAGCAGACTTCCACTTGTGTGGCTCCACCAATTTCCTGATTACGTTTGGTCAATCCCTGTCGCTTTCTTGTCTAATGGAATCACGCTGTCTGGCAGGGCATCTGCTCGCACCAACAGGTAGAGAGCCCAGCTCTCTTCTGAACCAAACATGCATAACATCACATCTTCATGAGATGTGACGTTTTCATTGACACCTTACCACTTTGCCTGTGTTTAACAGCTGGCTATGCACTGCGACATACTGTAATTCTAACCCGACTTGAAGGGATGTAGCTCATATTAATGATCCCCTTTTCCTGCAGTCTCCCTCACTCTTCTGTTCATGTTTGCTTTTTGTAATTGTCAGAGAGAGAGAGAGAGAGAGAGAGAGAGAGAGAGAGAGAGAGAGAGAGAGAGAGAGAGAGAGAGAGAGAGAGAGAGAGAGAGAGAGAGAGAGAGAGAGAGAGAGAGAGAGAGAGAGAGAGAGAGAGAGAGAGAGAGAGAGAGAGAGAGAGAGAGAGAGGGGTCTCCGGGCATCTGTTTGATACCACATTCAAAAGAGGTTATTTATAGCTACCTTTAACCCTTCACGTTTCATGGTCAGCTCAATTTCTGTATTTTCTCCTTCCCATATCTGTTATTTCCCCCAGCCGACACAGTGTACACATTATACATGGTCATATTTAAATAGGTTGATTAAATGGCTCCTCACTGCATAGGAGACAAGACAGCACTCATCTGAAGCCATCATCTAATCTCTGTCCAGGTAACATGCAGGCTTCGAAACGCCTGACCCTATCGGAGGAGTGATGAGGCACCTAGATGTTGGTTTACCATGTGTAGCGTCCACTACAACCACTCCCTTGCTGCCATGAGCGGAAACGACATGATGGCGCACTCTCTGACTCTGGAGCAGAAGACAGCGTTTGCCTTCGTGGGGATGCTACTGGTGTTCCTGGGGCTGCTGATAGTCAGGTGTTTCAGGATCCTGCTGGACCCCTACAGCAGCATGCCTTCCTCCAACTGGGCCGATGGCATCGAGGGGCTGGAGAAAGGGACGTTTGAGTACGCCCTTACTTAACACAGGGACACACACATCCATGGATGTCCTCATAAACAGAAATGCCTATAGACACACATATATATATATATATATATATATATATATATATATATATATATATATATATATATATATATATATATATATAAACCTACACACGGATACACTTTGCACACATGCAAACACACGCAAGCCACAGCCCTGCGCAACCCTTGCACCTGACACACCATTAAGACATCTCTCTGTGACGGACCGAACCAAGAGACTGAAGCTGTGTATGTTGTTCAATGTGTGTGCACTTTTAGTTCAGAGCCAGTGTGGAGTCTCCCTGCTGTATGTGACTGACTAGATGCTTGTGCGTGTGTGTGTGTGTGCGTGTGTGCGTGTGTGTGTGTGTCTGAGCGAGTGTGATGTAAATGCTGTGTCATATTATTTTGCCCTTCTGCCAAGGGGGGTGTGTGCTTCAGCTCATCGACTTACACAGAAATGGCTGAAGCTCCCTTTAACCCATACTTACAAGTTGAATGTCTGTGGAAGATGAGAGGTGGATGCTCGCGGGACAAAGTGAGGGAATTGGGTGCAAAGTGGGATTATTCAGATGTATTTTGAAGACTCAGGGACAAGATTCCTTACGTGAACTAGGAATGGGAAACAGAGCGGCTGCACCTCTGCACAGCAGAGCTGTTCTGCATGGGAATGTATATGTTTGGCTACAGGGTATTATGTCAAGCTAGTGCTGTGTGGAGTATTCAAATCCAATCTGTTGGGGATCCAAAGGAATGCTGCTGCTGCCTGTGTATAGGTTGGTCCTTTCCGTGGCCTCATGCAATGAAAGGCAACTGAACAAACTGTGATTTACATTATGGGGTTACGGATTCTAAATGACGCAGACGAAAGTACAAACTGTTTACTTGTCTGCAAAGACATACGATGATGTTGATTTATGGACTGTCAATTGTTCTGTCAAGCGTGCTGTCTGAAGGTTGGCCGATGCGACCAAGCCAAAGAACTTTAAAGG
>JBAMJR010000151.1:1385000-1557500 GCA_038501785.1 Myoxocephalus aenaeus | reverse complement strand
TCAGGCTTCAAGAAATGGGCATTCTCTGTGTGTGCAGAAACTCTTGCAGGTAAAGTGCATTTATCCTCCATTTGTTCCTCCAACAATATTTGTACCTGACTGAAATATCTACTCCTTTTAAGAAAACATGCCAAACTACAAGATAAGTATGTCAAACTTTAGCTATGCTTTTTTTGGGGGGTTGTCACTTTTCTTGCTCCTCATGTTGGTGTGTTGTGCATCGACGCACTCCCCTGCATGAATGCTCCACAGACCTGCTTCCCGGTCACTGGCCAGTCAGAGCAGTTTCCTTCTTTAAATAATTATTGCCAAACAGCTCTGGCAGCTGAGCCCACTCCGTATCGGTCAATAGTAGGCCTTGTTGAGTCACCGTGTCCCGCTGGGGGATTTGTGTTTACAATCAGGGGGCTATCTCTGCAATATTGTGCTCTCATAGTGTCGTAGGCCCTCCCTCCTGCCCCCACCTCTCTCATGGCAGTGATCTAACTGAGGTCGCGGCTGTTGGCAGGGGGTTGTCAGTGGTGTTGACAAGCCTACCCTCCTGCAAACCTGCCGTCCATTCTTGGTGCCGTCATCACACCAGACATAGCAGCTGGACGCCAACACCCACCAACCCCACTATCTCCCTCGTCAGCCCAAACCCTCAAGGTATAGGATATCCCTCCCCCACCCCCTCTCCATGCTCCACCGTCAGCTCCCATTGCCGGTTCAACCCCCCTCCACCACCACCCCTACAACCCCCGACCCCTTCGCTTTGTCATTTGAGCGTGCTGCTAATTTTTGGCCCTTGTTGCTAGAGAGAGTTGGGTTTTTATAGTGGGGCTCGCTGGCAAGCTTACCCAGCAACATCAGTCCCCTGTTAGCATTGAGTCCTCAAGGCTTTCATAGCAGGCCCTCATCGCCACAGTGGTACAGTCCAACCAGCTGACTGCCTGGGTAGAGATGTCACAAGCATATCAGCACAGCGCCACTTAGCCTAATATGACCTGCCTGCTGTTGCTCTCAGGTTCCACGCCCAACCTATGGAAATTAATAAGTTTATTCTACAGCTATTAAAACACAATTAAACTATTATATAAAATATGTACTTGAACCCAGGGATGGATTTGAGGTGAAACAAACAGTGGACTCTGTTGTAGTAATTGTCAAAATGTGAAATTGTTGTGAAATAAGCCTCTTTATTGAGTAGTTTATTGAGATTATTTTGAGTTCTTCTGGCTTTGAATGACGGAAAATCCAAACTCAGGTCAAATACTCTTTAGCTAACTTTATCCACTTAGAGAAACATTGAGTTGGCTTCAAAAGTTACAGTGAAGAAAGGCAACCACTAGTTGGTCCTGGTGACTCAACAGCATCATATCCCGTAACTTTTACAGAGACCGGCCATAGAGAGAAAATATATATTGAGGCTACCATTTATTCATTTGTGCGCATGAGATGTAATTTGTGGCCTCAGTTTAATTAAATCGATTCCATGTTTTGGTTCATTCGTGTTGATTCTGTTGTTTTACAGCACAACAGTCCAGTTGGAAATGTGGACCTACAAGGAAGAACAGCTCTACATGATGCTGGTAAGACTCTACTCTGCTCTAGTACTGACTCTATCTAGTACTGACTCTACTCTGGTCTACTCTAGTACTGACTCTACTCTAGTACTGACTATCTAGTACTGACTCTATCTAGTACTGACTCTACTCTGGTCTACTCTACTCTAGTACTGACTATCTAGTACTGACTCTACTCTGGTCTACTCTACTCTAGTACTGACTCTATCTAGTACTGACTCTACTCTGCTCTAGTACTGACTCTACTCTAGTACTGACTCTACTCTAGTACTGACTCTATCTAGTACTGACTCTACTCTGGTCTACTCTAGTACTGACTATACTCTAGTACTGACTATACTCTAGTACTGACTCTATCTAGTACTGACTCTACTCTGCTCTAGTACTGGCTCTACTCTGCTCTAGTACTGGCTCTACTCTAGTACTGACTATCTAGGACTGACTCTACTCTGGTCTACTCTACTCTAGTACTGACTCTACTCTGGTCTACTCTACTCTAGTACTGACTCTATCTAGTACTGACTCTACTCTGCTCTAGTACTGGCTCTACTCTAGTACTGACTATCTAGGACTGACTCTACTCTGGTCTACTCTACTCTAGTACTGACTCTACTCTGGTCTACTCTGCTCTAGTACTGACTCTATCTAGTACTGACTCTACTCTGCTCTAGTACTGGCTCTACTCTAGTACTGACTATCTAGGACTGACTCTACTCTGGTCTACTCTACTCTAGTACTGACTATCTAGTACTGACTCTACTCTGGTCTACTCTACTCTAGTACTGACTCTATCTAGTACTGACACTACTCTGCTCTAGTACTGACTCTATCTAGTACTGACTCTACTCTAGTCTACTCTAGTACTGACTCTACTCTAGTACTGACTCTATCTAGTACTAACTCTACTCTGGTCTACTCTAGTACTGACTCTACACTAGTACTGACTCTACTCTAGTACTGACTATCTAGTACTGACTCTACTCTGGTCTACTCTACTCTAGTACTGACTCTATCTAGTACTGACACTACTCTGCTCTAGTACTGACTCTATCTAGTACTGACTCTACTCTAGTCTACTCTAGTACTGACTATACTCTAGTACTGACTCTATCTAGTACTGACTCTACTCTGCTCTAGTACTGGCTCTACTCTGCTCTAGTACTGGCTCTACTCTAGTACTGACTATCTAGGACTGACTCTACTCTGGTCTACTCTACTCTAGTACTGACTCTACTCTGGTCTACTCTACTCTAGTACTGACTATCTAGTACTGACTCTACTCTGGTCTACTCTACTCTAGTACTGACTCTATCTAGTACTGACACTACTCTACTCTAGTACTGACTCTATCTAGTACTAACTCTACTCTGGTCTACTCTAGTACTGACTATACTCTAGTACTGACTCTATCTAGTACTGACTCTACTCTGCTCTAGTACTGGCTCTACTCTAGTACTGACTATCTAGGACTGACTCTACTCTGGTCTACTCTACTCTAGTACTGACTCTACTCTGGTCTACTCTACTCTAGTACTGACTCTACTCTGGTCTACTCTACTCTAGTACTGACTCTATCTAGTACTGACTCTACTCTGCTCTAGTACTGGCTCTACTCTAGTACTGAC
Organism: Myoxocephalus aenaeus; assembly: GCA_038501785.1. NCBI lineage: Eukaryota > Metazoa > Chordata > Actinopteri > Perciformes > Cottidae > Myoxocephalus > Myoxocephalus aenaeus. The sequence continues at coordinate 1,554,310 of JBAMJR010000151.1, read as the reverse complement.
TATCTAGGACTGACTCTACTCTGGTCTACTCTACTCTAGTACTGACTCTACTCTGGTCTACTCTGCTCTAGTACTGACTCTATCTAGTACTGACTCTACTCTGCTCTAGTACTGGCTCTACTCTAGTACTGACTATCTAGGACTGACTCTACTCTGGTCTACTCTACTCTAGTACTGACTATCTAGTACTGACACTACTCTGCTCTAGTACTGACTCTATCTAGTACTGACTCTACTCTAGTCTACTCTAGTACTGACTCTACTCTAGTACTGACTCTATCTAGTACTAACTCTACTCTGGTCTACTCTAGTACTGACTCTACTCTAGTACTGACTCTACACTAGTACTGACTCTACTCTAGTACTGACTATCTAGTACTGACTCTACTCTGCTCTAGTACTGACTCTACTCTAGTACTGACTCTGCTCTAGTACTGACTCTACTCTGCTCTAGTACTGACTCTACTCTAGTACTGACTCTACTCTAGTACTGACTCTATCTAGTACTGACTCTACTCTGGTCTACTCTAGTACTGACTATACTCTAGTACTGACTATACTCTAGTACTGACTCTATCTAGTACTGACTCTACTCTGCTCTAGTACTGGCTCTACTCTAGTACTGACTATCTAGGACTGACTCTACTCTGGTCTACTCTACTCTAGTACTGACTCTACTCTGGTCTACTCTACTCTAGTACTGACTCTATCTAGTACTGACTCTACTCTGCTCTAGTACTGGCTCTACTCTAGTACTGACTATCTAGGACTGACTCTACTCTGGTCTACTCTACTCTAGTACTGACTCTACTCTGGTCTACTCTACTCTAGTACTGACTCTATCTAGTACTGACTCTACTCTGCTCTAGTACTGACTCTATCTAGTACTGACTCTACTCTGCTCTAGTACTGGCTCTACTCTAGTTCTGACTATCTATGACTGACTCTACTCTGGTCTACTCTACTCTAGTACTGACTATCTAGTACTGACTCTACTCTGGTCTACTCTACTCTAGTACTGACTCTATCTAGTACTGACACTACTCTGCTCTAGTACTGACTCTATCTAGTACTGACTCTACTCTAGTCTACTCTAGTACTGACTCTACTCTAGTACTGACTCTATCTAGTACTAACTCTACTCTGGTCTACTCTAGTACTGACTATACTCTAGTACTGACTCTATCTAGTACTGACTCTACTCTGCTCTAGTACTGGCTCTACTCTGCTCTAGTACTGGCTCTACTCTAGTACTGACTATCTAGGACTGACTCTACTCTGGTCTACTCTACTCTAGTACTGACTCTACTCTGGTCTACTCTACTCTAGTACTGACTCTACTCTGGTCTACTCTACTCTAGTACTGACTCTATCTAGTACTGACTCTACTCTGCTCTAGTACTGGCTCTACTCTAGTACTGACTATCTAGGACTGACTCTACTCTGGTCTACTCTACTCTAGTACTGACTCTACTCTGGTCTACTCTGCTCTAGTACTGACTCTATCTAGTACTGACTCTACTCTGCTCTAGTACTGGCTCTACTCTAGTACTGACTATCTAGGACTGACTCTACTCTGGTCTACTCTACTCTAGTACTGACTATCTAGTACTGACTCTACTCTGGTCTACTCTACTCTAGTACTGACTCTATCTAGTACTGACACTACTCTGCTCTAGTACTGACTCTATCTAGTACTGACTCTACTCTAGTCTACTCTAGTACTGACTCTACTCTAGTACTGACTCTATCTAGTACTAACTCTACTCTGGTCTACTCTAGTACTGACTCTACTCTAGTACTGACTCTACACTAGTACTGACTCTACTCTAGTACTGACTATCTAGTACTGACTCTACTCTGCTCTAGTACTGACTCTGCTCTAGTACTGACTCTACTCTGCTCTAGTACTGACTCTACTCTAGTACTGACTCTACTCTAGTACTGACTCTATCTAGTACTGACTCTACTCTGGTCTACTCTAGTACTGACTATACTCTAGTACTGACTATACTCTAGTACTGACTCTATCTAGTACTGACTCTACTCTGCTCTAGTACTGGCTCTACTCTAGTACTGACTATCTAGGACTGACTCTACTCTGGTCTACTCTACTCTAGTACTGACTCTACTCTGGTCTACTCTACTCTAGTACTGACTCTATCTAGTACTGACTCTACTCTGCTCTAGTACTGGCTCTACTCTAGTACTGACTATCTAGGACTGACTCTACTCTGGTCTACTCTACTCTAGTACTGACTCTACTCTGGTCTACTCTACTCTAGTACTGACTCTATCTAGTACTGACTCTACTCTGCTCTAGTACTGACTCTATCTAGTACTGACTCTACTCTGCTCTAGTACTGGCTCTACTCTAGTTCTGACTATCTATGACTGACTCTACTCTGGTCTACTCTACTCTAGTACTGACTATCTAGTACTGACTCTACTCTGGTCTACTCTACTCTAGTACTGACTCTATCTAGTACTGACACTACTCTGCTCTAGTACTGACTCTATCTAGTACTGACTCTACTCTAGTCTACTCTAGTACTAACTCTACTCTGGTCTACTCTAGTACTGACTCTACACTAGTACTGACTCTACTCTAGTACTGACTATCTAGTACTGACTCTACTCTGCTCTAGTACTGGCTCTACTCTAGTACTGACTAACTAGGACTGACTCTACTCTGGTCTACTCTACTCTAGTACTGACTCTAGTCTACTCTACTCTCGTACAGACTATACTCTACTACTGACTCTACTCTAGTACTTACTACTCTGGTACTGACTCTACTGTAATCTACGCTAGTCCTAACTACTTTATTCTACTTTACCACAGCAAAGACTTTATTCTACTCTACTTTATTCTTCTTAACCTTAGTAATAACTGTACTCTACTGTATTATACTTTATCTTAGTAAATACTCAACTCTATTCTACTTTTCCTTAATAATGACTTTAATCTTCTCGACCCGTCACTACTCTATTCTACTTAACCTGAGTAACAATTTTACTTTACCTTAGTACATGCGTCTACTCTACTATATTCTACATTGTCTTAGTCACTGCTTTACTGTACTCTATTCTGTTTTAAATACATGACAACTCTGATGAGCACATGATCATTAATATGACTCGTGTTACATGAAAGATAAAGAGTAAAGAGAGTGCTTGTATATCTAAAAAGCTCCATGCTGCTGCTGGCTGAGATTGATGCACATGTGTATTTCAGTGATAAATGTGATGAAATGATTGCAGTCGTTTCTACTCTTTTTCTCCAGTCATGGCCGGCTGCTCCTCAAGCGTGAAACTTCTCTGTGACAGTGGGGGTTCTGTCAATGCCACTGATTTCGTGAGAATCATTTTTATTTTTCATTTAATTTCACACAGTGTGTTGTAATGGTCACTTCTAAGATATTTGTTTTGTTCAGTTACCATTGTAGAAAAGTGTATTGATTGTCTTGCTCCTCGTCAATGACGGTTATTCATTTCATGAACGGTTAGTTAGACCGGCACAAACAGGTGTTCAAGTTGGATATGAATTGATTCTGTGGACTGGAATTTAAGTGATATGTTTCATTCTGAAAAGTCAGCTTTTTAAAAACCAACGTGGCTCAGTTCAAAGTTTCAAAACTAACATCTTCATCTCATAACTGTGGTTTTGGATGTACATTTGTGCATTGATGTGTTCTCCAGGATGGCAGGACACCTCTGGTGCTGGCAACCCAGATGTGTCATCCACGCATTTGTCAGCTGCTGCTGGAGCGAGGGGCTGACATCACCATCCGGGACAAACAAAACAAGTAAGACACATCGCCCCATCATGGTGTTTATCTTTGTTTGGCTTGTTGTCATACATACATTTTAATAATTGGAAGTCTGTGTTGCTTACAAAAGGCAGCTTTTGACAGATGGCGTAGATTATTAACTTAAAACAAGTCACTCTATTTGAATTTCTGTAGATTTCTTTGCAGGTGATCAATGTCAGTAAAAGTAGAAATTGAAATAAACAGAATATTTTTTTAAATGGGAGATCTAAAACATTTCAACAGTAATTAGATGCTGTATATATTGTATAGAACATTTTCCTGGCTAGCTAGACAAACCCGTTTTCTGTTTATGTTGGTTGGAGTTATAAGAATAAACAAATCGCATGACTTAATTCTATAGATTGCTGTAGTGTCACAATATCATATATTTTAGATCTGCCTCAAAACGTCTTACATTTCTATTTCTATAGTTTAGTATAACTTTTCATTTCTGAGCAGCAAAACACAAAGAAAACAAAGTTCTTCAAAATGTAATAAAAAAACTAGGATGTGGTGACACGAAAAGGAAAAATCCACTCTGCTCACCTCCCACAGCTCTGAATTATTCAGCAGCAGTGGAACTACATGCACAGTGAATTGTTTCTTGCACCACATGCTTTTGATATGACATCCTCATATTCAGACACAGTTGTTCCACAGATAGTTGGTGCGTGTTCTTGCTCAAAAATGGTGTTTGTTGCCGCCCGCAGGACGGCGCTGATTCTTGGCTGCGAGTACGGCTGTAAGGATGCAGTGGAGGTGTTGCTGAAGAGCGGCACCGACGTGAAGGCAGTGGACAGCTTGGGTCACGATGCGTTTCACTACGCTCGCCTCAGCAAGAACCTGGAGCTCGTTTCGATGGTCAAAAGCTACCTGGACAAAGCCACAAGAGGTCAGCTGGCCAAAACGGCACCGGAGGCATGAAAGAATTCTGTTGCAGTTTGTTTGAAATAAATAGAAGAAGAGCATAATGTGCATGCATGGCATTGAAGCTAAGAGTCGCCTTTCCTTTTCTTTAAAAAAAGTGAAAGATGATTTAGATGAAGAGCATCTCTAGAGTTATGTTGCTCTGTTTTAGCTGCGTGACAATATTTTTAAGTATTTTAAGTATAAGTATTAATTCAGTGATTCTCTGCCTCATCAGCAACAACAGAAAAGTGTTGCACATTCCGGCTACATTTGGGAAAATATGTCAAAACTGTAATACAACAACAGCAGGATGCTGTTTGTTGACATATTTTACACTGTTTTAGATCAGCTATATAATCTAAAATGATGTCATTGCACAATGTACTTTTTTGTTGTTGTCTTTGTCAATATGTGTTTAAACACTTCTCAATTTTAATATCTCACTCTCTTTAGCCATAATCTTAACTTTCATGATTATTCCCTGATTCTGTGTTTCTCTGATATATTTTCCTGCAATCCTTTGTTTTGAAGAAACACTGTCCCGTAAACACACCTGTTTTATCAAATCTTGATTAAAAAATCTTGATGTGTGTCTGATCTTGCTGTTTTCTGTTTTTTTTGTTCCAGACAAAGAGGCCGCGAAGATGGAGCAGTGGAAGAGACAGGTAATCCTGCAGCATTCAATTCACTGGCTCACCCCATCCATTAAACCCCAGCTATAGTGAGGAGAAGCCTTTATTCTCCACACTACTTCATCCTGACATTTGGTGTGGCCATTTTTTCAGCAAGTCTCTTTGTTAAAAGATGGTAAAGGGGAAGGCCATTCAAATGCCAAGACACTTTGAATCCTTTAGATTGTGCATTTTCTTCCAGTGGGTCTACACTTCAAAGCATTTTCTTTGGCTCGCTCACTGCCGCTCAGAGTGATCATGACTGCCATCTAGTGATCATAACTGAGAGTTCTGTACACTTTTATAACCTATGGTAACAGTATATCTTCAAAACTTGGTTGTAAAAAAGATCCTGTCTCATCCTCAGCATTCAGTGGAGAGATCAGAGGCAGCTGAGGTTACCAGAAGGGATCAGATCATACATGTAAGTGCTGTTTAACTTCAGCTTCCCTATTCCACACAAACACACACGCAACTTACCTGACATTTAATTAAAGGAGTGTTTGCTTGAATTCACTGCATCCAAAGTCAAGTTCAGTCATCAAGACATACTTATCCATAAAGCAGTGAAAACATATTAGCTGTTTTTAGCATTCAGTAATTGTGTTTTGGTTGGTTGAAGTTTTGAAACATTATCGTTGTATGTGTGGGTGTTTGTTTCAGGACTTGGAGAGGCAGAACGAGACCCTGCAGGAAAGTCTTAGAAAGTACAACCAGGACCAGAGAGCCTTGTTGGATAAAGTCAACGTGCTGCAGCAACAGCTCACACAGGTAAACAACACAACAAGAGCTAAAGAATAGCTACATAGCTAAATAATAGCTAAGCAGCTAGAGTAACCCTCCAAACAGGCTTTTCCTTTACTGCTGGCTTGTGTTTTCAGTGTGTGGGTACACCTGGGGGTTCAGAGCTTTGGGTGACAAATATAAGCAAATGTAATATTAAAAGCTGATTTGAGTCAAGCTCTTGTTTTAATATCATCATCCTAATATGAAGGAGTGTGAAATAAGTTTCTAAACACAAAGCAGGCTTTGATATTTGTGATTGCTGATGTAAAACAGTGATGACTTACTTCATTCAGTGAGCGTAATGGATTCCTCACATTTAGCTGCCAGAATAATAACGAGGACATTCAATCAATATTAATTTAGTGGTTTGTTGTTGGTTATTAATCCCTTAATTGACTGTACACATATTCTTCTTTTTTTCATTCATCTGCAGGAAAAGATCACTGTGGAAGATGCTCAAAAAGAGGTATGAAACTGAAATGATTAATTGGACATTGTGGGCCTCATTCACAATTGTTTTCTTGGTTACATTTGTTTGAAAGGATCTTATTATCCAGCAGTAGCAGCCACGAGTGCAGCGTGGTGGAGATGTCTTAAGTTACTGTGTGACTTCTGAATCCTAAAAATAAGAGCAAATGAAAGAGGTTGAGGATGTTGGTGTAGTGTTATCGACACAGAACTGTACATGTTGAGGTGAAGGGGAAATGGAGGTAGCACAGTCCAACTGTGACGTAATAGCACTTGATAACATGCTGCCAGGTCCACACATTCAGCATTCAAGGTCAAGTGCTGTAGCAAGTCAGCGTTTTGTAATTTCCTCAAACAAATCTAGAAAATAACAGTAAAAAAACTCTTTTGTCGGAAAATAAAGATCAACAAAAACAAATCTATGAATCTCACAAATGGCATTGTGCATGTACACAAGTTAAGGTGTCTGCTCTTTAATATTTCATGAATGAGGCTCAATCTTCTATAAGTTGCTGCTTATTAACTGATGATTGTGTGCAGTAAGATATGTGAGTCAGATGTTACTATCAAAAACCACTTCTCTTTATAATCTATCAACAATTAAAACACTATTGATAAAAGTGAAAACATATGTTTGGAACAATTTTGCTCCAAACATGTCCATTGAGCCCATTTGATCATGTTTTTAATAATAGTCTTAGAAGCCCTGAACAAATGGGGTGTGGCAGATATTTTTTGCACATTTCTTAAAGATGAAAAATATTTATCTAAATGTATTTTTGAGTAGTGAGTATCAATTAGTGTATATATTCCCTTTGATAAATAATATTATTAAGTCTTATCATTCAGTAATCAGTCCTTTTATTGATCTTTGTGTTTCTTTCCCTTGAATCAGAAGGATCAGTTGAAGATGTTACTGAGTTCCAAAGAGAGAGAGGAAGGGGCTCGAGGCCAGGAGACCGTCAAGGTTCAGCTCCGGAGTACTTTGGTCAGTGACTTTATACTTAATCCCATTTTTACCTTGATAATTTAATCCTCAACGAAATTAATGCAGTGAAGTTTTTTTTTCATTTGTAATCAGACTTCATGCATGTATTTGGTCTAACGCTGTGATTTCAAAAAAAATTGTTTGCATTCAGTTTCATATTTGAGTGTTGGTGCAAAATACATCAGGGCTGATAAAACAATTTATAGCTAGCGGCAGTTGCCTTAATTAAGTAACAAACACGTGACCAAGATGCACCCTGGTAAATGCACTATATTATGTAATGTATGTTTTTTGTCGTATGTATTGCCACTGCTGTTATCTGATGTTGTGAACCTGTCCTGGCAGCGTCTTACTTGTAAAAGAGGTTTTGATCTCAATGTCACATCCTAGTATCTATAAAGGGTTGAAATACAAGCTTCAGGCCATTTGTAATGAGTATGTGTTTCTGTGTGTATTCACAGGGGGACTACTCTGGACAGTCTGTTATCAAAGGTAAGCTTCATCTCTTGAATCATAAAGAAACATTTCATACCATTATTTCTACATTCACCTGCAGAGTACGACGAGGTCTGAATGTCATGTTTGTTCACTGGTTTTCTCGCAGGTAAAGAAAACATTTTGGTCAAACAAGCTGACAGCCTGGACTCTGAACATGTAAGTTTTTATCTGTGGAACAGTTTCACATGACTTTCAAATGTCTAAAGTACAGTGTTAGTAGTTTTCATTTGAGCAGTCTGTATTAACAATGGTGTTAGTTAATGCTGGCAGTAGGACCTGCATACAAGTATATTGTTTATACAGTACTCAGATCCTGTTTTTATTTTTTCTTGCCCTCAGTAATCGAGATGTATAACTGACAAATGTATACATCTGTAAAATTACCAATCAAAGGGAAGGAAGCTGTGGAACCTTCTTTTGTGAATGTATTACAGAGCAATCAACATATATTCTCTACCCTTTAATAAATGATAATGTAAAATAAATAAATAATTTTCCTCATTCTTTGCAGAAGCTCCAAAATCCTGCCATGTCCCGCTCGCTGTCTCGACCTCCAGAGCAGAGTCATCCCGCTGCAGCCTGGGACGTCTCTGGTGAACTGGATGCCCACCGACGTGAACTTGAGGCGGTGAAGAGGAGACAACAGGCAGCGGATGAAGAGACGGGGCGGCTTCAGACGGCCCTGAACCGTAAGAACCGAGAGTGCCAAGAGCTTGTTCTTAGCCGAGACACCGTCCAGAAACAGGCCGACCGGCAGATTCAAGAACTGGAGGACGCCCTGAGGGACGTCCAGAAGAGGATGCTGGATTCGGAGTGTAAGGTCAAACAGCTGCAGGCCCATGTCGTCGCTGTTAAGGAACACTTAGGGGGCCAGGCGGCAGAAGAGCTGCGAGCCCAGCTCCAGGACATCAAGGCCAAGTATGAAGGAGCTTCGGCCGAAGTGTGTCGCGTTCGCAACCGCCTCAAACACAGCGAGAAGGCCTTGGAGGAGTACAAAAGCAGCGAGAACCAGCTGGCGACCGAGGCAGAAAAGCTGAACCAAGAGCTGAGCGCTGCGAACGCAGACAGAGACGAACTAGCGGAAACCCTTCTAGAAATGGAAACCCACTTAAAGGAGACCCGGACTAAACACGGCAACACGGTGCCAGCTGAGAAGTTTGACAACATGAAAAACCTGCTGAGCAACGCAGTCGACGAGAAGGAGCGGCAGATCGCCGAGCTGAGGGAAGACTACGATCGCGTGCTGGAGGAGGTGTCAGAGCTCCATCGGAAGCTGGACAGTCCGTCATCTCAGGGAGGACCGGGGGCGATAGAGGAGCAACAGAGGATACGGGCAGCCCTCGAAGAGCAGAATGCCTCTTTGAAAAGGAAACTTGTCGATGTAACTGCCAGAAGCCAGGGTCTGATTCAGGATGTCGAGGAGAGCGAGGAGGAGAGAGATATACTGCGAGAGCAGCTGGATGAGCTCAACAGCAGGATCGACGTCGACTACGTTCCCATGAAGGCGCACGATGACGCCCGGAGGAACATGGTAACGACGTTGGAGGAGCTGGAGGACAGACTGGTGGAAGCCAGCGAACGTTACGGAAAAGCAGAGGCCCAAGTCCAGCAGCTTCGATCCGAGAGGCCAGCGCTGCAGGAGAACATCAGCACTCTCCAAAGCGCCGGTGAGAGACACCTGAGCGAAATGGACGCTCTGAGATCTCAGAACGCCGACCTGATGAAGAAACTTGAACTTTTGCAGAGGAGATGTGACGACCGGGACAAAGAGTGTGTGCAGCTGACCACGCAGAGCCAGACTCTGAAGCAGAGCTTGGAGGGAGAGTATGTTCCCAGACAGCAGCACGAGCAAGTGAAGATGGAGTTAAGTTCCACCGTAGAGAGCGTTCAAGCGGAGAGGTTGAAGTCGGAGACCAAGGGTAAAGAAAGTGGGGAAGAATTGAAGAATGTGAAAGAGAGAAATGAAAAGTTAAAGGAAAAGTTGGGAAAAGTCCAGTTGGAGATGGAAAAAGACTATGTGAGCCTAAAAGACCACAAAGCTATCACAGACGAGTTGAATGCTGCTGTGCTCGAGGCGGAGAATAGAGCAAACGAAGTGTCTGGGAATTATGTGTTGGCTCAGGAGGAAACGGTAAAGCTTACCCAAGAACTGGAAGCACAGAAGAAAGAACTTGATACCATACAGGAGGCTATCCAGTCCAAGTTTATTCCACTGACGGCAGCTGAGGAGAAAGATCACTCTCACAGTGCTCAGGTCAAGGAGCTGACGGTCAAGCTGTTGGCGACGGAAGAGAAGTATAACAGAGAAATGTCTGCAAGAGAGAGCATCAAACGGGAGAACGAGAAACTAAAAGTAGAGATGGAGTCTGTTCAACAGAGACTAGACTCTGCTGTAGTTACCAGTGAAAAGCTCAAGAATGTGGAGGAGGAGTTCATGGGTAAATTTGAGGGATTAACTCAGAAGTTGGTCAAGTTGGAGCAGCAGCACGAGGAGGTAACGCTTCAGAAAAAGGATCTTCAAGAGCAGAACGCCCTCGGCAGCGCTCAGATCCAGAATCTCCAGGAGCGTCTGAAATCGGAGTTGACTCGGATTGCAACATACGACACAGAGCTTAAAGTGCTCCATGACGCCATGCAGCAAACCCAGGCCGACTGCAAGAAAGCAAGAGAGGCTCAGCAGGAGGAGGCCCACAGGGTTTGCGCCTTGCAGAAAGAGGTTCAGGAGCGCCGCGGGGATCAGACGTCTCTGCTGCAACAACAAGCCAAGGCCAAGGAAGCCCTGGAGGCTGAGGTCGCTAAGCTCCGTCTGGCTCTCCGTGAAGAGGAGGAGAACGGCGCCCAGAGGGCCGAAGATGTGTCCGCCCTGCAATCAGAGCTCCTTCAGGCCACACAGGCTCTCGAGGAAATTAACTATAAAGAAGACCAAATGAACCAGCTGAAGACGGAGAAGCAGCAGCTGGAGGAGGAGGCTGCCAACCTGAGCAACAAGCTTCTGAGCTTAGCGAAGGAGAGCGAAGGGGCCCATCGGGAGGCGACGCAGGCGAGGGAGGGCGAGAGCAGAGCTCGGACGGAGATGGAGGCCGTCCAAGAGAAGGGACGCGCCATCGAGAGAGAAATCAGCGAGCTGAAAGAGAGATACGACAAGTCGCTCACCACCATCTGTGATCTTCAAAGGGGGATTCAGAAATCAGCTCTGCAGACTGAAACCAAAGACAAAAAGGTAACAAACATGAAAACTTTGCTGTCAGTCATTGTTTTATTATTCAAACTATATTTGGATGTGTGTTTTGACTTTAGCTAAATGTAATAATGATAATAATGCAAACTATGATAATATTCCATTGACAATAATTTGTGTCAAAAAACAAACAAACATATGTACATTTTAAAAGAATTAGATTTGTTTCTAGGGATGAAATTATTCGTCCAGTTCCGGTGCCTGGTTGATAAAGTAATTGTGTGTGTGTGTGTGTGTGTGTGTGTGTGTGTGTGTGTGTGTGTGTGTGTGTGTGTGTGTGTGTGTGTGTGTGTGTGTGTGTGTGTGTGTGTGTGTGTGTGTGTGTGTGTCTCAGATCACAGAGTTGCTGACAGATGTTGAGCGATTGAAGCAGGCACTAAACAGTCTGTCCCAGCTGGCATACGCGAGCAACGCGCCCAATAAGAGACAGACGCAGCACATCGACACACTCCAAGGCCAGATCAAGATCCTACAGCAACAGCTGGCTGTGAGTGGACACGCAGGAAATGACATCAGCATGTGCATATTCTGCTTTATATTCCATTCACTGCACAGTAACTGTCTTTTTGTTAAAGACTGTCTGTCTGGAAAACACCATCATCTTCGCTTAAAAACATTTTACAGTGATGTTTTAAAAAACTTTCCTTAAGATAATTAATTATACTTTAATGTTTGTACTGCAACATTTCGGCTTCACAATCCATGTGTTATATTCTCGGTATTTTGGTTTAGAATAAAACATGGAAACTACGTTAAGTGATTTTACAGAGACCTAATTTACAATATAGTAGAGTAAAAAAAATATTGGCACCAAGAAACACAAATAAGAAACTTTAATACGAAATAATGCAGTTAGGATTCAAGACAAATTAATTAATTAATGCAAGAATAACTGGAAGTGAAATAGCAATGAAATTACAGATTTAAATTGCCCTCAAGATTAAGTGAGGTAAGCTTGTTCCACCGTGTATACCACCTTTACTGGATGAATAGAGATTAAAATACAAATTCAACATCCATCCCACAAACATCACGACAAAAAGCCGTAGAAAAAATAAATGTGTGCGGCGTAACATTTAGCTGTCATTTATCGTAACATTTAGCTGTCAATAACCACTGAATGCTTTTCTCTTCTGCTCCATCAGGATGCTGAGAGGCAACACAGAGAGGTGGTTTCTATTTACCGGACTCATCTTCTCAGTGCAGCACAGGTACGTTTCTCTCATGGATCTCTAGCGAGGGGGAGAGTTGTCTGACCATCTTCATGAATAGTCTCAGGTGTTGTTCAGACAGCTATACTTATAAGAGGAGCTTGTTGAGAACAGGAACAATGTAACTTGTTTTGGAGAAGAGATTCATAATTTTTACCAAAACTCTTAATTGCATAAAAGGCAGAGCGATGCAGTTCCCCTTTAGCATTTAAGGACACTAGTGTTGATCCTTGGTCATTCCGAACACTTTCCTTTTTTGCGATCACATTTTTATTGATTTTCTAGATATGCATATAAAGAAAATATGTGCACAATACATGTACATAAAGATACACATGCACATAACCATACAAATAATACATAAGGGTATAAATGCATATACATACACATATGTATATACGCACATACATACATATACACCCTCATATATACATACACATATATACATATACATTTATATTTAAAATATAACATACACATATAGTGTTAATTACCCTCCTCCCACTATTAGCGACACACCCCCCCCCTCATACATCTTCAAATATTATACAAGGGAATGTATTATATTATGATACAGTTACATACATTGTTGAATTTGTCTTAAAGCCGTAGGCAGCAACACTTTTCTGATTCTGATCACTAAACTTCACAGATGTTATTTGCGTGTCATAACTCTACAATCCGTATAGCAAAAAGGAAGAAATGGACAGAAATTGGGAGCGGTCGCAACAGCTGCTGCGCGGCTCTAGTTAGCACGCAGTCAACATTTTAGAGAGGCGGGAAAAAAATCCCTGACGGCTCGTTTGACACACTGGCAGCTCACATTGAAACAATAAACGACCACCGCAATCACGGAATGATCTGCAGACGAGCAGTAAAAGATGTTATGAAATCTGTTTTATTGATTCGTGGTTTAGCTTTTGTTAAATCACGATCAGTCAGCTTTCAGCACTTTGTCACCATTCAAGCGAAGAGACGCTACCTCATATGTTTACACTCCGGTAACATGTGTGAACGTCTGCTGATTATTCGAGGCAGCCATTGCAGACGGTTTGGGGACATGTGACGTTAAGTCCATCAAAACAACAACAACAACAAAAAAACATACGAAGGTGTGAGTGCACCGCAGCTGTCGGAAGCGCAGAATGATTTGTTATGTGAGTGAGTGATTGACGACAGAGCTTTTAGTGAGAAATGGGAACGGATTAACTGAAGCTGGTTTGTGACTGTTTCTCTCTCAGGGCCACATGGACGAGGACGTGCAGGCCGCCTTACTGCAGATCATCCGCATGAGGCAGGAGTTTGTGTGTTAAAGCTTCCGGCGATGAAAAGAAATGCTGCCTGCTGACTCAAATCCACCATTTTCATGTCTCCTACTGAGTTCACCTGCTGTGGCCCCTGTGGGTGCCGTGTGTGTGTGTGTGTGTGTGTGTGTGTGTGTGTGTGTGTGTGTGTGTGTGTGTGCGCGTGTGTGTGCGTGTGCGTGTGCGTGTTTGTCATTTGGCAAAATTTCCAAAACAGGCTTCTTCTTCTTGTTGTAGTATGGCTGCACTTTGGTTCCCAAACATCAATGTTGATTCAAAGTGAATAACCGTAGAATAAGATACAAATTATTTCAATTTGCGAATTAAAAACTTTGCTTTAAACGGTTATTGTATCAATTTCAAACTGACCTGTGAAATAGGGGTGTGTTTTTACAGTTTTCTTGTTTCTCCGTCATCTCGACTGCAAAAGGCTACCCGTAAATTACGCTGCGTCGTCTTTCAAGTGTTTTTTTTTTTTTTTTGGGGAAGAGTGCAAGTAGGCGGAACTGAGGGAAAAGTTCTACTGAGAATTGCCGATCCTGCTTTTGATTTCTAAGGTCGGAATCAAAAAATGTATTTCAATCACTTTTTGATCTAGAATTTAAATCGTGACACTTGCACGTTACTGTGAAATAACTTTGACATACATGAGGAACATTTTTCACTTCATCTCACAGAGCGGTTTGTGAAAATTAGATTTCATACATTTCAGTGGGATCTGTTGTGCAGGACATCGTTCTGCAGCTTTAACGGTGATATGGGGAGTTATTTGCCGTGGAGGACGCTTTCTTAGATTACGCACTCTTGACGCGCTCAGCTGAAACGTAAAATGGACACGAACACACAGACCACTTTCCACATTCCCACCTGACCGTCAGCTCTCATGCAGTTTGTTTTTGCGTTGGACAACAGTGTTTGCTAGAATTTGAGGGATACGTTCACACATTTTTCAAGTGAACCTTTAAAGGTAGAATGAGTTGGATTTTCATAAAATAAAAAGAACGCCTCTTAATATTCACTTACGACCCACTAGAAGTGTGTCGGTGTCTGCAGGGACCCTGCATTCTGCGACAAATTCTACTCATTGTTCATTTTAAAGAGTATTTTCACAAGTCTGAACACTGAAATCGCTTTAATTTGCTGAAATTAATCCTCCTGTTCATACTGGATACTAAAAGATCCCTTTAAAAAAGGTGTTAACCTGTCCCTTCAGTCAATACTCACCTGCTCATACAGGATGTATATCAGGAGTTCTTGGTCGCTGTAATCTGACTGGCAGTGAAAAGATTTCTTCACAAAACCATTAGAATGTTAGAGATTGGAGGCTCTGTGCAAAAATACATTTCAAAGTTTAACCATTGCTAATATGAGGCTTCATCATCATGAAGTATTCATACAAGTGTGCTACAGTCGTTTTAGTTTCAAATTCCCTCATTGTCAGGACATTGCTAAAAAATAAGTACATTTTGCTCTAAAATCTCTTTAATTTCAGAAGTTGCCCACATGATTTGACAAACTGTCTCACAGAAAGAAGACGGTGGATTTTGTCCCACATCTCTGACTTTAAAGCAGTTTTATAAGCACACCCCCTCACATGCGGTATGGACAGAAGGATCGATAACGGCATCCAATAACTTTTTTTTTTTTAGTGCACATGTTGGCAGAATTGTGAACCTGTCCTTTGACCTTGTTCATGTCAGCTACTTTCTCGAGACTTTCGAGTCTCTCTTTACACATTTCGTGGCGCAGTTATCGTCTCCTGGAGGTCCAAACTAGCACTCGTGATTTCAGAATAATCCAAAGACCTGAAGAGGGTAAATAAATCCAAACCTATACTCATCATTTTGTTTTTGCAATACGCTAAATATTAATGTAAGACAGATTTGTGAGTCATGTCGCACTCACAGCTTCAGTCTGGATATGGTTTGTGCTGGATTTGAGTCATGGAGGGAGTGGAGATCTCGTGCTGTGTCCGACAGTTTGCAGTGGCACCTCGTCCTTTTTGTTGAACCCAGAGTGTCCTCTAGTGGAGAGACTTGGCAGGCCAAGTTGTTAGAAGTTGTAATAATCAGTGTGGCCCAGGGGTAAGCAGCCGCTGCTTTTGGAAGCTGGAATATCTGCAAATGTGTTTTAAATCTCACGGATAACTGAGAGAATATGAAATGTGAATGCAACAGTAAAATGACGGAGCTTTATCTACGAATATCTATTGCATTGCATTACTACATTTATACCACACCCACTTTTTTAAGCACAGCAAATGTCCCAGTTGAAGCTTGACTTGATACAAAACCCTGATGTAAAGGCTGCGTACCCCTGAGCCAGCTCTTTGTGACTCTTGATGGTGTGGTGTTGTGATTGCTGAGCGAGTCTCTTATGCCTTTACACTGATATATTTTTCATAGCTTTGTACTACTTTTAATTACTGTACTACAGTGTGACAATTCTGATATTCAGCAGGTCTGGAAGTAGAGCGGCACAAAACACGTTCAGGGTAACATTTACTGTAGTGTGATCCCAATAGAGCAGATCCCTTTTATTTATGTGCATAAACAAACCTCCGTACCGGTTATTTCTTTGAAGCACTTCTGTCTTTACCTTCCAGCTTTACCGAGTTAAAATTCTCGCTCTGTTTTTATATTTTGGCCAAAAATGTACACAAACAGATAGTTTAGTAAACACCTCTTGCATTTTGTCATGCAGATGTTCTGAATCATTACTTACTGTCTTCCATCGACTGTTAACATAGACTGTTAATTGAATCCAGTTAAATCTCTAAACAATGTGACTGTGTACCAGTCTTTGTCTTTGACAATAATCTTTGTGTTTGTGACTCAGTAATACAAAATCAATAAAAGTGCCTAACATAGAAAACCACATTTTTGTCCAGTGTTTTTGTGTTTCCAGACTTAAATATTGCAACAAGTATTGGTGGATGGAGGGATGGCCATGACGGTCCGTACAGACCTTCATGGTCCCCAGATGATGTATTTTAATGACTTTGGCCAACCACCGACTTTCCATGTAGCGCCATCTTCTGGTCAAACTTTAAACTATCCAATTTTTGGTTTTATGACCAAATACCTTCAAAGCTAACTACATTTACCTTCAGCTGTACTTTGTGTTTCGTGCTAATTACCACGGTGAACATGGAAAAACCTTTTAATATGCTAGGCAAGGCAAGTTTATTTGTATAGCACATTTGAACAACAAGGCAAGGTGCTTCAGCATCAAAACATAATGCAGAGAAAACAGGATTTAAAACAGTTAAGAAAACATTAAAACAGTCAAAAAGATAAATAAAAAATAAAAGTTGCAGTGCAGTTTAAGAAATAAAATGCAGTAGTGAGATGCAGCAATTGAATCTGGATCAATTAAAGGCAACAGCAAACAGAAAAGTCTTCAATCTGGATTTAAAGGAGCTGAGGGTCTCAGCAGACCTGCAGCTTTCAGGGACCTTGTTCCAGATATGTGGAGCAGAAAAGATGAACGCTGCTTCTCCATGTTTAGTTCTGACTCTTGAAACAGAAAGTAGACCCGTCCCAGACGACCTGAGGGGCCGGGATGGTTCATAAGGTAGCAGCAGATCACAAACATACGTAGGCCCTAAACCATTCAGTGCTTTATAAACCAGCAGCGGGATTTTAAAGTCAAATCTTGCTAGCATTGCCGCTCTCATTATGTTAGCTTGCTTGCGCGAGCATTTAGCTGCAGTACAGCCTCTCAGAGCTGCAGACAGAAGATAAGATGGAGCTTTATTCTATAGTTTAGTTGCAGTGCCAAAGTAGGAAAGACTGCAAATATAAAATATCAATAAGGTCCAAATCCAAAATATAAACATTGTCTTAAACATACACAGGTTGACGTTGATGATCATTGTTGGTGGGTTGCATAAATATGTGTATGAGAAGTGTCATAACGTTCTGTGTGTACAATATAGATTCTGAAGTACAAGTTGGTGTTTATGGTTAATTGGAAGTGTTCAATGATGTAATGTCCCGTTATGTCCCAAAACAGCTGTAATGTTTCTAATCCATGTGAGGCGGAGTTTGGCTGTGTTAGACCCTTAAGTCTCTTTTTTGCTTCTTACCATAAGAAATGAGAACAATCCTACTGCGCAGTTTTATTTTCTGTTTTTGTCCTTACTGTTTTTTTTGGCTCTGTCAGAAGAATCTGCTAACACAAACGTTTGTGCACCAATCAGGATTTATCGATATTTTAATCAAAAATGTTTTACAGTCATGGGGCTTGTTTTCTTATGTTGCCAGACAACTGTCAATCAAATCAGATCAAACGACACCCATGAAGGCCGATGGATTAAATTAGAGTTTGTTTTCCTGCACTTTGATATTGATAGTTGCTCGTTTAGTCATGAATGTTTAATGTTACAGAGAAATACTGAGTGTCCGGGGGCTTTAGGGCGGTCCGTAAATGTGAGCTTTTAGCTCCACACACTCTTACTTCCCTTGTGGAAACGGCTCAGTTCATGTGGTTTCACTTTAAGTACAATCAACCCAGGAATGAGAGCGAGTAGCTCTTTGGCACACTGCGCTCACTTTTATCTTCGAGCCCGTGCGTCTATTTATTTGTCTGTTTTTTTTTTTTCTTCTATTTTTTCTTCTTCTTTCTCTTCACAAGATTTATTTTTCATTAAAGCTCTTTTCGACGGAATGCTGAGAACGGAGGCCAAGGCTATTTCAGTTATCTCATTTCAGATGTATTCACGGCATGCACAGGGGAACGCTCCATTTAAAGTACAGTTGAATTGGCCTAAAAATAAGCGAGCTTACTACCCAAGAATATAAATCATTCCTACAAGCTTCAAGCTGAACTTTCTGAGTAAGAGCTAATCCAGCCCTCATCCCATCCTCTGTTCATATAAACGCAACATGCACACACCCCCTAATTGATACAAGACATGTCCTGGGTTTGATTTCTTTGAGTAAAGCTTGCTGGTTTCAAGTGGCAGCCCTCCCCTCCTCCCCTCCTCCTTCCTTGGGTTTATGATTCTTTTTTGCGGCCTGCACTAAATAAGCTGTTCTCAGCAATTATGGCAAATACAATTCAATCTGTTGGTAGATCTCTCTTTAATCTCATTTCCAGGGTTCTAATCAGTCCCATACATCCACTTGCGGCCGTTCGGTTTACCATCGTAACCCCTTTCCCGGCCACAAAGAATCCATCTTTATAAATATTCGTCATCCCGCGAAGGATCAGAGACTTTTATTTATGTTGGAATGAGCCCCGGTTGTCCACCGCATGCCTCATGAGTGGTAGCCTGGCGGAGGAAGCAGGTTGGTTGGTTATATACACACATCAGACACACGCCCACGTGTCTGCTTCCAGCGCTTTGAGCTGTCACGAACGTTTGTTATCTCACACAGCAGTCTGCCACCTCTGCTGCCCTCGGGGGGCCCCCGGAGGAGCCGCTCCGCTGAGAGGCCTTCTTCTGTCTGACGGGGAGTTGTGACGACTTGTTGTTTTTGACCACCTGACGCATGACACAGCGTTCTCACTCGTATCACCTGTGTGTTCGTCCTCACCCTTTCTCTCCTACACGGCCAGATTAACCGGCTCGGGTCACGGTCGGGGCCCCTCCATTGCACCCCTGACTCCAGCTCCATTGCACCCCTGACTCATGATGGACATGAGGATTAAACATCTGCGCATCACAACCAGAGATGTCATCTTTTTTTTCCACTCTTCTTCCTCTGGGCATACGTTACCCACAACACAGCTCGACCGCATAACATTTCTGTCTGAGACTGGTGTGCTAGTTCAGCTCATGTGACCTCCATCTGCTATATCACAAGCTGAGATGAGGTCTGCATAGTGAACTCACTTCGTTTCAACTCCACACCTCCAGGTTTTGTTTCATCTTCATCCTTGTAGTCTCCGGCCTCGACCAACACTGCCACATCTCTTGAGACTATTTGTTGTACTTTATAGCTCCCTCTGGAACCACAAAAGGCTTCATTCCCACACATGTGGGAGTCTCCTCATCACCTGGAAACAGACTGATGTAGTACAGTATGAAGTACAGATCACACAGCACACTGTAGATGGCAGTTTCATTATGTTGTTCAACCAAACAGTACTCTTATACTGGAGTACTGTCTGACTCAGAGTTTCTGTATGTCTGTGTTTGTGATAATTTAGGCAACTTTATTTAGGAAAATGCACCATGTGAGGACATTTATAAACTGAAAGTTGATATTGAGTTGTGCAAATTCTCCCCCTGAAATATGCAAGTAATCAAACGACCAAAGACAAAGGACACAAATGCCTCTTTTCCCAGTTATTCAGCCTCGCTGTCGTTTCCTCTATTTTCTTTGCCTCCTTCTCCCCACTGCCTCCTTCCTTCCTGCTGTTTTACCTGTTGTCTGTCATCCTTCCTTCCTGGTTAATTCCACAGGTCAGGTCAGTCAAGAGGTCTGTGCCATATTTGTCTCCCTGGAGTAATTGCTAACTATTTCTCTGTCACTAATAGGCCATTACTCAGGCAGTGCTGGCCGGCCAGCTCGCGAGGCTACACTGGGGGCAGCGAACACGAGGCCAGGGGCCCCTCTTTTTTTCATTAGTCCCCTGAGGAATCGGACCACTCTTGGCTCCAGGCCGAGACAGGCGAGGCCCCTTTAATGTTTTTGCAGAGCTCCGAAGCACTTTGTTGCCTCAATAAAGTTCATTTATGGGATAATAAGGCTCTGGAGGACACATGGTGCTGATTTGAGTCGAATGGTTTCAGCATGGCTCACATTCCCAAAAGCAAGCGCTGTCTCTTCCTTCTCTTTCCTGTATTTCATCTAGTTTCTTTTTCTCCCTCCACTCCTCACCTTTCGTCTTGCTCCTCTCCTCACATCCCCCTGAACTCTTTATCCGCCGTCATTTATTATTCCTCCCTCCAACGTTTTGGCAGCGTAACTGTCTGATCCTGGGTTGACCTGGGGTTTGCACACCTGGGAATGAGTAGCAGCGAGGGGGCAGGAGGCCCTCTCATTTCCCAGGATTTATTCCAGAGCTCGGAGAGGGGAAGGCAGTGGGGGTAGATGAGGGAAGAGAGGCGATCAGAGGAATGAAAAACCCTCAAGCCTCAAACCCTGGCAGGAGGATCAAGCTTTACATGCCAAGGCTACACCAGAGCCGAGTGCCCCGGACATTTGCTGTATCAAAGGTGTGGAAGTACATGTATGGGATACATACGTTAAACAGATCCCTGTTCTCAGAGGATGGTTTTAAAACACACGGGCACAGATCGATTAGAAACAGGCCCAATCTCCATTCTTTTTTTCATCCCTTTGGTTATTGCACATGAGGCTTACATGAGTGTTGGCCATCTTTCCCTGAAACCCGGTAAGGACATTGCACACCACTGTATGCTAAATGGTTTCATCTGAGTTCAATGTTTTTCTTTTTCCCCTCATTAGTAGTTGGTTAACCACTAATGCTTAGAGTATCTGCTCAGCTTTTCTTCCTCCCTTCATTGACTTAGCAAGAAACAGATGGGGCCCAAACCGCCACATCTCCCTCTCCCTCCTGACTGTCATCCTTCCCACCACTTCTTTCACAATAATCCCTCCCTCTCAAACGGAAAATAGCCCCAGTTTTGCATGTCTGCTCGTGGCGCAACACATGAGATGGTGTATGTGGTTTAATGGGATGAGGCTTTTGGGGTTGCTTGGTGCTTGGAAACATGGCTGAGGCTACCTCTGGCTGCTTCAATCATCTTAAAGACGTTGGGTTAGGCCTGAGGGTGTGAGCTTGAGCTTGTTAGTGCGGTTGGAAAAGGCTGTGTTTGATTCCATGATGACGGAGGGATGAAAAGCTGTGAGTCTGGAGGACTGACGTTGATTTGATGTTGGCGTTTGGGAGCCGCTCCAGTTTCAGTTGTGGTATCTCGGGATGGCATGTTGGCTGGGTAGCCAGTTCAGCCGAAACAGACCGCTGACACGAAGGGTGGCTCAGTGATGCAGTGAGGACTAACTGTTACACATTACTCCGGCTTAAGATAGTGACGGAGACAGAGAATGGAGTGGTGGGGATATTTGGCGTTCTGCAGCAGTGCTCTATTTGGGAGAAGCTCCAGCAATAAGAAAGCAAATATGCCTGTTTCCTTAAGTGTCACACTTTTACTTTAATAATACCAAAAGGAGCCCAGTGGGTGTAATGAGTGGTGTGTCACACAGGTAAAGGTGCTTAAAACACTTCAATTTTGGGAAATATATTGAGCTTTCTTGCAAAGTTAGACCCTCCATAACCGGTGATTATATATATATATATATATATATATATATATATATATAGGGAGTTTAAGCCACAAGAAAACATTTCAAGTTGCAGTTTCACGGTGACTTTTCTTTGCCATCACCAGGGACGCTGCGCTAATCACCTCCTGGCAAACACACACATCAATTTTCTTGACTAACTTTCAGGAATGAAGCAATTGAGCATATTTCCCAAAGTGTCACACTATTACTTTAAATGATCAAAAGGTCCACACACAGTGGGTGTAATGAGGAAAAGGAACACTTGCTTACTTCCTCTACTAGCATAAATAAGGTTATCTTAGCTTAGAGTAAAGACAGCAAACATGGAGAAACTTCTCGCCTGGCTCTGAAACTAAGTCCACTTACTACAATACACAATGTATTTTAGTTTAATCCGGCATGTTGTGGTGTTTCGGTTGCATACTGAACTATTTCTTTGCAACAGCTGGAAGTCAGACCACTCTTGGCTTCAGTTTTGTACTAAACGCACATATAAGTGATACATTTTCATATCAAACTCCCGGAACAAAGCTCATACCAGAATTTAAAAAAGCCCTTTCCCCCTCATACATCACTTGATAATTAAACAGATGATTCATGTTTTGAAGGATTCACAAACAGTACAGAAGTTCAGTGTTCTTGGACTGAGCAACAAACTAATTTCGAGCGTCCAGCTCTTTGCCTAATTTGCAGCCTCTTGCCCGACGTGAATTAGCTCTCAGCTTTGCTTTGTAGTGGCTTGATGATGATAAAGTGGTTCAGGGGGTTCATTTCCTCAACAGAGCTGGGATTTCAGTAGCGAGGAGGTCAAAAGGTCGAACGCTCAAAGCCTCTCTCCCGCCTCGGCCACGGCTTCAGTTGCTGAGTTATCGTGGATCGTAGATATTAACTCAGTCCGACTTCAAATCAACTTCATAGGACGGAGCCGGTGGTTGAGAGCTAAACGAGTTACACAAGGCTATATTGTCACACCATCTCATTAGACACATAAAAGGAAACTCTTTTCTTTGGGCAGGAGTTCACAAGATGTAAACAGGCTGTAAAAACGGACACATCTGTATTCATTTTTTCCCCCTTTCTTCCACATTTGGTAATCTTTAGTCAACATGGCTCAGAATCAAGAACTCTCCAGGGTACATTTTGCCAAATAAATGTTTAAATCATCTGCTGTAAAGCTTGAAAGGAAAGCCACGTTTTGATTGGAATTGATCAAGTTTAAAGCATGTTCCTAAAAATAATAAGCCTGCATTTGTGCGCCTTTGACATACTATATGAAGAGTATATGTACTCTTCATATAGTATAATGTTCAAAGTGCTTTGAGGTTTTCAGTGGTGGAAAGTATACAACTATATATTTACGGTATAGGTACCTCTGGTACTTATACCATAAATATGTCCATGATAGGTTACTTCATACTTGTGGTCCACAACATTTTACTTCACTGCAGTTTTGTTACTTTGCAGAATAAGATTTGACATGCAAACCGAATATAAAACACAATGCAGTGTTATAGATCTGATTTATAAAGTATTTGAAATTAACATCAGTCATCAACACAAATATTATATGGGTACCACTTTCTAACAAGTGCACTTCGGATGGCTTTATAAATACCCATTAAATGATTCCTTTGTAACTTTGCCTTAATTAGTGACTATTTTAGGCTGGTCAGGTTGTAACAATGAGTACTTTTGATACCTAAAGTACATTTTGCAGATGGTACTTACATACTTTTACCAACGTAAGAATTTGAATAATTACCTTTTACTTGTGAGTATTTTTACACTGTTACTTGTACTTTAGTTATAGATGTGTGTCCCTCTTCACCCTAGACATTTAGAGTCTTAGTTAATTTAAGCTGGGAAGTGTCTATATCTTTTAAAATACTGCGTTTGTAAATTAGATTTTTTTGTTCATGATGCAGTCCAGACATTTTTTATAATGTGCATCCCCTTTTGTCTTTGTTTATGTATAATTAGTCCAAAAAAAAATCATGTTTTTCTTGATGATTATGCACCTACAGTAGTCAACCAAATATGAGAACCAGCTTTTCTCCTTTTCTGTAAGACTACCTTAAAAAAAATGAAATTCTAATTGGTTGTTGTGATGTTCTCCATCAACATGACGTGAGTGGCATCCTCTTTTAATCACTGACTCTAACCTTCTGATATTCAGGCAGAAAAGACTCCCCCCGTCACTCCCCCCTCGTAACGTCCTCCCCCGTTGTGCAGTAACTTGATTTAATTGCAGCCTTTTTTTTCTTCTCCTCCTCATTAGACGCAGGTTTAAACACAGAGTGTTGTCTTCAGATGGTCGGCGTGTCAAAGCATTTGCCTCTCTGTGATCTCAGCCGTGTTGGGCGATGACTGCCTCTTTGTGTCTTTGATGCAAATTCACAATGATTGGACGTTTCCGGCATTCCCGTTTTTAATCTCATGGGGAGTGCTCCTGTTCACCTGATCAGGGTTATTTGGCTTTGACAAGCTGCAGAGGTGTGTGTGTGTGTGTGTGTGTGTGTGTGTGTGTGTGTGTGTGTGTGTGTGTGTGTGTGTGTGTGTGTGTGTGTGTGTGTGTGTGTGTGTGTGTGTGTTCTCACACAACTGACTTTCTTGGCTTTACTTCAGAGAGCGCTTTCCCTTGGCAAGATATCTTGCCCTTGGCGAGACCAAAGGGAAATATTTATAAATCATCCGCACAACAAATATTGAATTTGACCTGAGAGGTCAAAGCCATTCGGATGGACACCCTTGCCAGAAATGTGCAAACACACCTCCGAGTCCGCCTGCTGATCCACCAGCGCAACCCTGGAACCGCATCTCTGACCCACTTATACATCTCACACACACACCATTCGGGCCTATTATTACCAACATGCTCTCTCCGGGATGGTGAACTGCTGCTTGCCGGAAGATCAAATGTAAACATCTGGTACTTGAGCGATAAAAAACACTTCCAGCAGACATTCTTCACCACGCAGCAGCATCTGCTTTTTGTTGTTGCCGTCTGACCCATTTGGTTCGATTGTCACTTGTGTGTAAGTTCTACTTAAAACGGGCTTGAAATTCTACTTTTAACATGCCAGAGATGGCTTTATATTCACAGAAGCAGCAATAAAGAATGTAATGTGCTCAGGGTTGTAAAGCAGCAGGTGAATGCAGAGTGCTCTTGGAGTCAAAGTGGTCAACAATAGAAAAAGCCCCTGGGATTACTTCAGGCACACCTGCACAGATACTTTATATTCCCCTTAATCTGTTCCCTTAAAGCAGCCCCTCAAAAAAAAAAATTCTAAGGGTTTTCCGTTTTCCCCTCCAAATATATTGGAATTGAGTATTTTTGTCAAGGTGAAAGGGAGATTGACTGAAGTTCTAGATGTCTCGAAGCTGTCAGTCAGGAAATGAGGAACTAGACTTCAAGCCATTTTCGGATGGATGTGGAGACATAGAGGTGTTCAGGTCGACCGCAGATTGGCTTTGAAGCGACTTTAGGGTCATCCGTAACGTATTTTTAAAGAGATGGAAGCGATTCAAGTCTTCTGTGTTTTGACATATGAGATGTAATGTGTTGCTTTGTATTGACAAATAGAGATTGTCTCTTTATTCATCGAGTGTGTTTACATAAACTAAAACCTGATCATTAACGAGTATCCAAGTATCCAGTTTATGTGTTGCAGCATATATTCATTGTATGCCGAATACACAGTGATGGACTGAGCATTGCTGCAGAATATTCCCAAAAAGAAACTTGTTTCATATTAAAACTTCTGTATCCACTGGCATTAAACACTGTATTTTTTTTTTTTTTTAAGTGATTATGACGAGGTCCAGCACACCTGATCGATGTTCATAAATCAGCTGGAAACACCTTCAGTCACCAGCTGAAGACGTTTGCCAAGGTTCACAACGCTGCACCTGAACACCATCTTGTATTTTTCACCGTATTATTCCTCTTTGTGCAAGACAAACTCTGGCTTAACACACAGTTACAGCTGGTGAGTTACAGAGAGGTGCACGCTGAGGACTCTCAGGCTGGTGCAGCTTGACGAGGCCGTTGGGCACACGTGGGAGGAATTGTTCTGCACTCCTGGCTGTATGGCTGTCTGTGTGGACTTTGACTTGTTTGAGTTATAATTTGATTGCTTTCAGTGCAACAATATCGAAATAGTGGAGTGAATATGTTCAGATTACACTCATGAATACAATATGTGGGAAAACAGAGGGAACATATTTCAACCGTATAAACAGAACAAGTTCAGAGAAAAAGTCTCAAACTTTCTGCAGTTTGTCTTTTTTACTTATTTTCACAACTAGCTTGAGGACTATTGTCGGTTAACAACATTACATTAACTGTCAATCAGGACTCATAAATGTGCCAACACTGATTATCACAGCTTGTTTTAAATTCTACAATGTATTACAACATTTTGAGAGATACTTAATACGTCAGGTTGAATACACAAAATAGTTTTTAAATACCTTACGAAATACTGATCTGGCAAATTATAGCAACTTTGAAACTGTTTAAGGGAACATTAACATGTTTACATGAAGTTTGCTTGCTTGACCAAACACCAAACACCAAACTGGTCTCATGCATGAGTAAAATATGTGACATATTTTAAAACCTTCAGTAATGTTTATTATTGACGTGTGTATGTATTTGTCAGAACTGAAGTTTACATTTTCAAATGGTGGAAACTTCGACTGTGAACCTTAAACGATTGAATTGCATTTTGTGTTCCTTTTTTTTTTGCACGACCAATGCAGCGTTTAAGTATGATGATAATTCCGTTGTGTCTGTGCTCTTGGATTTGAAATAAAACGGTGACAGTGAGGAGAAAGTGGCGATTTACGGCTTAAATTCCAGGCTGTCCACAATCCAAATCCACATACGACGAACCATGGAGAAAAAGTAGCACATTTAAGTAGTTTAACTCCACATATGTGGGTTGAGTTTTGTGTTTTGGTGAGTTTGAGTACATGTGCTTTTTGTAGATATTGTATTGTAGCTGCAGCATCAGTGTGAACCAGCAGAGGACAGCATATCCCCATCTGTTCAGTGCTGATGGAGGCAAGATCCCTTTTTACAGCAACACAATGACTTCACGAACAGTGTCGCTCCCCTCAGAGACGCTCGTGTTTTAACTTGAGTGAGTCGAGATCAGGGGAAACACCACCCGTCAGTGCTGCTGTAGGCACTACCCCCCCCTTCATTTATTTATCACATTTTTCATAGATTTCATCATCTTTGTGCAACGCATCCTGCTTCTTGCATGAGTGCCGTTTCAAAATCCATGACTCTTTGCTTAATTTCACAAATTCTTTCAGATGACGGGTTGTTTTTGACCTTTTTTTTTTTTTGTGAGGCTTCAGACAGAGATCAGACAGCATGAAGATGATACAGACGTTTGCAGAGGGTGAACATAACAAGGCCACCTCTGTGACGAATTCAGTGAAAAATGCGATTACTGGCTACAGGAAGGAAAGGAGATGGGGTGTGGGTAGAATAAAAAAGAGGTAGTCGCCGAAGAGAGAAAATGAAAAGAGAGTTCTCGTTTGCTGCGTTCTTGTTATTGCAGCCTGTCAGAGGACCTGACTGAACCCTGACCTCTCTGCCAGCAGCATGAGGAAGTGGTTAGACAGACTCATAACAAGACGCGGTGCAGCTGAGTACTGAGAAACCGAGGCCGAGGGTAGAGAGAAGTGCACGCTCCCCTTTGAGTTTGTCTTAGTTTTTTTGGCACGGCACCTTCCGGCCACAACTTGCACCTCTTGTGTCTCACAAACTCCCGATTGTCATATCGACGACCGGGCCACATGTTCTGTGTGTCGGCCCAAAAACCGCATCTCCTCTTTCTCGAAGAGCGAGAGTTGGGCCCCCCGTTCTCTGTCTGAAAGCTGTGCTCTCGTGAGACAACGCGGCCCTCGGCCTCCATTAATTCAACCGCTCTCTGCTGACCATGTGGCTGAAGTGCGGATGGATAAACCAGGCTGCTGCTCCACTGCACTCGGGCAGTTTCACGCTCATAAACGCAGTCAGGGCTCAGTGGAAGCACACTCATCGTTGAACTCCCGCCCTTCCAATCCCTTCATGTTGTTGTACCAAAGTCTCCCTCTTGCTCTGTTTGTGTTTCACACACACACACACACACACACACACACACACACACACACACACACACACACACACACACACACTCTCACTCACTCTCAGCAGTCTGGAGGGGGCATGCCAGATGTCAGTGCTTCGTCTTGGAGCAATTAAACCAGTTGTTATGATGAAAGCATTTATTTGCCATTTGTTTCTCCTGCTCCAGTCTAATTGAGTGATTGAGATCTTAATTAGATTGGCTCTCTTTTTTTTCATCACCTTTGTTTCACAGCCTCTTTTAATCCCTCATTTGTGTTTTAACTCTCAGCTGTTGCAGTTGTACCTCTGTGTTTAAAGATTTCTGTCCAAAGCTGGATAAGCAGCTAATTACAGTTTTTTCGATTGCTAAACGACAGTGGGCACAACTGGAGTCACATGTGCAAAACTCTAACTACAGTCTGCACAGCAGCAGTTCATGTGGACCAAACTCTAGTTCGTTTTTCATTGCTTGAACACAGTTTTCAAAACTCTACACACTTATCCCATGACTTTAACCACAACCTGCACAACACTGTGGATTTACAGCACTTTGTTCAAATGCTAACACACTGCTGTCAAAACTGTGAACCACACATTCAAAACGGAATAGATTTCAGCCTTGTGCCTTTCAAACACTGCTGATTGCAATTTCAGCTGAAAGGCTAAGCAGGTGTCTTGTTTTAGACTTGTTAGTGAACACACACACACACATATATATATATATATATATATATATATATATATATATATATATATATATTACAGTATATATAGGTAGAGCTCAGAAAGACTCATTTTGGAAATGGAACAAGGAAGACGGGTTCGTGGAGGGAGAAGGGTGGCAGGGAGAGGGCGGATGCGTGGAGGAAGACAAAGAAGACAAAGAGCTGTTATTTCAGATGAAATAAGGGCTACACTTATAGACCATGTCGTGAACCATGGTCTCTCATTGAGAGAGGCAGGGTTGAGGGTGCAACCCAATCTGCAAAAATCCACAGTGGCATCTGTAATGCGAATTTTCCATCATACAAACAGGTGAGAGTTACATCCTTACAGTAAATGAAAACATTACAGGAATCTATTTTGTATTGCAATTATAGAATATTTACACAGATATATATTACAGTAAGTTTGACTGTAAAATATATTTTTACAACAGGACCCAAAGGCTGCCCCCAACAGGGGGAAGAGGAAAAATATTTTCAGATGCACAGGAAAATGCTATTGTTGACATGGTTGTTGTCAACAATGCAATAAAACTGCGGGAGATTCAAGATAGAGTGCTGGCTGATAATGATATATTTGAAAATGTTAATTCTGTCAGCACAACAACTATTGCTCGAGTCCTAAAGAAACACCAAGTTACAATGAAACAGTTATACACTGTACCGTTCGAGAGAAACAGTGAACGGGTAAAAGAGCAAAGATACCAAATATGTCCAGGTAAGACGTCTGAGGTTACATACACAGCTATAAAAAATATTTACAGTAAAAAAAAAACACTAGCATTTCTACAGTAAAACTGTGCACTTACTGTTTTTCAGAGAGTAATGGAGGTGGAAGCACTGGAAAGACCACATTCATTTGTATTTATCGATGAAGCTGGATTTAACCTTGCCAAAACACGGCGCAGAGGAAGGAATGTTATAGGTCAAAGGGCCACCGTGGAGGTTCCAGGCCAAAGGGGGGGAAATATCACCATGTGTGCTGCAATGGCCAATGATGGTTTGCTTCTCAACACACCACTCATTGGCCCATACAACACAGAAAGGCTTATAGCTTTCCTAGAACAGCTCTATGCTCAGCTAGTGCCAGCAGAACAGGGGGAGCCAGTAAGAAACCCCCAAGTTTTTGTCATAGTTTGCGATAACGTTGCTTTTCACCACTCTGCAGCTGTCACAGATTGGTTTGCAGCACATCGCAGATTTATGGTTTTGTACCTGCCTGCATATTCACCCTTCCTCAACCCAATAGAGGAGTCTTTCTCTGCCTGGAGGTGGAAAGTGTTTGGTCACCACCCACATGACCAAATGTCTCTTTTGGAAGCCATGCGTGCTGGATGTGAGGACACGAGTCCAGAGGACTGCCAGGGATGGATAAGGCACTCCAGAAGGTTCTTCCCCAGGTGCATGGCAAGAGAGAACATTAGATGTGATGTTGATGAAAACCTGTGGCCTGATGCTAGAGAGAGGCAGGATTAGCCCCTCAATTATTTGTTCGAATTACAGTATGTACTTTTAGTTTCTACCTCTTTTTTCTCATTACTGTAATTCCGTAAATTACTACAGACTATTGAAGCAAACTGCTAATTTTCATTTACCTTAAAGAATTGTTATGTTCTAAAAATTTTAATAAATCATGTGAAAGAATGTCACTCTTTTCTTTGAAGAAAATATTACTTTGTATGAAGTCACTGAAATTGTTCAAACTGTAAAGATGAAAAGTTTGTATTTTCTGTATTGGTGTTTGATGCTAGTGTTTTTACTCTCAGTGTGTTCTGAGTGACAGTGTGTGTGTTATCTCAGTGAGGGTTGTGCATAGTGTTTGGCTGCACTGAGCGTGTTTTGAGCCATGTGTTAAGAGTTGTGTTGCTTGGAATGAGTTTTGCAGGTGATGTGAACTGTTTAGCTCAGGTGACTGTTGGTAGTGCCGACTGTAGTTAGAGTTTTGCACATGTGACTCCAGTTGTGCCCACTGTCGTTTAGCAATCGAAAAAAACTGTAACGTAAAACCACTTCAGTTACCGGACTACATTTTGCTTTTGTATTAATGCAGCAACTATCAATAGTTTTACAACGACAATGGCTCACATATGCTAACTGTATGTGAAAGGGGTCACCAACCCACAGAGAATTAGCACCAGACTCTCCGTTCCTCTCAGCATCTTTCACCGCGGTGTTTTGGTTTTCCGGCCTGCGACTTCACTATCTCGGTTCAGTTTCACTGCTCTGAACCCGTTCTTATCTGATGATAAACCTGCCAAACACCAAACGGCAGGCAGACAAAGTCAGCAAGTTAAGAGATTGTGATCAGTTCAAGTACTTCTGTGAAGATCATTCATATTTATTTTTATGTATTTTCTGCAAGATCCTTCATCAGAAACGTGAAAACTAATTTCAAACAAGTCCGCCATATAGACTAAAAAGCTGATATATACTGATATATATATATATATATATATATATATATATATATATATCAGTGTTGTGTCTGCACTGCCCCCAGGCGGCAAAACAATCAGCTATTGTCTGTTATTTTTTTAATAGTTTTTAACTTTTTAACTTGCAATATTTAAATGTTATGTACAGTAGAACGCAATGATTTTCAGTTAGATAGTGAGAATCTCCATCTGTGACGAAAAGTCATATTGTGTGGAAAATGTAAGATCATGCCTAAGATCCTGATTAATTTGTTCACTAGAAATAGAAACATTTCCCCTAAGTTAATGTTAACTTGTGGAAGGGTTGAATATTAACTTGTTTTCTTGACCTACATTCATCTATCTGTCAATAGTGAGGGACCCTGGACAAGAGACAACATCTGACTGCCTGTTACACATCAGTCTAAAACAGGTTACAGGACTCGGAAGGGGTCAAAGGTCACCGAGACGACCCCATGTGCACAATTTACTGACACGTACTAATCATTGTTTGGGATTTGAGGTGACGGATGATTCACCAGCACCGTGTTGGGTCAGCCTTTGCAAAAAATCATGTCCATAAAATCAGTGCACAAAGCCTCAGCTTCCTGTCCCACAACATCTGCTCAAATGATTGTTCAAAAAAAAGAATACTCACAATACCAGGTGGATTAGAGCGTCCATATGTGGAAGTAAACACTGTTTGTGAGAAGAAGCTGCCCTCCCTGAGATGGCCATCAGAAAGTCTTTCCAGCTTGAGCCTTTAAAAAAGAAAAGTGATAATGATGCAGTCTTTCCGTCACCGTGGTAGATTATTCGATGGTTAAAATTGTCTCAGTACAAATTTGTTTTCTCGCTCTTGTAGTCTGTAAACAGCTCCCTGTTCCAGAGCCTTGCAGAGACTCGCCAAGTTGTTTTGCATTCTTGCTCTTGGCAGCAGTTGGGTAAAAGCTATAAATTATTTATCCATTGGTTGTTAGCAGAGATACTCTGGATGTTAATAAACTTCTGCGATGTGTGATCTCCTCAGTACCTCCGTGCTGAAAATAGTTAATTGTGACTGTACTGAACCATAGCTGCATTTCAAAGGAGTTTCTTTATTTTCTGTCTGTCTGTTGGTGTTTAGGCAACTGGTGCGTGTTTGGTTTGTTTGAAAGTTAATAAAAACTTCAGATGTGAGCGATGAATGAGTAAAGCTTTGTGATATTATAGGTTTATGGGTTTGAAAATATGTGTGTTCATGAATACTGATTTCTACTAGTTACCAGGTTTTTGCCTAAAGACTGCTCATTATCAAACCAATCATGGATAAAGGGAGCGAGAGGCTGTTTTCTATTGGAATTTGCTCCTGCAAACACTATTTAAATATTGCATGATGTTACACATCATGCACTTTTATTGCATCTTTTCTCAATCCAGGTGCATTTATGTTGTCCTACTACACATTAAATAAATCCTAATCTAACTCAGTTGCCCTCCACTTTGGTCTCTCGGCTATCCCATGTGAGTTCAGCTGCAAGGGCATTTTTCTTTTGGAAGCCAGCTGGCATTATCAGCTGCAACAGGCCGATGAGAGCAGTGCAGAGCGGCCGTTAGCTCACCAGTGGGGCTCACATACACAAACATGCACGAAAACAAGCGTGGCCGGCCCGGCGATGACAACAAAGCAAGAAGCTGAGATAACAACACAAACACAAAGGGAGAGCGACTTCATTCTCTGCTCAGGTAGACGTTACTCCACTTTAATACTAAAATAATAGTTTTATCACAATGGTGATTACGTTTTGATGAACAGACAAACTTTAAATAATCACAGATAACTGCACGTATGCTTTGATAGGACGTAAATACCTCGGAACTAGGACGTGTGCCGGTCCAGAAGAAGCCGAGGTAGAGACATAGCGAACGTTCGCAGAATGTAGCTAACTTTCGCAGAATGTAGCAAACGTTCGCAGAATGTAGCGAACGTTCGCAGAATGTAGCGAACTTTCGCAGAATGTAGCAAACGTTCGCATAATGTAGCAAACGTTCGCAGAATGTAGCGAACTTTCGCAGAATGTAGCAAACGTTCGCAGAATGTAGCAAACGTTCGCAGAATGTAGCTAACGTTCGCAGAATGTAGCTAACATTCGCAGAAGTCACGCGGCAAACGTTCGCTCAGTGTGTTCGCCAAGGTATCAAGCTAATTAGTCCTCACCTGTGAAGGACACGAAGCCCAGCGGGAAGTTATTGTAACGTTACACGGTCACCGGACTTTCTACCGCCTTCAAATACCGGTAGGTGTTGTGAAGAATACACCTATGTTATCTCTTTACTCTTTACTCTTTGTTTTATATCTCTATACTCAAGTACTGCACTTAAGTACCATTTCGAGGTATTGCACTTTTTAATTATTTTAATATGCTGCTACTTCATACTTGTTTTCCACTAGTTCAGTGGTAAATAGTGTAAATGATACTCCTCTAGATTTACTTTAAAACAAAAGTTACCAAGTTAGTGCAACATTTAAGTAATGTACGCATAATCTACACCTCAATAATTATAATCCAATAACATACAGTACATTATTTTGAAATGGGCCATTCTTACATTGAGTATTTTGGCTTTTAGTACTTTAGTATGCCTTTGTACTTTTACTTAAGTACAATTCTGACTTCTTAATTCTTTTCACCTTTAACTTCAGCCTGTACTGCTCAAGTACGGCACCAAACACATGTCATGAGTTCGAGACTTTCAATTTGTGAAAGTGAATACATGTTAGAGCTGTAACGACGAGTCAATAGACAGACAACATATTGTCTGTTGTTTTGATAATCTATAAATCCTTTCAGTAGTTTTTCAAGCAAATCATTTGAAGGTTCCAGTTTCTCAAATTTGACAATTTGCTCCTTTTCCTTGTCTTACATTGTAGCAAATGCATCTAATATGTTTTTTGGGGGAAAGTTTAACAGTAATGGTCACTGCCAGATCTGTTGAGGTCAGAGCCGAGATGTCCAGAGCTTGTAATGTATAGTGAAACCTTTCACACTATAACGTTCATGTTAATGTCACCGTGGGCCAGGAGTTAAGCCTAGTTCATGCTTCTCCGTCAGGTCGACGGCGCACCTACGCTGTCGACCTGACGCAGTCGTTGAGCATTCATAGTTCTGCGTCGAGGGTCTGCGTTGCTCTGCAATTAACCGCCACGCCGCCAGGGGGGTGTGGCTGTGTGGTTCAGGGGTTATAGCTGAACCCTTGCTTTTTCTTCCGGTCACAGTAAACAATGGCGACCAGGTTGAAGCGGCTGTGTTTGGAGTTGGAGCTCACCAATATTGAAGAGCAAATGCTTATATTGCAAGAGTTGAAGCGCAGGAGACAGAGAAGACGTTTGCGGAGGTGGTCTGTACGACCACCTCCGCAAATTCTCAGCGGTGACGCTGAGCATTTTAGCCTCGGGTGGAAGCCAGCAAGCTGTGGCGGCTAGCTACAAACTGGCGTCGAGATGGTGTCCCGAGGCACACTCAATTAGTGATAAACTGTAAATGAGTTATGCGTGGTGTTGAAAATAAATATCAAACAACTTTTTGAATACAAACTTGTGTGCTTTATTCTTATGTATAAGTGCACTCAAACAATACAACACACACACTTGAGTATCAACTATTTACAAAAAAAAAAACTATATACAAAGTTCAAAGCTGCGGGTCTATCATTGTCCATGTTCATGTATGAGCCCGTAGACTTTAAACATCAGAGCAGGTCTCTGGTCATCTGGCACCCTCCGAAGCAAGTCGCCCACAGTTTGTCCGAACCTGAAGCACTCATCCTCCTCCTGCAGTAGCTTCTGATGCAACTCCATCCTCCGTCTCGCTCTCTGATGAACCGCACGACGTCTGTTTTTAATGAAAGAGTGGATGCTTGATTAGTCTGTGTTTGTTTACAACCAGTAGTCAGCATTACATGTTGTTAATGTTTAACGTTACACATAAGCACACACATAACCGATGATGTAGCATTAAAAACAGAAAACACATACCGTTGCCTCGTAGTTGGAATCCGTTTCTCGGTGTTTCACATGTGGTACCAGCCAGGACATGAAGTGGTAAAATGCAGGCACCTTTTGGCCGCCTGGGTCGCCACTTTTTGTAGCGAGTTTCTTTCGCAGAAGGACATATTTTCTTCCACCTTTTCGTGCACTCCACGGCCTCCAGCCCCGTGTTTCGCGCGATTTCTCGCCATGAATTTAATGTCCTTTGGTTGTCCTTGTAGTCGCTTGAAGAAAAGTTATACAAGTGGTCGTATTTCCTCACTTCCTCGATGATTCGTTCTTCTGTTTGGTCCATTGCTACCGATCTACAAGAACTTTAAAAATGGCGGTGTAGGAAGACAAACCGAAAAGAGCAACCGCCGGAAATTACGTTCTGAGCGGACCAATCACAGCGTTGCGGTCCGCGTCGACGCGACGCGTAGTTAGGATTTTTTGGAGGTGCGCGTCAGGCTACAGCGTAGGGGTCTGCGTCGACGCGTGGACGCAGACGGAGAAGCATGAATTAAGCATGAATTAGGCTTTAGCAATGGCACGTTGCCGCAGGAAGGTGGGCTGTGGATGGATTCTTCCGTGGAAACCACCTGCTTAGCAGAGCAGCTCTTTATAATTGCCCACTGACACGGTGTCTGTTGATGAACTCCATGCGCCGACCACAAGATTTTTAATGGGAAATAGAAATGCAATGGAAATGAACAAAGTTTAGCTCAGTCACTTTAACACTCAAACACATATGGGGGGGGGGGGGTTTCACAACATTATATTGGGAGGGAATGCCAAGTATTTTCAGCATCTAGTTAATTGTTATTGTAATCATGTCAACACATTAACACCCCGCCCATACACACACACACACACACACACACACACACACACACACACACACACACACACACACACACACACACACACACACACACACACACACTCTCTCTCTCTCTCTCTCTCTCTCATGCACATGCACATGCACTCCCACCATCTGCATCCCCCCACCCTCAATCTAACAAACATTCATAGTCAGATTGGTTTTAACACATCCAACTCCGGGGGGAAATTACATGCAAGTTAATTTTCTTCAGCTGGGTGTTGGCAGGCCTCCATGAATAGTATTTCCCCCTTAAAGACGTATTACTTATGAATCATAGGGGGGAATTACCATTATTAGAAAGAGTGAAAGTTATTAGTAAAAGTGAAACATTACCGCTGTGAAGGGGTGCTAAGAGACTTATAAAAACTATTGAGCTTTCTCACCAAGGTCGGAGGTTTTTTCACAGCGTACCATGGACAGTAGCACAGGCTGTGCCACCGCCACTACACTCCATGTTAACAGCTCTGCTAACACATGACGGAACACAATGCCATTTCTGTGTAGGTTCTGTTTTGTGTCAGAGTTTCATGAGGTGTGGCGAGGTTTCTGCTTCCTGCTCTAAAAAAAATTATACAAAGGCACTGAAGGCCTCCGAGGTGCCTGCGAACATTATTACAATTAGGTAGTATCATAGTGGTGTGAAGTAGTAGACTGGTAGTAGTAGTAGTACTTCCTCAAAAGAAAATGAACAATGGTGTCAGAAAATACCCCTGAAATATATTAATATATATTTTTTTTTTTTCTTTATTTATACATAATGTTAAAATGTAAAGCTACAAAATTTACCTCCACTGGGTATGGTTAACTATGGCGACAGCACAGCATTTAATATATATTATACATTTCTATACTTTCAGAATTTTTGCCAGACTATTTATATTAATATACTTATTGCAAATGTTGGAAAATGCAAGTGTTGGAAATCAATTAACAGGGCTGTTTTATGGCAATATTGTGTTTTCATATGAATTTGACATCAATGTGTACTTTTATATTTCAGGCTTTTAATTTTCTGGTTTAGTCAAAAAACAGACATTCATATCTCGTTGTTTTATCTTTTAGCAAATTCTAAATTGATTTACGACTTAATGTTGTTTCTAAAGTCTTCAATTACATGTATATGCCTTCCTCCTCGGATAACATGTGGTTGTATATTTTTGTCTGGTCTAAATTATTTTAAGTGTTATGTAATTCCCATTGTGGGAAATAAAACATTTTTAAATAAATACATATTCTTTATTGCTGACATCCAAGTCACTCATCAGTACAGTTTGTTCACAACTCCAAACAAAAGCATGGCTGTTACTAGACTTCTAACTGTATGAATCACATTGCATTTACATTACGGGGCAGGCTCCTCCCCTTACACATGTATGGGAATACCTCATTTTTATTCTTATTGTTGAACAGTTTTTCTTTCTTAAGATGTGTTCCCTTACATTGCCAATGGAGTGAAAATGTGTAGAATCATGTTTTAGGTGGACTATTGGTTTTCATTTTGTAATATCGTAATAGAATACAGACACCACAAAACCCCCCAAAATACTGTGATATAAATTTTAGGCTGTATTTCCCTGTTTTGGTGTTCATTTAGTCTCTACAGAACTGTCTACAGAACGGTCTCTCTTGCTTGTCTACAACTGTCTACAGTATAGGACATATGTTTCTGTAATACCTTCTCTGGCTCTCTGTGTCTGCAGTGAACAAGTATAGCCTGGGGAAGCCCCTGACGAAACTGACCTGACCCGTTGTGACCCACAAGTAAATTACAGATGCAAAACTATTTCTAGCAAAAATAACTGGAAAAAAACAGGAAGTGGAATAGTTTTATTCTCTTAAGACATCCTCTCAATTCTGAGGGAAAGTACTCTAGTAATTGACTTACTGCCTGTAAACATATTGAGGTACAACAACGCTCTGTAACGAAGCATTGTCTAATCATCTCAATGCAAACTTGTATACTGGCAAACACGTTAACTTGCATGCAACTCGATCACGCGAGAATTGCGAGATCTCAAGTTGCACAAAAATCCATCCTGAAAGGCTTCAAGGAGTGCATTTGTGTCTGGTAAACCAGAGCAAGGGCCAATCAGCATCCTGTGAGGAGCTACTAGGTACTAGGTACTAGGTACTAGCTACTAGCGGCGACTGTTCGTTCATAACAACCAACGAGGTGAGCGTAGATGCTGCAGTAGCATGAGTTATACTAGAACTCAAGAGTATTTCTTCAAGAGCAAAGAAGGGCACTGAAGGCTTTTATCAGGGGAAAATACGTTTTCGCTCTTCTCCCATCTCGCTTCGGCAAGAGTTTGATTGACTGATGGTTCATCCAATCACTTCATGATTCATCCAGGTTTTTTTTGTGCAAAAGCCTGCCCCTTTGCAAAGAGTTTCCAATGACAGTTTCTCAGATGGTTCTGTGCAACAAACTATCAGGCGGGTTGGGTTAGCTAACCTGCTGACCTGTCATTTTGGCTCAAACTCTGTGTTCATCATTTTCCCCTGTAAAACCACAACATGTCTAGATTTTAACAAAGAAAAACGTATGCATACTCTTTGAAGTCTGAAGTCAGGAGTTCCCAATCTACAAATAATAACATCAACAAAAAGGCAGACATATTCAGAGTTACTTCTTTCATAATGATTGACGTTAAAGCAACAATTACAAAGTTTGCATTGAGTATTGGCAACAGTAT
Source organism: Myoxocephalus aenaeus (assembly GCA_038501785.1). Classification (NCBI taxonomy): domain Eukaryota; kingdom Metazoa; phylum Chordata; class Actinopteri; order Perciformes; family Cottidae; genus Myoxocephalus; species Myoxocephalus aenaeus. The sequence goes on along the minus strand of JBAMJR010000151.1, from coordinate 1,515,305 downwards.
GCGTGCAATTTAACATTTCGCTAAACTCTAAGGTCATGTGGTGCTGAGAGGCTCAGATTTAACTGTATTTAAGAGATCAGAAGCATATTAAAGGTAATGCTGAGCAGCGACTACATTTTAATCGTGTCGACGTCGACAGATACTGGCAGGCTTTCATCTCAGTAATTTGACTTAAATGGCTGTTTTGGCACTGAACCGTGTAGGAAGTTGGACTTCCGAATAAGATCTGATGAGGAGTAGATTCAGCCTGAAGGGATTTTTACTACCTGTCAACTCTTTGTTTGATTAAAAGACTTCAGCTTGATTAAAGTAAGGAAGCCCGAGCAGCAGCAGCCATGAGAGCCTGAGCCGCTGACAGCTGGAGAGGTTGCGTTATGCTCGTGCTATGGATTTGAATAAACTCTGATATGTTACTCCTCTCGTGCCACAGGGGGCCGTTTTGTTTATGACCCGAGCCGAGCAGACCACCACGTCTGTATTCGCAAGCTCTTTTCAGCAAGAGGGCTGGAGCAGGCCAGAGAAGTTTCTGTCGTGTGTTGAGCCCCAGACAGAAAACGGCACTCTGGGGAACCACAGGCATCTATAAATATTCAAGCCCAGAGAATTTTATAGAGTTTGTCGTTACGGATTTATGGTGGGCTGCAGACGTGGTCATGGAGAGGGGGGTGTATGACCCGTGTGTTAAACACTCCATACTCCACAGAGGGCCAGTGCTGATGTTGTGAAACGGAAACGAGTATTAAGATTCACTGATGCAAACATCACACCCCACCAGTGTGAAAGCAATTAAGTTTGTTGTTTGGATTAATATTCCTGTTGAGTTGTTGCATCATGGCATGGGCCAATTTCCCCGAGCTACATTGCGTTCTCTCTCGTGAGCGAAACATTTTGTGGATTACCATGTGGTTAGTGGTTTAAAGGGTTTGGAGGAAAACCCTAGGACAATGCGTTGTCATGTCTATCCAGTCCACGATATATAGATGCATTTGGGCTTCATGAGTTAAGATATGCTCACTTTACTTCATGGGACACCAAAAGCATTCGTTGACTCCCAAATATAAGTGTAATGCTTTTTAGTGGAGTTCAATTTAAGAAGAATGCAGATGCTTTAAGAGAAGAAAACAAACAAATGAAATACAAGCACTGCACATACCCATTCTCTGACGTTAAAAAAAGGAACATGAGTTAGCCAACTTGAATTTTCAGCTCTTGCTTTTGTGTGAACATGAAACTGCTCTTAACTTTTGCGGAACACGATGGGTTTGGGTCAGCATATTTGTCTTTCACAACCTGCTTTCCATACGGCTGGACGGATGCCCGTCTGTCCTCACCACAACCACATGATGCTTAAACCAATAACCAACATAATGACTACTTCATGTTGCATTTCACACCTACTTTTTTTTCTTCTTTTCCCTCATCCGTCCACTTCCTTTTTCTTATTCCTCTTTTTTTTGTCCCTTTCAACGTTTCCCTCTCATTAGCTTCATTTGAGTTCATCTCTCTTTTTCCGTACTTCATCATTTATCTGTCATTCACGCTGAACTTTCAGTTATTTCTATAGGTCTCAGTGAAACCTCAGCTTCCCTCTTTTTCCCACTTGCCTGCTGCCGTATCATTTTACAACAACTTTAGGCCACGTTACCAAGCTTTGTTGCGACAGCACCATTACTCTTGAAACAGCATGTGTCATTGGTGTTGCCGCATTTCAAAGTAAAAGTCATGCCGTACTCTCCAAAAACATTTTCTCTGTCCTCATAGTTCTGTGGGCTTTCAGGAAACCCTTCTGCAGTGGCTAAATGTGCTGCCTGACAATTCTGGTGTCACAATGTGCAACATGAGTGGTGTTACCATGGCAGGGAATTAAACAAATTAACTCTCAAGAGGCAGAAAAGATCAGTCTGATCTGAAACACTTCCCTGATATGTGAAAGTATGTACCATAGTCTGTATGTGTGTGCATTTAATGTTTGCTAATTATATGTATACATGTCAACAATCGGTTAAAGCTTGAATGGCATACTTTTTGTTTTTTAAATGCCCGCCAGCCCAAGATTTGTCCAAAACCCAAAGATGTTCAGTTTACTATCCCACAAGACAACGAGGAGCACATCTTGTTTTAGTTGCTGACTTCCACAAACTAAAAGTGGAGCTCTATTGTGCACATACTTACCGTATGTACACATGTATGTCTGCGAGTGAGCGGTCTGAAGAAACCACCAGAGTTTACTCATTCTTCCCACAGACCTCACATCCCTTGCAGTGTCATGTGATCCCAGCAGCATCCCAATAAAAAGCAGGAAGCTTCATTTCCTCCCCTGCCAACAAATTGCTCATCCTCCGACCTCCATCGACACAAGCACTCAGATTTAGATAAAAGAAGACGCTGAAACAAGGCCGAGAGTATTACAAGAGAGTAAACAAGGCTGCCATGTGAAGAATCCAGCTGCATTTTTGCAATATATAAAAGGGGAATTGTTGATGTCTATCTCTCTGTGACAGATGGGGTTACAGTAAAAGCAGGGCCAAAAGTAGATGGGTTGGTTTGATATCAGCAAAGATATAAGTAAACTATTTTAGAATGCGACGGGCACGAGCTGCTCCAGACATCGTTTGTTGAGAGAGAATTTTTTGGCATCTTACGTTTGGATGCCTCGACATGTATTCTGGGAGATGGAGATGACCATTCTCACATAATGACATCCACCAATTATCAGCACACCCTTTCCTGTTGGAGCTGCTAAAAGCTGTTGTGTCATCTTGTCTCTTTTGGCTAGTGGTGTTGATCCTGTGCTCATTAGTTCTCGCCTTGGTATTTATGCAGGGGGGGGGGGGAGAAATGTTTTTTCGTGTGTGGGAGCATGTTTGTTAGTGTTTGTGCAAACATGCATTCATGCGTTGAATCAATTAATCCACTTGAGTGTGTGGTTTGATTGGTAAAGGGAGCATCAGGCAAGCCAGTATTTTATTACACAAGAGCGGGAACCAGTAGTGATTAAGGCTAACGGTAGACCCATAATGGGTTAGCACTATGCACAGCGAAATGGCCCTTAGCACTCTGAGCTAAAGAGATTTTAGACTCCGGCATAAAAGGTCTCAAAGTTTGTTATTAGTAAAGATAATGGGACTAACTAGAGGGCTGTTTTCTCATCTGTGTCATTAGTTCCTCGTACACCAGCCCTCGGTGTCTGTACGCAGGAGTACTGAAAGTAGGTCTTTTCTGCTTTTCATTAGTTCGCCTTTTTTTCTTTCTCTCGTCTGGCAGCCCACGAGTGAAAATAAGATATTTGATGTTGTTTTGCTGTCTGTCTTTCCTGCACCCACTCCTTCGTCACTTTTTTCTTCATACTCTGCAGTATCTCAATCATGCACGTATACAAATGTGCGCCCACACACTCTCTCTCTCTGAAGCACACAAACACAAAACCATAGAGGGGGAAATCAGCCAAAAAGCCCTTGTGAATTCTTATTAAAGTGAGATTATTAAAGCCCTTCGCTTTTCCGTCCTTGTCAATCATTTCTCATTATGCCAGTGGAAATAAAAGCGTGTATTTTCCATCTGGCTCAAGGTTCTACTCCTGCAGTCATTGCACACAGGAGGTGAAATTCAGGTTCTCTGGTCAACAACATGTAGACACCGTTCTGTCGATCAGGATTTAATATGTGGTGTTAGTTAGGACTGGCAGGAGTTTGACAGGTATCTTGCACTGATAAGGCTTCTATTATCCAATAGCCTGTGCTCCTGACAGGATATGCATTTCTTCATTGATGCACTCACTTTCTCCTATCTTCCTTTCAATGTCCACCTCAAATGCCCCAATTAACATCAAGGATCCACAGATAATGTCAGAAACATATTTTTTGAGGTTTAAGTTGATTTATTTTCTGTTTTCATGTAAAAAAAATGAGGAACAGCTCTGAAAAGGTGGCTGATACTGAACAGGCTGCCCATGGAGGCCTATATTGATGCCAGCTTCTAGCATGGATGCCACCACCGGTTATAGCTCTGCAGCTACACAGTGAATAGGTGAAAACTCTGCTGCTCTGTACTCCAGTTATGGACTCTTTTCCACATCTTAAAAACCTCATATACATCTTTTAAAGTTGAGTACACATGTAAAATATCAGCCCTTATTTATCCAATGAAAACAGGTCTCGATACAGGCATTACATTTCAAAATATTTCTCATTCTGTGTCATAACTCTTGACAAGCATAAATTCAAACAGACTATAGCTTGATCTCATCAATACCAACAATATATTTTTTTTATTTGAAAAAAACAAACAGAAAATAGGCCGTCCCGTGTGCGCCTTCTGTCTGTGTATTGCCTCTCAGTCTGTCTGCCGGTGTCTCTGCATGTCCATCAATAAGTCAGCATTACATCTGTTAGTCGGTCTCTCTGCTGATATATTTATAGGGACTTCCTGAGGCTTTCTTTCTGCATGTTAGATGTTTCTCTACTGTCGAGTTGCTGCCTAAGTGTTACTGGGTGACATCTGGCTAAGCATAATGTTACATTGGAGTTATCTGTTGTGACTGCGGACTGTCTGATGACATTTGTCAGTATTTACTGTTGTAGGTGAACTAAGACTTCTCTTCCCGACTGTGACTCGGTGATGACAAGGTTGCGGAAAGTTCATCTTGTGTTTGTTGGGAGCATGACCAGGCCCCGGCCAGACATGTATAGACTCTGGCAGGTTGTCTTTGTTTAGAGTGGACTGATACAGACATTTCCCCGTGGATGTCAAAGGACAACTTCCAAGACGTGTTGAGGTGAAGTAGATTTGTTATGTTCTCTGTCTCTTGTCTTTCTCATTTCTTCCCTTTTCATTTCCCTGCTTTCTTTTTCTGCATTCGTACATTATCTATCTCACATGTAATAACAGCGTAGGGGATTTGATTTGAGGAAGTTCCTTACAGAGATAAGAATCAGGGAACCGATACCAATAACTATAACAATGCTTTCTTCTCTGTTTAGTAACTGTGGGAATTGAAGTTGTGGCCTGATGTTGCAAGTTGTAAAAATGTGAAAGAAGAGGAACTGAAAAGTGTGTTGGCTCCGCAGATCTTAAGTTAAGCCTGTTAAGTTTCTGTAATACGGCTCAGATGTATCACAGGTCATAACACAGCTTGTTGTGTCAACACATGCAGAAAAGGACTGTATTTAAATAACGACAGACTGCATTCAGGACTTTCTTTGTTGTGTCCTTCTCCTTGCAAACAGTATGGTGACGGTTAGGGTCTGAATGAGCCAAAATTAGCGTCCCAAAACACACTGCTTTGAACTATTCTGATATCTATTTTTGTTGTTATTAAAACATTATGTCCATGAGGTCAAGTCCTATCGGCCAGCGGTGATACAACTTGACCTTGATGTTGTAGCTGATAGTGTAGCGGTGCAGTGTTTACAGTTTATTTGTCTGTGAATAAATGCTTGAAGACCCATGAGGAGACACGAGATAGATTCTCGTGTCCTGTGTTAGCCAGCTGATGATTAAACCTTTTTTACCCCAGTTAAGCCCCAGCCATTTTTCTCAAAAATTACGAATGGTTTGCATACCCACACTAAATACAGAATATATCCTCAACCACAAGGGCTATTTGAATAATTTCAAAAGGTATAATATACAGAAAACACTTAACAATAACACAGTTATTGTCAGAACTGGAATGGTATTATGAAGTACTCATATCTGTTGCCGGGATCTGCAAGTATTTGAACAAGTACTCAAATGTATAAGTACCTGTATTAGAAAAAAGTAGTACCTGTGGGTCCCTGACATGGGAATGTGCTGGTTTGCTTTGTTTGTCTGTGAGAGTTGTGACGCACACCTGAAGCGTAGAGAAGACGAGCTGTAAACATGTCAGAGGGAACAGACATTCCAGCCCTTTACCCACCAAATAAGTTTGACTGATTAGCAATCAATCTGGTGATTAACATTAATGATTTATAGTCACCAATCCCTGATAGTGCTACATTGTGACAAACAACAGGAGGAGAGTTAACAGGTACCATTTAGTTTCATTGTGGCGCGTTCAGTAAAAATTAGGATTGGACGAAGGTCAATTCTGACACTATCATGATGTGTTCAAATGTAATTTTGTAAAATGCAGATTTGGTGAGGAGCTTAAATAAATCCAGTTGTTTCAATGACATGTTTTCACAGCCACATAAATAGATATTAGAGAGGGAATTATGACTAGTTTAATTTCCAAACATTAGCTCTAAGCAGCTTATGATACATAATAAAAAATGCCAATGCCAAGATCTTTCTATCAATTCAAATTGTGTTTTTTTTTAATGCAAATAGTCACTATAGATGACTTAAAGAAAGTCAGGATATAGTTGACGTTGATACATATTCTAGTTCATTACTCCATTTCGTTGTCATAGTACTTGTACTATGTGCAATGACAATAAAGTTGAATCTGAATCTGAATCTGAATTAGCTATAGGACTGTCACAAATGTTGTGATTAATAATTGTAAAACATTTTATATTTTCCTCTGATAATAATCATGATATCAAAGTTTCATATTGTGGCATCCCTAAGTATATTCTCCTCTTTATGTTGTACTTTATGACAGCGACTGTGGCTCAGTGGTGAGCAGGGTCAGAGGATCGTCAGTTCGATCCCTGGCGCCGCTAGTCCATGTCGATGTGTCCTTGGGTAAAACACTTAACCCCAACATTGCTCCCATACTACAGTGTGTGAATGTTATAGTCCTGATGGGCAGGTGTCACCTTGCATGGTAGCTCCTCCCATCACTGTATGAATGGGTGAATGATGACAAGTAGTATTAAAGCGCTTTGATTGGTCATACAAGTACAGGTCCATTTACACAGTGGCAGGTGTACACCGACCAACAACGTATAAAAGCTCAAGAAGGACATTAATGTGTTATGGACTTGGTTTTATGAATTTAGTAATTTAATGGCACCTGCTGGCGTTGGCTAACCGTAACCAGCCAGATGGTGCCTTCGTTGGTCAGTGTACACCTGCCACTGTGTAAATGGTAAATGGACCTGTACTTGTATGCCGCTTTTCTAGTCTTCCGACCGCTCAAAGCGCATGACATCATTGAGTTCCCATAAGACTAATATTTGAGCCTAATTTAAGGCAATTATGTGCTTGTAAATCCTTCTGAAATGTATGGGTACATTCTGTGCAAACGTATTTTCTAAAAATTTTACACTTTTTTTTAATTTGTTGTATGTATTTGTTCAGATACCCTTTTTGTCACAATATTGCATCATAATTCTCAGCAATCTGTGACCCTGAATCCAGTCACATTTTCATGGTTATGCAGCTGTCCGACTGCAAAGAAGCAGAATGATCTGTCACTGCTAATAGTTGTTCGTTATAGGTTTAAATAAAAGTCAACATCAGTGATAAGAGACTGAGATGTGAGGGACTTTTTATTTTTTTATTCCAGCGATAATAATTTGTCTCTAGAAATCAACTTTCCGGCGGTCCACACTTGTTGGCATAGGTCACTTGCCGCCCTCCCTGACTGCACCAGGTTCCCTGCAAAGTCTCATTATCCTTTTATCTCAACACTTATCTGACAAGAGAGCAGGGAGGGAGCATCCAGGGCTTCTTTAAAGATTAATAAAAGGCAGTAAAAAAGTGAAAAGAAAGCCCTAATAAAAAAAAGAGTATAAGACAAGAGCCTTAAAGTAGCAATTCTGTTTAATGTCTGCATGTGATAGGGTTGACAGAATTATTAATCAGGAACTAAAGAAAATTCAGACCTTTGCTCTCAGCTGCCTCACTTCGAGTCTTTAGTTACCACCATTACATAGCAACTGAAGGTCGGGAGGTCTTCCACTAATTGGTTCTACAGGGTTTTGAATAACAATGAGCACAGCCCAATTATAAAATCACTATGAGACACCACAGAGGAGCGAGAAAGAGAGAGAGAGCGAGGGAGGGAGAGAGGGAGGGAGTATAAAAGATTGAGAGAGTGACGAGGGACCTGCTGGACCAGAGATGGGAAAGAGGGACCGCGTAGAAGAAAGACAGAAGTGAAGCTGTTTCATCACTTTTGCTTCTCTTTCCTCAGCAGCGAGCTATTAATAAAATGTATAAATCAGCGGTGGCATGAATTTTAATAGAGGGCTGTGGAAAAACAGTCAAGGTCTCTGAAGATAGCTCCACCTCATTTGAAAATCCATTTGCATAAAAGATTCACGTTATACCGGCAGATTTGAAGGGAATCTTTTCTTCTTTTTTTTTCATATCGTATGTTCATTTATTAGTAATGGAGCCCTTTTTACACGGCGGGATCTGACACGAGCACTTTGGAATATAAATCAGTGTCTATAGAACAAGTGACTCTTTTTTTTCTTCTTGCTCTTCTCACGTTATGTGTGGCGAGTGTGTGTGTGTGTGTGTGTGTGTGTGTGTGTGTGTGTGTGTGTGTGTGTGTGTGTGTGTGTGTGTTTTATGTGCGTGCATGTACAACAACGGATCTGTGCAGGCGAACACATTAAGTGGATTGGTATTTATGGAGATGCTCTCACACGTCCATCCTGTGTAGTGTTTTGTGTGACGAGACACGAGCAGAAAGGTTCGGCGGCCACCTGGTGGCTCTGTTCATCTGAGAAACAAAGAAACAACCGCTCCCCAAATTAGCGCTTTGTCAGGTGGGTGGACGAGCCGTGTCAGGTGGAACAACATCCCCTCCTTCCTACTGGCTTACACACACACACACACACACACACACACACACACACACACACACACACACACACACACACACACACACACACACACACACACACACACACACACACACACACACACACACACACCAGCTTATCAGGCAGGAAGCTCTCACTCAATTGCTTTGGTTTCTGCAGTGTGAGATTTAACAGAAATCATTTCAGCGGCTGCTTTGAGCAGAAGGAGACTTGCGGCTGCTCAACAGTTTGGAAATTACACTGAAAAGCTTCCTGTTTTCGTGGGAGCCAAATAGTGTCCCCTACCGCTCTCTTTGATCGTTATTTGATTGATCATTGTGGAGTTACCTGATAAAAGCAGCGAGGAGTCTCTCGTGTTTGTCCACTGAGACTCCATGAGTCTGTCTGAGATTATTGTCGGCGTTTTAATCAACCCGGAGCAGAGGCCACGTCCTTCTATCTCACCTCATACCTCTACCCTTGATTGTATCGGCAGTATTGACCCATATTATCAAACAAAAGGTCTGTGCACACGCCCAGGCCATTACATTAGTTGATCTTTGCTGCCCTCTAAGCCGTAAATCAGATTTAATCAATGGATTGAGTTTACACTCAGCCGTGCGTGGGATTTCTTTCTCTAATTTGACCAGAATGATCAATAAATAGAACATTATATATTTGTTCTCATTCATGGCCTGAGTCTTTGGTATTCCCAATGACCATGTTTACAAAATAAGCCAAGAACGCTATACGACAAACACATTTGACAACCGCTTTACTGGTCAAGTCATTTTTTGAGCTTCTCAAACAGAAGGATATGCAGCGTTTCTGTTTTGTTTATTTTCCGTTTTATTTTGAATATATTTAGGGTTTGAATTGATGGCATGACCATTAAAAGAATTTGAAAACGTCAACTTGAAGTCTGACAAACTGTGATGCGTATTTTATTCCTACAGTTTTTTTAACATATTCCTTAGACCACATAATTACTCAGTATATTAAGAAGAATACTTCTCAGATTAATTGATAATGAAAATAATCAGTCGGTGCTGCCCTGTGTCTGTGATTATTTGTGTAACCTTGACATGCTCGTACCTTTAAGATCACCTGGGCCAATTACAGACTGATGCACAGCTGCCAGTATAAAGTGACTGCTTCCTCATTGCCAACCTCCATTTGTTTTGCCTAATTAAGCAATTAACGTCTGCCGTTTTGATTGTTTGCTTTTTGCCTTAGCGCCGCCATAATAGCCCTCGATTTGTCTATTTGAGGGAGGAAAGCATCGTGCTGAATAATGCATGCCGCGTCGGTATACGACAGACGGACGGATGCATTGCCATTTGAATTATGAACACATCGGGTGAGACGCTAACTCGCACTGACTCGCTTGAGATGAAAAGAGAGAAAAGGGCAGAGAATAAGGCTCATCCTGAGCTTCTGCTGCCTCACTTTTTACTGGATGAGAGGGACAGTGGACACCTCGGCTACTTTCACAGGTCTTGTGAAACTCAAAGGGTGGTAGCGCTGCTCTCAGCGCGCCTCATTTGGCACATAAATGTGTCTGATTTGCAGGTGAATTGGACTTTTTCCTCTTCTGACATTCTGCTGGAAGTGTCTACTTGCACGCAAGTGCAAATGACGAACTCCAGGCTCTCCTTCCTTTCTCTCTCTGTTGCCCTCAATCTTCTTCCAGTACTTTTATTCTGAGACGATTGTTGCGTCGCGTACTGATTGGTCACGTGACTTTCACAGCAGCCCACTGCTCCTTAGGATGGGTTAAATGCAGAGACCACATTTCGTGTAAGCTATGTAACATATATGTATTATGACGAACGTTTACGAATAAAGTTAATACAAATAGACACTAATCATACAAATAAACATTACATCTTTTTATACAATCTTAATGGACTAAAGAAATGTACAGATGTACAAAGCAAATATAATAACCAACAAGATAGAGGTCTTGTAGCTGCACGATATTTTTTCTTTTCTGCAACTACATATTGTGAAATGAGGAAATGCAGGTATTTTCACCCTCAATTTGGTGGAAACACATGGGAAATGAGAACTGTGGGACTTTTGCTTTGTATCAAGCAACAAAAAAAGCTTGTAGTTAATTTGTTGTTTAATTATTGGTGAATAGATGCAACAACCCTGTGCCACCTGCTTTATCAAGTTAAGGGGGTCCGCCCCAAAGTTAGAAACAACTCGGGCTCAGGCTCTTTTAAGGTGGGCTGACATTTATTTATCCCTTAACTTTTCATCCATCACCATCATGAGGTCTTGTTTTATACCTTTTGTTTTGAGTAAAGACTTGAACATTGAGCATTGATGACATTCCTATCAGCCTCAGCTAGCCTGTACTTTCTGTTTTAGTTATAGTTAGTAATCATAAGCGCGCTAACACGGTAAACTAAGATGATAATCAGCATGTGAGGATGTTGATGTTAACATTCCTCTCAAAGCTCTTCTGTGCCTCAGTGCTGCTTCACAGAGCTGCTAGTCTGGGTGCTTATTCAAGTCTCTTCCATCTCGAAATATTTGCGCAAAACCCCACTTCAATTTGAAGTCAGTCTAAGGTTAACCTTAACACATCCTCTCATTCAACTAAAGACTAAAAAAAAAAAGTTCATCTCTGACAAATACAGACAGAGTACACAGGTGCATCTGCATATTTACATGATCATTTACACAGTGCCCTGTGGCAGCTCGTCAAGTTCCCTCCGTCATATTTGTTCCCAGCTATTCTTTGATAAAGTTTATAGGGATAAGGTGGTGTTTGATCTGGGGGAATTGAGTGTGCTTTGTGCTGAAGACAGTGTGAGAAAGACATCGGGGAGTGCTTTAGGGGGCGAATTGGGCGTACAACAGTCTGTCACCTTGAAGAGAGGCAGGATGTGCAGTTCAAATCTGCAGGGAACGGATCTGTCATGAGCGAAGCCTGGGCATCTTTCCCCCGGGAGACGGAGAGGGGGAGACGAAACGGCGGTGTGAGTGAGAGACAGGTGAGACTGGCACTGAGAGAGAGAGGAGCAGTGAAAAAGCAGTGTGGATAAAGGAATAATGAGAAAGTGTGTATATGTGTCTGTGCCAAAATCCAGGGAGCTGCCTCTGACAACATATTAGCACATTAAAGTGAAAAAAGGTGGAACAAAAACAAAAAGACATTGAAGCTGCTGCAGCTTTTAAGGACATTTTGGCCCTTTTTTCTGCAGCGATGCACATCCTAAGCTATGCAAATCAGGCTCAGTGTTTGCCTAGCTTGAAAAAGCAACTCTATTATTATTAACAGCAAAAGACAAAAGTCTGGCTGGGGGTTATTTTACCTCTCCCAGCGGGAAGTCTGCAAATTAACAAAAAGAAAATGGAATGCATCATTTGCTGCCACTGTAGTTTCCTTATTTTCCATCTCTTTCCCCACACTACTTTTTAGTGTAATTGTCTAATTGCGCTTTTCTAAAGAAACGCGTACAGTGTGTTTTTAGAAGACAAGTTGTTTGCAAGGGAGAGAATTTTTCAGCTTATTAAGGAATTCTTTTTTGATGTTCAGCACATCATTAAGTCTGCTTCCATTGTGATTGTGCCTAACCAGCCTCCTCTCTCCTACTCGCTGCTCGCTCTCTGGGGATAGATTCTGCACCAAGCTGTTGGTCAATTAGTCAGTGTGTGTAATTCAAAGGCTGAGAAAAGACCAGAGGGAAAGGGAGACTTTGGGCTTTGAATTTGTTTGCATGAGTGAAGGTGGTGAAGGGGCAGCAAAGAAGAAAAAAAAATTAAAAAAGATTGGGATTAATGGTTTGCTTGGCCTTGAGGTAATACATCTGCCCTCTTGAAATATGCAAAACCTCTGATTGTCATATGTCAACATGAACAAAATATCTAAACACACAATATAACTGGATGACCAATACCGTCCTTATCTTTTAGAGCAGTGGTTCTCAAATGGGGGTGCGCGTGCCCCTGGGGTTACGTCAAGGTCCTGAAGTGGGCATCCATTAAAATGTGTTATTTAATAAATATTCAATAAAATATAGGTGTACGTTCATAAACTGAATTGTATCTATTCCATATTAAATCCGAGTATTACATCTTTTTAACCAAAAATGCTACTCGGCTGAAAAAAAATATTTCACAGGGGGTACGGTACATCACTGAAAAAAGGTTAACAACCACTGTTTAAGAGAATATTCTGTACATTTACATGATGAAGAAAATGTATTTATACGTGGCTAAAACACTGATGATGGATGTATGGCTGATACATTTGTTCTTTTTGTACTTTGGAACATCCTGTATAAGTTAATGCAACTCGACTACTGTTAATTTATATTAAGTATTTTCAGCCAAATGTAGATGCTCTTTAAACTGCCACAAAAATGTCTTAAAAAAATGTAATGTATATGATTGAAAAGTGCATATTCCACATTGGCAGCCGCTCGTAGGATCACGTTGACTTTGGCTTGGTAGTTTTGACAGCTAACTTTGAATTTAATGTTTAACTGTTTGTTACGTAAGCACAGAGTTACAATTGGTTACACCTTAATGTACTGGGCCACACGATGCTCTCTGATACAGTATATTTGATATAGACACAGATGTTTTTATCCATTAGTCGGTGTCAGCCTTCCTTTATAATCCACATTACACGAGCGTACAGTCGTAAATAATTCTCCTGTAGAATCCACATTGAAAATATACCTGGATAGAGAATAGACCTCACATAGCCTTACCTGACCTTCACTTGCTCCATGATTACTCCCACACTTCCCGTGTCTTCTCATGGATGTGAGAACAGTTCATAAAGGTGAGAAGCTCTGAATATGACTATATGTATGCAATTATATCCCAAAGCACAGCGTTTAATCCACATCAAGCACCTGCACTTAAAGAAGATGCACAACAATGGATGGGATTCTTGAGAGAGAGAGAGAGAGAGAGAGAGAGAGAGAGAAAAAAATTAAACGTTATTATCATGTAAGAAAGAACAGAATCACACATTTTAAAAATGATTTAGCTAAATGAGTCTTTTCTATTTATAATCAGCAGTTTGTTTTTCACAAAACAAAGGATGTTCTCTATGACAAGATTTGTTTCACATGCAATACACATATTAGTTTCTTAACAAAATGTAAGATACAGTGATTGCTGCATGTTCTGGTGCCGCTGTAAGAGTTTTAGGCAAATTATGATAATTATCAGGATATTATCGTAAATTTCTATTTTCGGCCAGGATGATCGTGACATGACATTTTCATATCGTCCCATAACTCCACGCACACACGCTCTGACAAAATAAGCTTGACAGCAACTGCCTGCCGTTGCTCTGGGCTCATGGCAGCTGCTTGATGTAGCTGAGAGGAACTGGGCTGGACAAATCAGATGAGCTCGGAGCTCTTCTGTCACTCAGTATGTTTTTGTAAACACTGTAGATTTAAGCTTTTACATGGTTCGTAACAGCCTGATTTTCACAGTAAGTGGAATGTATGTGTTTGGTAAGTGGCTTAACATGGAGAGGGATGTGTGGTTTCAAGAAACATCTTATTATAAGTGCCACAAAATGAGGGTATAAACACACAAAGCTGCCAGGAACCACCGACACTTGGCCGCCTGTAGGTGGATCCATCAAGCTGTCAATCCAAATGCAGCTGAACATTTTTTTTTTTATATGTGTGTTTATAAAATAACGTAGCTGCAGGAAGAGATCCATTGTAAATTAACTCTCCATCTGATCTCATTTATTGATTAAAAAAAAAACACAGTCTGATCAGCATAACATCGATTTTCCTGATGGAGCAGTTTGACTCGAATTTATCAACCTTAAATTACGGCATGCTGCTGTCAGTAATTTACTCGAAACGTATGTACAATGTGCTCGATAAATCTTTGTCACCTGTGTTGAATTACAACATTTGTGACACGTCACGTCTCCATTGTCTACGTAATTACTAGACAGTTGAATCAATCACCCACTCATTAGATATGTGGCGTCGTGCTAATGTTCTTCTGAGGCTTTACATTGTATTTCATGAAAGGGTAATCATTTCTTCTGATGTCAGCTGAGCCGCAACTGAGCCTCCACTCTGCAGGATACTGTGCCGTTGGTTCACGGTTGAATACAAAAATAAGCCGCAAATTGCATTGATTTCCAACAATTGTGCAATGGATGTCAGTTGAAATTTGTTACCGCGCTTTGAATTGTGAGCATACATGTAAACAGTGGTGTATAGTAACGAAGTAGAAATACTTCGTTACTGTACTTAAGTAGTTTTTGGGGATGTATGTACTCTACTTTACTATTTATATTTCGGTTTACTTTTACTTTTACTTCACTACATTTTGCAAAGAAAACTGATACTTTTACTCCGATACATTTCCCCTGAAACCTTCGTTACTCGCTACAAAATCAAATCTATCTTTAGAAAAAAAAACACATCCGGGACTGTGGTGGAACACAGACTCCACGAAGCAGGTTTTGCGAGTCACAATATTATGCATTTCCCTCTACATCCTCTAGTCCAGCGCTCCCAAACCATTATTGCGCCACGGACCGGTTACGTGAAGACAATATTGTCACGGACCGGGTCCGACCTCGGAGAGACAGGAGACAACGACACCCGACGTGCAGGGCCGGCGATTGCTATAGGCGAACTAGGCGACTGCCTAGGGCGACAAATGGGTTGGGGGCGCCCTCACAGCGCACATTTCAGCACTGTGAGCAATTCGCGACCACGTGACCGGGGTGGTGTGTCTCTCAAGTACAGAGAGACACGCATATTGAGAAACGGGCGCTGTAAACATCTTAACGCTGATTGGCCAAGACACGTCACATCAAAGATGTTCTATTACGGAGATGACAACAACTCGGCCAAAAATCTGATTTTTTTGTCGAGAAAACGGGACGCTGATTGGCCAAGACTCGACACGTCACATCAAAGATCTTCTATGTCAAAGATGGCTCACTCCAAAAGAAAATTGTTTGTGCGGTCTGAAAAATGTGCGCGATCTGAAAAATCTATTGCGCGGCCACTTTGACTGGTCCATGACATTTGCAAAAATGAAGCGGTCTAAACTATCTGGAGCACAGGGACGAAAAAAGGAAGAAGAGGAAAAGAAAGTTAAGTATAGGTTTGTTCAATAAACATATTTGAAAAAAAAGAGTGTTTTGCACAGTTTATGGAGTTAATTTAATCCTAACTTTGAGTATGTAATAAATTATTTAAAATAATAAAAAATAAAATGTTCTGAAACTATTCTGGTGTTTGTTGTCCATGCACAATTTATTGTTGAACTGCAATGTAGAATAGTAGAATTATAAGTGGGTGAAAAACTGCTATGCAAAGTAAAGCAGTTAAGTTAATATATGTCTCTTCAGTGATGTAAAGTATTGTGTGTCTGTGGGGGGGCGCAAAACTCAATCTCGCCTAGGGCAACCAAAGGGCTAGAGCCGGCCCTGCCGACGTGTGTTCGTTATGTCCAGTCTACTCCTAACTAAACCTTTAGTCCAGTCTACTGCTTAACTTATAACCCGCTGCACAAAGACAGGATGTGGAAATGGAAGCAGGTTTTCATGCTTTTTTGGCGATCTCAGGATACTTTGCCTTGGTTTTAATCCAGAACACCGGCAGAGTTGAAACAGACTTAAATTTCATTTTCAGGGTAACGTAACATATTGACATGTGTCAAGAGGTTCCGTCTGAGGTTACCACAGACGGATGTATCTGGTAATTTTTCACAATAAAACATTTTTCCGGACTTGATTTTTTTAATTTAACTTACATTTTTCATTCTTTCTTTCTGTTCCGGGCGGAATGAGCATACTTATAACCACACTGTTACAACTCCTTCATAGTGTCATATTGCTTTTTGGAGAATTATGATGATAAGTTCATAGTAGATGCAAAAGTATACTTAGGTACAATATATTATGTTGTACATAATATATGTGGATGGATCACAGCCAACCCAGTTATTTTATCAACACAACTCCTTGTCCTTGGTCATGGTGGCCACAGCACTTAAAAGAATAAACTTCATAATTCTCAAAACTCTGACCCATTGCTTTTTTATTAAAAGCATGTACTTGTACTTTTACTTTCAATAAGTACATTTTAAGTACATTTTATATCAGAAAAATACTTTTGATACTTAAGTACAGAAAATATCAGATACTTTAAGACTTTAAGTAGTATTTTAATAGGTGACTTTTACTTTTACTGGAGTAATTTTCCAGTAAGGTATCTTTACTTTTACTCAAGTACGGCTTTTGGGTACTTTATACAACACTGCATGTAAACACGCAGTGTAACTTCAAATGACTCTACAGCGTGTGCTTTTTTTTTTTCATCTCTCCACCGTGGGGCTTCGGTGAAGAGCTGAATACCCTGGCGTGATCTGATCCTGGGTTTTGTGAGCTCTGCCTCTGGTCTACTCTCGAGGGATGTTAGTAAAGTAGGCAGATGCAAGTCAAAGAAACTTTTGGTCTTGGTTAAAAAAAAAATGGCAGCTCTTTCGATAACACAGCCTGCATTCGCTCTAAAATAAAGGAAATCCTGCCTTCTCTTGCAGGTCTCACCTGTCTGTTTTATCTCTGCACCATGGATTAATATTGCAAAGCCTGTAGCTGCTACCCTCATCGTCTCTCCTCTTTCTCTTGTTATCGCTGCATCCCATCACTCCCAAACACATTCACTTCGTCACCTCCCCCTCTGCCTTCCCCACGGCTTGTGGATATTGCTTTTTCTTCTTTTTCTTCTTTTTCTTCTTCTTCTTCTTCTCTCCATCACTCTTGTTTTTCTCCACTGCTCCATCTCAATCAAGAATGGAGCAAGTTTTATGAATTCATCAGAATGATCATGGACAGTCCAGGGAGGCATGCAGGGAGGCAACGAGGCGAGACGATAGCTGTTGGAACAGATGGAGGAAAGAGGAGGAAAAAAGGAGAAAGGGAGGGGAAAGAAGAAGTGAGGGTGTTTGGGGGTGTTGCTCTACTGCTGAATTTTAATGAGTTCCAAGGGGACTTTCTTTATTTTTGCCTTGGGATTATCCATCTCCTACATGGCTCAACTTCACTGTCACACAAATGAGCTTTAACGAGAGATGTGAATTGATTAATTCAAGATTTTATCCGTAATCTTTCTTTGTGAAATGAAGCCACGTTTCGGACCAATTCTTCCTCTCCGGCCCGACTCCTCAGTGTTTCCCACAAGATTTGGTGATACTGTGGCGGGTGGACCCTCGGACCCTCGGGCATGCTCTCCTGGAAGACATTTTGTTAAACGCAGCCACAAAAATGTCGCACCCATAAAGCGTGGTAAACGAGACAGGGTTTGTGTTTGGAGACGGGTCGGGGGGGCTGTCCTCAGTGCCACACTGCGGACAGTTCGGACCCGGTGGAGGGCCCGTCCTGACCCACAGGGAAGAGAGGGTTCAGCGAGAACTAAGGCTACAGCCCCCAGGAAGTGGCAAAGTCCGGGGAGGGGTGCTGTAAAGTTTCATCCTGGGCCTTTCCAAGTCGCCCTAGAGCCGGTTGCGCCTCGGGATGTCACGAGAATTGATAGTTTGGTACCAAGTCAATGCCAAAATTCAGAAATTGGGACGGAGCTGGTGTTTCTACAGTACTGTAGGTACGGGAGGAGAGCTTGAGTCTAAGGACGCCGTAAAACCACTGTTGTAAAATCTAGGAGATATGCTAGCACCATGTCATTTCTTCCCATGACAGATATATTTGTTGCTCTTTTTTTTTCTTCTTGATGATGTTACGTTGTGAACCACAAATCTGTGTTGACATCGGCGGGAGGAAAGCTACTTAACATCAGCTGTCTGCAGCCTGGTCCTGCCGAGCTAAAAGTTTAACGTTAACGGAGGTTACATTGAGTTCCATTGTGATGCGCTCAAGCTCTCGTCAGTAAAAAATAGTATTTAGGGAAGGTAAATTATAATGTCATCATCATGTCTTCAAGTGTAATCCTCCGAGGGATCGGACAAATAAGAACCGGTCCTCGATTCCCGTCCCTATCTTCAACACCGTCTGTGTTTTGGCCTCGACGGCAGCGTTTCCCAGAAGGGGGCCATCTGCTCCAGTACGCACGGAGAAATCATCGACCCAAAATTCCTAATTGAACTGCCAATTTGTCATGTCTATCTTTACTGTCTTCCGCCTGCCAGAGAAACCACACATGCGGCTCCCGCCACGTCCTCTTCCCGGAAACCAGTGCAGATGTAAGCAGTATTTCCTCCCATGACAGATCTGTTGCTCATTAGTGAATTATTCATTATTTTCATTAAAGTCTTCCCGATAGCATCACAAGCATCCACACATTTCTTCATGTTATTCTCTTACTGCCTTTTTTCTCTCCTCATCAAGCATCTCTCCTATCTTTTCCCCAGTAAGCCCTTATGGCCTATGGCTTTTCTACACTATCTACGCCTTGTCGCTTTCTCCTTCTCTCTCTCTTTCTCTCTCTCTTTCTCATTCTCTCTCTCTCTCTCTCTCTCTCTCTCTCTCTCTCTCTCTCTCTCTCTCTCTTGGGAAGACTTTATTATGCTTTGTTCCGACAGCAAAGTACACAGATAAAAGATAATTGCCTGGCTTGACTCCTCCATTGATATGAAAATAGGATTTAAATTATTCACAATGGTTTAAAGGTTAGTTGAAGGTTATTACTGGCAGAAAAGAAGTAGAAAGGCACAAGGTAAGACAAAAAAATAAAAA
The DNA here is from genome assembly GCA_038501785.1 of Myoxocephalus aenaeus. NCBI lineage: Eukaryota > Metazoa > Chordata > Actinopteri > Perciformes > Cottidae > Myoxocephalus > Myoxocephalus aenaeus. The sequence continues at coordinate 1,495,904 of JBAMJR010000151.1, read as the reverse complement.
ATCTCCCCCTTGTGTGTTGCAAACTGTGGCCGGAAGGTGAGGTGCCTTTTTGAAAGGCTAATTTGCAGTGCAAGCAGCAGAGACATCTTGCGTACAAACCACAAAAAGCCTCTCAGGGGGATTTGAACATGGTGGTGGAAGTCAGTTATTAAGCAGCAAATTAAGGCCGGCTTCTCCACAGAAAAACATTGTTAGTCGTAAATAAGGCGGCATCCGATCTTTACCCACGCTCTAATCCTTTTCCTTCGACTCCTGTCTGCCTTTGCATAGCATTTCCTCCTCCATGCCGGGCCATCAGCATGTTAGGTATTACACCAAGCCTTCCTACGGAAGATAGAAAGGCTTGAAGTGTTGGGTTTGAATCGGGTCAATTCTGTTGGGACTCTGGCTTGTTTTGCTCTGCGGATATGATGGACTCGGGGGGGTGCAGGAGAATTACCTGCTCTGTTGTTGCTGACGTCCCTGAGGACGTGTTCGCTGATCACAGCAAGGGGCTTGTTGGATAAATAGGACAGGGGAGAGGTTACGAGGAGTCCTTTTTCTGTTCCCGTCGTATTACCTCGGAGCTGGCTTGTGCGTCTGAGAGGCTTTGTTATGCCTGCAGACAGGATTCAGACATTTCTGACATAGGTGGTTGCAGTAGGTGGTCTGTAAACAAAACATTCCTGTCATCATCCACAGGTTTGGCTGCCACAGCTGTCTCCTTCCATCTCTCAGCGATTACACTGTCTGCATTTTTTTCTTTTTCTTTTTAGGTTCATGAACCAAATAATGGAAGGGTTGTTTTGAAGAGCATAACCTCTATTATTAGCTTGGTGTGGTGAACTACACAGCCTGCTGGAGACGTCAGTCAGTTACTTAAAAGCCAACCTTCAACCTAACTTTCAGACAGAATATTTATTACAATGCAAATCTACAGTTTTTAAAACAGTTTGGGAGTATTTCATACTCTGTTTTTTCCCCATTTCACCCCCCAAAAACCTCCAGTACTTAATCTCCTTCCCTGTGAAGCAAATCAATTTTGTATTCAAAATAAAAAAATGAGAGTCCCATCTCGCAGCCTCTCCCACCCAGGGGAGCTTATTGATTACCTGCAGAGAGCGGCCAAGCACCATTTTCCCTCTTATACTGTAATTATCGAAACAACCTGTGGACACTAATCAATGCGCCCCCTCTCTGATATTCCTCAGATGTGCCCCGCTTTGATTTCTCTGACCCAACAAGGTGTATTGGGATTGGTGTGCGCTGCAGGAATGCTAATACGTTCCTAAAAAGGGAGACACTGTCAGATTGCTGGCAGACTAGAGGAGATCAAGCAAGAGTTTCCTCTCCCTGTATTCACACCTGTACACATCATTCAAACAAATACATTCATATGTGTTGCCGTCTCTGAAAAAAGGCTGAATGTAATACCCAAATTTGGCAGGAGAAGAAGCAGTCAAACAGAAGCAGATCCAAATTCATGTACTTGAAAGTCTTCCTGAAATATCTTAACAGGCCGAGGGGGGGGGAAGAGTGAGAAATGCCCCACAAGCTGCCTGAATTTGAACAATGTGGTGCATGTATTTCATGCGTCATTACATCTTGTGGTTTGGTGGAATGTATGCCAATAAAATAAAATTACTGCTTCATATTGGGGCGGTACACACCTCAGTGTAGCCTGTTTTTTTGTGTCAATTCTCCACCGCAGTGATCAGAGGGTTTTGTGCCTTGCTTGAAGATACTTTGGCAGCTGTGGTTCAGGAAGGGAATAGTGTTTCTCACTCACGTCTTTCACGCATATTTCTTCTGCTGTAATTTAGAACCAGCAGGCCTACTGCCACGATCCTGCTGCCGCATTGGGAAACCTCAGTAATCAACTGTAGAGTAGCTCCTGAATGAATCAATCATGGATGTACTGCTAAAGTGAAGGTTAGGCTGCTCGGGCATCCCTTTGATGTGGCCAGATTTGTGTATCAGTCACAAGCCAGCGCCACTACCTAGCACACTTCAAACAGGCTTAGTGCTAAGCCAATTGGCATGACTTTGCATGGTGTTGATCCGCCTGTGACATGGTGCAGACTGGACTTAATTGCGTATTGCTGCACAGGCCAATGCTAATTTAGTAGCCTTCAGGAAAGCTGAGCCTTGAGGTAAACAACAGGGCTAATATGTTGTTCGTGTCGTGTCCGCGCTCCGGCAGAAGTACCGCTGCTCTGTTTACAGTGAACGGCACGTAGTCACACACCTTCAGGCTGTGCACAGATTCTTATTTATCCGTCACTGTTACTGTACAGCGACGGTATCTGGTGTAATAATAATCAGTCAGTGATGATTGAAGTGGAGGAAAAGTGGAAAATGACTCTGATGACATTCACAAATGTTGTCTTTCTCAACAAGGATGAATTAAGTTGTCGTGAAGCTGAGCTCATTTAACAGCTGTGGGAGTGTTGCTGCCAGCACCTCCTGGAAGGAAACTAATCCTTAAAAAGGGTAGCCGGGTAAAAACTATATCATCTTACACTTAGATCTAATGATGGAAATTAATGTTAGTGCACTTTTGTTTGTTGTAGTCTGGTCTCTAGTCTACTTTTATATTCAATCTTCTACATTGTGTCTTTTTTTATACTTTTAATATTTCTTCTAATCCTTCTTCTTTTTGCATTAAATGTACAGTATGCTTAACGATTCAGTCGTTAACACAGAAACCGAGAACTACAAACCTGAATAAACTGTGAACATGGAGCATAACGATGTGTGAATGAAGAAAGAACAGCTGATGGTCATTGTTTGGATGTCTTGAACTGTAAATGCTCAGTGGTGAGAAACAATTAGCTTTTCTGCAGTATCTGTGTAAGTATAACCCTGGGATTGCCGTAACACTGCAGCCACCAGAAGCATCAACGTGCTTGTTGCTTCATGGTAGGAAATAACACCGTCGGTGACTAGTACATTAACAGTTGTGTGAAGACGCACAGTTACCCATCTGCAGAAGTTCTTAAACATTAATTCCGAATCGTCCAGAGATTAACGTCTTTGTAAACAAAGACACACATTCATGATGCACACTGATGCATTGTCAGGCCCGTAGAGGAAATAAGGGATTGAAGGTTTGCTTTCACTGACGTGAACTGTGTGTGTGTGTGTGTGTGTGTGTGTGTGTGTGTGTGTGCGTGTGTGTGTGTGTGTGTGTGTGTGTGTGAGAGTGAATATGTATGGTGGGTGCAGCGAGGGCAGCCTAGTCTCAGATCTGAGGAGGCCTGCAGGAATGTTCCCTGCCTTTGAAGAGTCCTGCTGTCTGCGCTCAACAAATATCAGGTCCAGAATGAAGGGAATGCGGCTTCACAGGGCTCCATCCAGCTCTGTTTTATTGAGGGATCCCGTCTACCCTCTCATCCTGCTGCCTATGTTGTGGTGGGGGGAATGAAGAGGGCACATACATACTGATGAGCTGGACTCCAGGCTGGAGCTCAAAGAGAGATTCTCCTTCAGTCAAAACACACAAACCAGGCTGAGTGTGGATTGTAAGAGGAATGCTAGTTTTTTTTTCACCATTAAACGTGTTGGTTGGTTGTTTGTTGTGGTCGTTCTATGATTATGATCATCCTCTTTCAGTAGCTAATGAGCGTGCAGTATATTACAGGAAAAACTCTTTGGGAGAAGGTCAAGTTACTCGAAAGTAGACTTCCACTCCCCGCAGGCAGCTCCTTTAAGAAAAGAAACCTTTGATAAACCAACTGCTTGCGTACTCGGCACCAAACAGCAGACAGACAAAGTTGGCACGTTTCCCACAGGAGTTGGTGGAGACCAAACCCAAGCTAAAAAGGAAATTGACTGTTGGATTGACAACACGTCTTTGAACATGTTTGCCATAAAAATCTTTATGAGCTGACGTGTTGTGTTTACAGCTTGCTTGGCTGCCCCAAAGTGGCCAAAAAAAAGTTAATCTAATAAAGCAGGCTAATACATTGTTTTTAGCTAACCTAGTTTGTCATTTACATCTAAGACTAAATGTAAAACACTTTTTAGATGAATTGTGACACCTGAAAAGTCTGTTCATGCAGACTTAAAGTTGTACAAACTGAACCAGCGCTGGAGAGACGTGGTGAAGAAATTAATTAAATATATATATATATATATATATATATATATATATATATATATATATATATATATATATAGATGAGTAGAGGCTAATTGCTCCTGTCTCACATTATACCTAAAAAAGCCCAGACAACCTTAAGGCACAGGATAATACTTCTTTAAAATACCCCAAAAATACATCACACAGGAGTGACTGTAGACACACGCTCATGTCAAGAAAGATTGGCTCACAGTTGTTAACTGTGCTAAGCTGTACGGAGCTGTACGGAGTTTCTCATGATTATTTTAAGACATGAACAATATATTGAGACATCATAAAGAAATGTCCCGCTTGTGTTACATTAAATTATCTACTCCTTTCTTTTAGAGACCTGTTATGCTTCAGTATTTCATGTCAGCCCACCCATCCAAGCTGAAAACATAAAAATCCCAAATAGTTTGAAACCTGAGCTCATTAATTGTCTAATGGGAAATGGATTGAAAAGGATGGATGTAATGTCTGTAACCTGAAAAGTTTACTGACCTTCAGGATGGATGGAGCTCGCTCACGGTGTTTCTCCCTCCCTCCCTCCATCTTTCCCTCCAGCACTGCATTACTTACTCCTGACTCCTGACTCAGCGTCTCACCAGTCCAGACACCAATATTGAGTGCTTTTTATCGTAGCCGCACTTTTTCCTCGTTTGAAACAATATAGCCCGACTGTTGCTATTGATTTTAGTGGATTGTGCTCTGGTAAGCACTCCTTCAAGCCCCTGCTGCTATATTAAGCAATCGTTTCCCACAATAGATGACACTCTTCCCCTGCCTCCCGCAGCAATTTGGTTTGCTCTAATGGGCCTGGTATTACTCAAACTCCACATTGATTGCACGGTAGAGGATTTTAAAAGGAGAGGTTGAAGTTTCCGTCAATGCGGCTGTCACAAATGAGCCCGTTTTTAGATACATTGGGGATTTTTCCTGTGGACTGGTTCAGCCTGACAGTTCAAGGCACTCGTACCATTAAATGATGTTCGAACAAGCTGTGATGTAAATGTGAGGGCTGTGCAAAGCGAAACTCAATAGCCCACTATGAAGTATCTTGGACTCAAAATGAAACCTTGAAAACAGTGACGTGCCTGGATTGATTCCACCGGCCTGCCTTTGGTTCTAATGTGATGTGACTACATTTCCCTGCCAGGCACCGAGGCCCTCTGAAGTATGTCTCTTTAAATCACTGGAGCCTTGGGAGTGCAACTGCAAATGATTTCAGACGCTGGGCTGCTTTTCACATCAGTTGTGGTGCATTGGATTCCCGCCACGCTATCTGCTATCTCCTCCCCATGTCGCTGAGCGTCAATAAATCAGTTCGCTCTACTGGCAAACGCTGGAACATGTGGGGAAAAAAACATGCCCTGTAGTCACGGATATTTAAATATACAAGGGGCTCCATGTTGCTGCTGATTGGGCCACACATCACTGCCCGGCGCACCCAAGACAGTGGAAAAAATGGCTGCCGTGTGGGAACACTTAAGTGGTGAAGCCATTTAGCGTGTGACTCGCAGACGTGATCTAATTGGCTGCTCTCCACAGACAGGAGAGCGGTTTGTGTGAAAGTATACGGGGGTTCTTTTCTTTTACAGAGCGTCGGGTGTGCAATTTACGAATGAATGAATTGCACACTGCATGCATACATTATCTGTGTGTGTGTAGACTGTAGAGTGTGATTTAGCCATTGTATTATAGTGGCAGTGGCCTTTTTTCATGGCAGTGGCCACGCCCAAAACGAGCAGGAAGTGCTACTCTAATTCTCGGTGACTTATTGATGAAAGTTTTGTTTGTAACATCCAGCATCCAGTGGAAAAAGGGAAAAGGGCAAACTACTCCAAACAATTTGTTGCACTCAGACTGTACATTTTGAATCTGAATAGGTCAGTACAATGTTTTCCCCAAGATGGAACGAATTCTGAGAAAAAAGTGACAGCATTGTGCAGTAATTGTTTGTAGCTCAAGCATATTTGTACCCATCTTTGTAGCACAGGAAGCCTCATCCCTTTGTCTTTTGTTCTAAGATGCACAGTCAATAGTCCCCTGATGCGTTCAAGGTAAACAGAAAGACTGAACCCGGGGACAGGGGGTGGTGTTGTGAATATTACAGTCGGGGCTACGTGGCGCGCATCCATGTTAAAGGCTGCGGCTGCCCACCCGGCTGTCTGTCAACATCTCTGAGGGGACAACTGTCAGATTAAGAGCCCCGGCTTAATGTCAATAGATCACAATCTGCCTCCTGGCCTCAATTATATTGCCTCTCGTCCTCCAACCTCCCCCTGGTGTGGAGAGGAGTATTAGCTGTGAGCCTCATTACGTATTCAGAGCTGTAATGGCTTCTCCGCGCCTGCACTGCATAGATTAGCACCAAGGGCCGAGGGGAAGCTACATGTTGGCACAGGCTTTATGAACATTGCCATGATGGATGTCGGGCCCGAGTGTCATTAGTGCTGTTGTGCTGTGAATTCGGCAGTAGATTGGCAGAAAATCCCCTCAGCATGGCTTGATATCCTGTTAGTGTAGCCATGGCATGGGACATGTGCACATGTGCAGCGAAGACACATTTGTTAATGGAAAATAGGGTGTATGTGTGTGAGTTCCCACTTTTAGTTTTTTTTTTTTTTTTTACCTGTTGTTGTTATTTCCCCAATATCTATCTTGGGTGTAATATATGCTGGTGTTGTGAGAATGTGGAGTGGTCTCATTCGGTGCGTATGAGGTCTAGAACCCCCCCGCCCTCCCTTCATATATTGCTTTTACTCCCCCACTCTTTCACACATGGCCAGTCCCTCTGGGCCCACCTCTGCTAGCCAAGGTTTATTATCTATTTGACAGAAGGGCTGGCGGAAGGCATTTGAACACCCCATAAATTGTCATGCAGGCTGCAGCGTGATGCCGACCAGTTCCATTCCCCCGGCAGCCTGGCATATAACCTCAGTGCCAGCCCATCACACTGCCATTTGCCGATCCAAGTTGAAACAGTGCAGCGCAATTAACGGCATAGATCATTTACATAGTGGAAGAGCTCATTGTCATAATGTTTCCTCTATTATCTGAGGAAGAAATTAACCCAGGAATATATTTACATACTAGCCGCCAATGGTAACAGCTTGCTAATTGCCTGTTAGATGATTAATACGCTTACAGCAGATGCTAATGAATCGAGCACTCATTGTTTCAAAGGTGCTCATGTGGCAGGGCTTGTGTTTTTTTGCAGCTTAATTACAGCCGCAATTATGTACTTGTTGCATCTGCTTTGAAGCAAATACAATCAAATAATGGAAACGATATATATCTGAGTGAATGGATGGCTAATTGTTGTTGGAGTGTTGTCACTTGTTTGAGTAATAAACCAAAGACGCATTCCCTGGCATCACTTTAATTGAAGATGCTTTCTGAAGATCTGGAATATTAATGCAGATTGACACAGTATTGTTTTCTGTATATTTCTGCTTCACTTCTTAATGTGTAGGTGTTACCAATAGTTGGTGATTTGACATTGCGATATATTGTGATTTATTACCTTTTCTTGTGTGCAAAATGTTTGTCAACATTTATCTAATAATATAACGTTTTTACTCAGTTCATTTCAAAAGGCCTAGACTCAAGTATTTACTATCATTAACTAATTTACTTTACTTTGTTTAAGTCATCAGTGGTGATTTGCAATAAAAGACACAATTCAAATTTGTATTGATAAAAAAAATCTTAACATTAGCAATTTTAATGATGTATTATATGCTGCTTAGAGCTAAATGTAAGAGGGTTAAACAGGTCATATTCACTCTCTAATATCTAATTATGTTGCTGTGAAAACATTTCCGCTCAAACAACTGTAGTAAAAGTTTACATTTAAACGCATCATGATAATTTAACAATGTAGTTTCGTCCAATACTATTTTTCACTGAATGGAGCTTGAACACACCACAATGGAACTCAACGGGGCCTCCATATGGAACCTCCATAAAAACAACAGCTGTTGATGTCAACGTTACAAACGTTACTAGCTCTCCTCCTGCCAAATACAACACAGATTTGTTGTTCACATGCATCATTATCAGACTAGTGACGAGAAAGCATTAATGCCCATCTCCAGATCACATATTGTTTACTGAATATTGGCCCATGACAATCAGCAGTAACACGTTTTTTTCACACTATGATGGTTAAACTGTGTAATTAATCCACGGTTCACATGACTACCTGGTCAGTTTCTGTATTCAAAATGCTCCTACATGGCCGATTGCAGGAAATCAAGATACCTTAGATACTCGTAGCTTCTTCAGTTGTTATGATTATGAAACCGTGACCTAAATAACCGCAGTTACAGCCAAATCGATTTATCCCTACATTCCTGATTGCAGATTAAGATTGATACTTGGCATTTGATACAATATTGCCATGCAAAATATTGCAATACTGTGCTTTATACAGTTCCCCCCCACCCCTAGTAAACATTATATATACCTCACATTAGCATGTTAGCATTGTCGTTGGAGAACGTTAGCTTGCTGACATTAGCATTGAGCTCTGAGCACTGGCAACCATTTCAACACTGGCAGTTGATTGCCAAGTCGCCGGGTAGCTAATTACCCATTTTGTGCCGTGCACATTATGCTCCGTGCACATAGCACATTCAAAAGAGGTCACCGAGCCATATTAATGCCACAAATGATATGGTGTATACCATATTTTATTTTATCACGCTAGCTTGTTAAATTCCTCCAGAGAAACGTTGAAACGTGACACCCTCCTAAATGTGTGTGTGAGTTCCCCCCTCTCCTTCCTGCCTATTCTTTGGTTCAGTATCATACCCATCCTAACAGACAGATAAGCTTTGGTTTATGGAATAAAGGCTGACTCACCGGTTTTGATGCAGAACCGAATAAATCCCTTTTCAAATCCGCTGTTTTGCATCAGTTATTATTTCAAATATCCCTGGTGCTGTTTTAAAGTCTTGAGCTTGAGAAGTGCCTCCATCACACACACACACACGCACACACACACACGCACACGCACACACACACACACACACACACACACACACACACACACACACACACACACACACACACACACACACACACACACACACACACACACACAATCTCTTTACCATTTTACAGTGAAGCATGCTCAGTGCCCTTGTTACACATTTAGAAAGAAAATATTTCCCTAATCCCCTTCCCTTTCTTTCCCCGGCTTTAGTTTACAGTTTAATAAATGGATGTGATTTAATTGTACCACAGCACACTGCTCTCAGTGCAGCAAGTGATTAGCACGACAGTGTTTTCTAAAACCCTGTGCTGCTGTTTATTTAATTGTCCCTATGATGCCGTGGCTATGCTCTATTTATTTTGCTGCTTAACTAAAACAAAAGGCAGGGTTCAACTTTAGTGGAGGCTCATACAATATTGAGCAGACTGGAAGACTGCACCACACTCTGGAGATGTGTCTCCCAAACACGGTGCACAAAGCCAAGCAAGTGTGTATTGTATACGCGTGTGTGTGCGTGTTCAGTCGTGTTCGTTCAGTGTTTGTGCCAAGCCTGCGAATAACACAACTTTCAGTCTATGAATAATTTTCTGTGTTTATGCTTTCTTTGCCCCATGAGTTGCTATTTTTTCCCTCCTGGCTTTCTTCCATTTTTAATGCAGATTTCTCTCCTCCATCTCCCACATTTGTCTCCCTTTTACCTCAGTGATCACTCGTAATCATTACTGAAACATATGAATATATTTCTCCAAAATATGTTTTGCTATTTGCAATAATAACATTCTTTCGAGACGGTTATGTTATATAACAACTTTGGGAAGTGTTGTTATTGGGGGGGGGGGGGAGCTAAAAAGTTCAAAAGAACCACACATTCTCTTAAAATAAAAAGTAAGATGTAAATCCACACAATTCACACTGCAATCAGAAATTAATCAGTCTGACTCAAACATTGTCAGCCATATGTTACTGCAATCAATGCACTTTATATTTATGAGATGGCCCCTCGGGGCAGCACTAGTATTGTGCAAGTTCAAATCACCGCACCTCCACTAGAGATCTTGTGGGTACATTTTGTGCAGTAACCTCATAACTGCATGACCTTTTGAGTGTCACCTCGTAATGTCACGTCATGTGGATTTTGTTGATAAAGGACCCACTTATCTACACTCCATGTGTAAAGACACGATCCTGATGTGGGAAGACTACAAGAATATACATCAGGTGTAACTGCAGGCGCATGACTGATTTGCATATTATCTTGATATGAAATAACATTTAGTTGGGCTGACCCCCTGAGTCAAATCTGTGAACTCTCAGTCAAAACTTCAAGTTGAGTCCTTGCTGTTTGTTTTAAGAGGCTAGATCTATGAAAAACGTTGTGCTCTTGTACACAATTTAATCAAAACACATTGGTGGTATAGAATTGAATAGTGATGAAAAGGCAAATTAGTCACACCCACAAAGCACAGCAAACGTGCGGGTGAGGGTTGCTGTAAAGCTCATGGCCAGAGGTGTGAGCCGCCGTCACCCAAACCTTCCCAGGCTGACCTTGTGCTGGTTGCAGTGGGCGGCCATATTGATGTCATACATATATTACAATAGTATGTAAATAATCCACCACTTAAATCTGTTTTTGTTCAGTTGTGGTCACGGTCTCTCTCTTCACCTCCACACGCTGGCATTTAGAGCGTTGTGTTATCACAACACCAACATTATGACTGTGATACGATACCTGCCTAAAGTATCTTAAGAATTAAACAATTTAAAAAAGGTAAAAGAAAAACCTGACAGGAAAAGTATTGATAGATGACAGGACAAATAAGTTAAAATTATTTTTAATAATTAAAAAAACTAATTAATAGGAGTGAATTATTTTACCATAGTGTATAATGGAATAAATGTTTCCATTTTTAGTATAACCAGGTCTGGAGAAACTCTTAATTAAGATTAGTTATACGTTCACATCTCACACTGCTGCTTATTAAAAGGTTAACTCCTTGTAGAGATTAGGGCGAGCAGCAAGTGAATTATGGTTCCCGCTCATGTCTCGGGCTTTTATTGTGAAAGGTAAGACCAGATAGAGCCAATGAGCTGCTGCTGCCATTGACAAGGTGGGAGCAATACATATTTCTTGATTCAGAACACAGAGCCTCCGTGTGGTTTTACATTCATGTAGTAGTATATGATCGTATTTGCAGTGTGCATGTGAGAGAGAACGACGCCCACTAAGCCTCGCTGTCACACACATTGACGCAACTCATAAATAAGGCTCTTATTAAAACACTGTAATTCTTAGTATCTGTACCAATAAAATGGGGTATTTTACCATATTTCACGACAGGGTATTGCAATACTTTGCTAGTGTACCAACACATAACAGGTGTGTAGTTGAGATCCAAATGAAGGCTGCGTTCAAAGATGTGTGGCGCTGGATGTAGGGAGGCTGGGGGGGGGGGGGCAGGAAGTGGGATTTCCTGTGTCATTGGCATCATGGCACAATGTGCCATGATGCCAATGACACAGGAAATCCGACTGGGGGAACTACCACAGGAGCTGTTTTGAGTACTTTGCCAGGTGTTTATATGCCTGTCTTCCTGTGGACAGATGTTGTCACAGCGGCCGTGCACGATGCTGTCATAAAACTTTACAGGTGTGTAGTTAAGATCAAAATGAAGGCCAAGTAGGAAGATTGGTGTGGTCCGAGTACGGGTGCCAGAAGTAGTTGGTAGGAAGTGGGGCCCCTGGCCAGATTTGGCATCGCGTCTGGTCTCTGGCGAGATGTTCTGCAGTATTAGGGTTGCATATCAATGTTGTTCTTGAGGGATTTTAAATGCTGGTTTCATAACTTTGTCGAACAATCACTGAATGTAATCTAATCGATGTTCTTTTTTTGTTATCACCAGTCATAAACCCTCTCCGGATGACGCATGTTTCATCTGAGGTCATCAGGAAATTGATAATTGACTCATGATGTTGGTCATTTCAGACGTAGCTTTGAATGGCTTCATTGTTACCAGAGGTGCCCGGAGGTGGGTTCACCACATCTGTCGGACAACAGCTCCATGTGTTGACAGGCACCTTCACCTTTTGATTATCATAGATAATTGATCAAGAAACCTGAAATGGCAGAGTGCAGTGTTGCAGATGGCGAATAACTGGGAACAACTGTTCGCCTCATATTGTGCGTCTGCAGAAATCCTTCAAAGAGACACATAATAACGCCTTAAATTGTAAACTGCTGTTGATCACTGTAAAGTGGTCAAAACCTAAATTCCAAAGTTATTCATGTTTTGGCAGAAACACAGAGAAAAGAATCTAACTCTGACAATGATACATACTAATAACATGTTTTCTCTCTCTTTGAATTAGTTTTAATAGTTTGGGTGATCTACTCTGTAAAGATTAAACTAGTCTGATGTCAGCTGCCTATTTCCCACAAGCTGGTCTTTTGCACCGCAGGAGTTCTGGGAGAGAGAACTGGCTGTGCATACATAATATTAATCCCCTATTTCTGTCACCAGGGGAGCATGAACTTGCCTTTCATTGATCTTGTAAAACTGTCTGAGATAAATCTTTTCCCGCCTATCTGTGCAAAGTGAAGTTAAGAGACCATCTGAGTGAGGTTATTAAAAAAAAAAAGAAAAATCCCCCATGAAAAGTAATAAAAAATGGACAGACAGCCACTCTGAGATCGTTCTCCTCCCAAACTATACTCACACAATACACAGGTCGTACTCGTGATACCTACTGCAGTACAGCACATGAGCTGTGAATGCTGGCAGTGGTTCTTGAGGAACCTCATCTCAGCTCATTTATTTCCAAACAGTTGTCCAGAGTCTGCAAAATCTTCCTCATGAAATATTAATATCAACAAATCTTTAAGGGTTATGTACGACATATTGTAGAGGGACCAATTAGGCAGAGTTGTTCTTCTTTTCTTCTTCTTTTTTACAGTTTATTTCTTTCAGTGGAAATCTGCACCGAGGTTTACATTTTCTTTCATGTTTAACACTTACAGAAAATGGTGGTTTGTGGATCAGCACATTTTGCTGAGAAAATGCTCTCTATCTGAAATGCAAATTCCTTATTAAATGTATTATCAATAGCTACACTTATAATATTAACACACACACACACACACACACACACACACACACACACACACACACACACACACTGAGCCAATCTTAAGACGTGTATCTTCGCCTGTATGAACACATACTGCATTTGTCTTTGTGTGCTTTTGAACTCGTGCATTATTCATTCATTTATACAAGCAACTACTTATTCATCTGTACTCCTTTCTCCATTAAAGGGAAGTGAGCAGTTATTTGAAAAACACTCAAGTGGGCCTACAGTCTCACTGAGAGTATCTAAATGTAATTAAGGAAGTTTGTAATTCTGCTCTTAAAAGCATGTTTGAACACAGTAAGTGTCTGAATAGCTCATGCTGGGGATATATGTGGTCCATCTTATCTGGCGGCTTCATTGGTAGCACTGGTGTTATACCAGCTTCCACACTCACGTGATTCGGTAGCACCCTTTTCTTACAGCATGGTATTAATCAGTGGTTGAACGTAAAGTACATTTACTCAGTCAAGTACTGTGCTTCAGCACATGTACATCCAATGGTACTTTCTACTCCACTATATTTAATAGGAAATACTTTTTACTTCATTACATATATTTATGAGTACATGAAATACAATGCATCAATTAAACCACCCAACGGTAAAAAGGAAAAAAGTATGAAATTAGCTTTATTTCAGTTTCAACAATTAAATGAATATTACATGTTACTGCATCTATAAAATAACAATAATTTGATAGTATTTCTTCTTCCACCACTGGTATTAATCAATGACACTAGTAGTATCGCTTCTCCTGACGCTCACCTGGCCAAGGTTATTGCATAGTGCATCGGCCTTGTTGTTAATTATTGGCCATTTTATTTTCCCCAGAGGAGGTGGCATGTGCACTGATTAGTCTTCCTGGCTTTCATGTGTACCGAGACCTGAGAACCAACTGTGGTATTTTATGCTTTTTTTTTTTTTTTTACAAGGTCAAAAAGCTGTCGGAAAGACCACCAGAGAGGGTCAACTAAATCCCTTTTCCAGAGACACCCCAAACAAACCGCCAACCCAATTTATTTGTTGTAAGAAGAAAGAAAAAAAGAGAGAAAGGAGCTACCTGCTTGCAGAGAAAGATGCTTAGCGTTTGTATTTGTGCTGCTTGTCATTCTTTATGGTCAGAGTGCAGCACTTTTCTATCATACTGGTCATTATTTCATTATTTGCAGAGCTATTTCTGCTTATAATCACATTCCAAGTTCTGATTACACCTCTGCTCAGGTTGAAGTGAGTTGTATCTATGCTGGGGCCAAAGTCCACATATTAATTGACCTTATTCACAGCAGATATTTTGATTTGTAAGATCAGGTGAAGCACTGATGGAACTAATAGTTTGCCCCAGTGGGCCCTGAACATGGGGACCTAAATGGACGACAGCAATTAATCATCTTATTATTTTCACTTTGGGCTTTTTCTGTTGTGACATGTCAAAATATTTACCTCGTAAAAGGCTAGAAGCCTGGTGACGTATTGACTTCTCTGAGGACAAGTGGTGAACTGCTGTCGCTGGCAAATTTGAAGATAGTCAGAGTCACAATAGCTACCATAGCTTCTCTCTGTTGCCTCTGTTCTGTTTACCTCAACATTGCAGACCACCTCGTTCAAAGAAAATGGGCCAGGTGTCTTGTTAACATCAAACGAAATAACAACTAGGGATGCACCGATAAATCTCATATTTACAGAGGTTGCATTGACTTACATTTGAATGTGTTCAAGCTCTACTCTTTTGGAAACAGGTCTAATTATATAGCTATCATGATTTCTTCAAATTGAATCTTGTAAAATTTGTTTTTTGGCAAGAAACTTGAATAAATACAGTTGTTTGATGGAGACGTTTTCACAGAAATATAAAATGGATATGAGAGAGGATGGCAGGATAAGCAATGAAAATATTCTAAATATAGCGAACAGATTTTTTTAGCTGGTCCTTTTTTAGCTTGCTAAAATACGTTATACGATATTTTGTAACAGTATTTTTATCACGAGAATATACTGTACATATGACACCACACAACAAAAAATCCTGGGATAAGATTTAAAAGTTTTATTTGTAATTGATTTACAAATCAATTACAAATAAAACTTACAAATCAAATCAATTACAAGTTAAACGACAAAAATTACAAAAAATAATTGGAAATTGTAATCAGCTAAGACGATTACAATCTGTGTATGTAACTTAAAATCTATAAGTAATGTCCATTTCGAGGCAACATTGAATTAGACCCCTACAACAATCTACCTTCAACTCCTTTTTACCTATTGCCAATGAACAAGCGTCAACTCAAATCAAAATTACGTTAAGCAGATCCGTTAGTAAAAACCACAACAATAACATTTTAAGAGAACACCTGGCCACATTAGTTGTTCATTGTTGTGGGAAAAAGCAACACATCTTAATTAAACAGCCAGTTTACAGAAATAACTTATAGACAAAAGCTCTTTTTAAGGTCCATTTTCCACACCTAATTTCCTGCCTCATGACTGCGGATGTATGCGTAACACAACATTCCACATAAATTTGCCTCCTAATCGCAAACATCTGCCGTTGGAGTGCGCTAAGTGATACTAAACGGCTAAATCTGTAAAACAAACAAAAGTGTCTGACAAACCTATCCCGTCAGCGCAGCCGAACACGCTCTGCTTGAAAGCCGTAACATCGTCAGCTGTGCGTTTGGCCCCGTCTTCCCTCAAACCTCTGACGGTGATTTGTCTGCCTCCGATCTTAATTGCTTACCAGAAGGAGCCGAGCTCAGGGTTCATTCCCCCACTGGCACCTCGTCCTAAGTATTGATATTGCTTTGGCAACATTTCTAATTCATTCAGCATTTTCTCCTTCTCATCCCATGGGTGTTTGTTCCATAGGAAGCTGACGGGAGAGCTCTGTTTGCTCCCAGGTGTTGAGTGTCGGAGGCCCCGGGACGCAAGAAATAGGAAGTAGAACAGAATGACAGAAACGTGGAAGAAGGGCTGGGCGGTATGGCCTAAAACTTACACCGTGGTATGATTTTAAAGCATGGAGGTTACTGGTATATATATATCAATATATACAAATAAAATGTCAATATAAAGGCTTCTGAAAAGGTAGAGCACTGGTGTGGCAACTGCATGACATACTTTCAACCACGTCAAAGTCAATTTGAAAATTCTAAATGTTATTATTTTACTTCGTTAATGTCATCTATGGTGGTTATTTGCAGAAAACACGCAATTCAAAAGATTAGGAAATAAATAAATAATTCTATTTTTATTTAAGTACTTTTAAGAAATCTTGCCATTTGTAGTTGGTAGTTGTAAAATATGTATAAGCTGCTTAGAGCTAGTTCATAATTCACTCTCTAATATCTATTTCATATTGCTGTGAAAACATCACCTTCAAATTTATTTAAGTTTCTTGACAAAAAGTGCATTTTGCAAGATTCCATGTGAGCACATCATGAGATTGTGAGAATACTCGACCTTGAACGCACCACGCAGGTCAACGAACCCGCTATCGGGAGCTGTTCAGCCCCGTGCTGTGTGCAGACGAGCCAGTCACTGCGATTAACCCGAGCAGCACGTATGGGAATGAATTATAACATAATAAGTGTCTAATTAAGATAGTTCGTCCATATTTTAAGTTTGTTAAATTTGTGTCAAATTGTGAACTTTATGTCTTCTTCACTTGTCGGTCTACTTTCTATCCTCCGCCTCTACTGGGATGTCTTCATGTGTTTTATTTGATCAACTGTCTCTCAGTCAGACAGTCCATAATTTTTCTAAGGATTGAAATATCTCCAACAACAACAGGTGTGGAGGGTTGTTTGTTGTGCTGGAGCGCAAATCTACCATCATAATTTTGTTTTACATTTAAGTTTAACTCAAAACATCAACATTAAGCTGCAGGAAATTTGAGGATTTGGGATTGTTTCACCACTATAACAATATCCGATCTTTAAAGGTTGATTGCCAGGATTATGAAACGCTTCGTCTTGCAGATGTTTGGTCTTCCACGCTGTGATCTGTTCCTGTTATTCTTGGAACTTTTGATAGTTAAGGATCCGCTGGGGATGAAGTGACATCACCAATGTCAGACTGACAAGTGCAAAACAAACCCTCGCCTGACCTCCACATCTGTGACAGCCAAAAGAAAGTGAGTGTGCGCGTGCGTGTGTGTGTGTGTGTGTGGAACCTATTTGTCGAGCAGATGAAGTGAGCAGCTTCATTCAGAGTTGAACCCATGTTTGTATTAACTTTCTGCCAGTGGCGGCCATGATGGAGACACTTAATGAGATCATATATCACTTGGAACATTTCGGTTCAAATAAATGCACGTCATCCTTTTTCTTTTCCTCCACGTTCCCCATTTTGAATGTTGAATGACCTTTTATTTCACATCCAACATCTCTGTAACTGATTACCGTAATTTATAAAGTCCACAACTCTCTACGATGTGGACTTGCCCCCCTAACCTGTAACGTTCTTTCACACGTTCCTCGCCTCATCAATTCAAACATCCCGTAGATGCAACTGGACACGGTGCAATCATCTGTGAACTACTGTTCAATTGACTACAAATTTGGAAACTTCCAACACTCTTGAGGCCCGTGGAGTCGTAAACACTCGTCATGTCACTTAGGGAATTGGTGCACTTACCCAGATGTCAGATGTGCACACTGTCTCCATTAAGCAGCAGAGGGGGGGGGACAATTATGTCAGCTATCCAGCAGAGGACACAGGCTGCAGCTGTACACCCATTACTTTGATTTGTTCATGTCTCTGGGGAGAGGGCGTGAATAGGAGAGAAGAGGTAAAAGAGCAGAGGGAGGTTACATTAGATGCCTATCAAAGAGTCAAAATGGCAGGTGCCAACTTCTGGCTCCATTGCAAATACGCGTGAGTGTGTTCGGAGATGCAATTGGCTTTTCTCCAGGCCCTTCTGCCCTTGGCTGATGACAAACCAGGGAGGTGGGTAGGTAATAGCTTTCCAGCACCTGCTTATTCATCCAAAATCCTTCACTTAAAGGACGAAGGAGATTAAGTCCCGCTCAGGTGTCCCACTTCCCCGAAACCCGCTGACCTTTGCTGATTGACTCGTCAATACCGAGCCAACTTGCTGCTTTCGGAGGCGAACTATCCTGCGCAGCAGAACAGAGTGGCTCGCCTTTGACAAATGAAGACAAATGTCTTTTGGAAGGTAGCTATTTTTTTAGGAAATGTTTCCTCTTTTCTCTTTTTTTTCTCTCCTGTTAATCACTCTGAACAACAAGGATTTCACTGTCTCTTTGTGTGCGTCGAGTGCTAAGTGGGAGCAAATGTGCTGTGACAACAGCTTTTTGGAAAATGGAGTGGAGCTAGAATATCTGTGATGGGGGGGGGTTCTGTTAAATGTGTGAAAGTTGCTTTTTGGCTCATCTGGGATCCTGGTTGTTGGCTTGCATAAAGCTTATTGTTACGGCTCATTGGTGCCGACATTTTGGGACGATAGACTGACTGCATGTCCAGCAGGATGGCTGTAGACTGAGGTAAACTGAGGCACAAGCGAAGGACAGAGTACAGAGATGCAACGGAAATTTGGTTACCAAATGAAACAACTTGTTTTTGGAAACCACATGAGCTCCTTGTCCCTGTGTTTCTTTATTTGTATTCATTTTTTGTATATCGCACCCCAAATTTTACATATTTTTCAAAACAGGAAACATGAAGTTGCTGTTGCTTGCACACACACACACACACACACACACACACACACACACACACACACACACACACACACACACACACACACACACACACACACACACACACACACAAAAGTACATCTGAGTGTGATAATATCATGTTGTCCTGGGGAGCCCCGGACTACGGCGGACAAAGTCGGCCCCACGCTCTCTCTTCATCCTCTGCAGTCCCTTGACAGCAGCCAGAGCAAACAAGTGGCCTGCAAGGCCGTGAAAGAAAGAGACATCCTCATTGCAAAGTCTGGGCACAAGCAAACAAGGAAATAGCTCGGCTGTGGTTGAGCCGGAAAATAATGGAAAAAGCGCACTTTCAATTTAGTCATTCCTAAGGTCCCCCCCTTTTTGGGGTGGGCAGAGGAGGGAGAGGTATATATGGCCCGAGGCAAAGCAAGGTAGATAGCTTGGAAGTCAACTGACAAAATACCACAGAAAAATGGAGGCAAGCTATAAATAAACAAGCAGCAATATCCTGTGCTATGAATATATAATTTCTGTCTTTAATAACTATTGAGGCCTGAGGGATAGTCTACAAACGGCTCAGCGAGCACTGATATTGTGATTGCGAATTGAACTCCTATTGAATTATTAAGGCACCTGCAGACTGGTATCGCTCCAGTCAGGCGATCAGCGCTGCTGTCCACTGACACCTGTTCTGGAGCCAGGGGTTACATTCAAATCCCATCCGTCTTTATCCACCTCCTTCAGGGAAATGAAGATCCCGGAGGTTCAACTAAAACACATTTATTTATAACAAGAAAGAACAACACTGACCTGAACTGAGGTAATTTTGAATACGGGACATAGTGGAACATTTTGATTATCTGTTATTTGCTTAAGACATTCTTCAAGTAAAAATGTCGAGCATCGTCTGGTTCAGAACACGGAGAGAGAAATAATATTTTGAGATTGTCCTCAAATATGCAATAGACATTAAATCGGTGCTTGGCAGGAGGCCCAGTGAGAGATATCTGAAGAGAATAGTTAACGCAAGGGGCCACTCTCGTCACAAGGTTTCTCCTGACTGGGCAGTCCTGGTCGAGTTCATTTGAAACCAGCGACAGTGCTCTGGACGTGCATGGTGTTGTATTTTGGGACCTCTCCAAATCCTCCTCTATGATTCTTCTTTTCTCCTGATTCCCAGATGCAACAAGTGCCCCAAATTGACCCAAGTCTTACAACTGGGAATAGTAGACTATTTATTTTAGTTTTCGTCTCCATGTCCCTTCCGGGGGGCTCCGTTCAAGCTTCTAATATGTGTGGATTTTTGGACTGTTGATTGACCCTTTCAACCTCAACTCTGGAAAATTGAGATTTAAAAACAAAACACTGACATTGTATTGGCTGAACAATTAGTCTAATAATAAAACATTGTTATTGGCATTTTCTGTTAGTTGCAACATGGGACCCATAAAATATGCTGATGAAGTCTCTCGCTAAAAATTCAAAGCAGTTCTAAAAATCCAGATTTTCTTTTTCAGGAGTTGGTGGAGACCAAATCAGAGCCAAGAGACGAGTAAGTATTAGACATTTTCAGGGTGCCAGAAACCGGTTTCCACATGTTCCCTTATAAACATTGTATGTGTATATATACATATATATGTACAGTATACTGTATACTGTGTATGTATATATATATATATATTATTTTTTTTCAATTACAATGCAAGCAGAAGCCTGGCTGTTCAAAACAGAAGCGTGTTTTCTCTCTCTCTCTCTCTCTCTCTCTCTCTCTCTCTCTCTCTCTCTCTCTCTCTCTCGCTCTCTCTCTCTGTGTGTATATATTTACATTATAATATCTATAATTATATCTGTTATATTTATTATATCTAGTATATCTATGATATATATTATATCTAGTATATATATATATATATATATATATATATATATATATATATATATATATATATATATATATAATAATATGTATTATATACAGTATAGAGAGAGAGGTCTTGTTGACCGCTGTGGAGAAATGCGCTTCTGTTTTGAACAGTCGGGCTTCTGCTGGCTTGACAATTGACATAATTTGGCGCTTTCGCATCCAATGTGAACCCGGTGTAAGTCTCTCAGCCTGCCGATTTATATTCCATCTGCAATAACCTTTTCTTCACTCGACGTATAAAACTGTGTAATGAGACAGAACCACATCGCACTGAAATTCATTAGCGGCCTAACATTAACACATCACTTTCGGTGACAGCGCAGAAATGCGTGTTTTATGATGATACTTAATGGTGGGGTAACAAAGCTATAAAGGAGCCTGATGGGAGGCGGCAGTCAAAGAGACCCACTATGGAACAGCCCATTGATTCTCTCGGGTGCTCTATTGATCCGGCATGTTTTCTTTCCACTGCCGCCTGCTAATCGCTGGCTTATCAGGGAGATGGGTTCAAGCGCTACTGTAAATCACTGGGCACTCCCCAGATTTGAGGGGTTGCTCAGGCCGCGATGATTGATCATTAGCTATTTCTGAAGATTATATGTGTTATTATATGTGAGTTGAGCAAACAGGAATACCTCACATTTTTTTACTTTGTATATCACTGTTCCGCTCTTTTGAACCTTGTGATAACGGTAATTATAGTCATTTCTGAAGAAGCCAGGGCCACTTGACTGTTTAACCTTCTACGCTCTTGAAATTATGGGTAAGCATGTTCATTATAATCAATTATAATACGGGTAGATCAAATCAAGCATTCTGATTGGTTGAGAGTGAGTCACGGGGTGTACTTTATTCAGCCATAAAGTACTGTACAGCCTGTTTACATTTAGAGCGTTCTATATCAGTACGCACTTAAAATAACAGGTAGATTTAAATTGCGCGACCGTTAGTTGCCGTTTCAAGCTTGACAGTTACCAAACATGTTTCGTGTAAACTTTGATATTGTCACGTCTGCAGTAACGACTCGCAGACGTTGGTTTCCTTAACTTGCAGGTTTATTGCTTGAGTGTTCACAGTATTGCAACGGGGCTCTTCGCTAACAGTAGCTCAAACGGAACAGCTAACAAGCTCACGTAGCGTCCCCCACACTAGCATAACGAACGACAACACACACGTCACTTCCTCCCTAACCTAAAGATGAGGAATGAAAAGGGTTTGATCACAAAATCGTGATAATTTCCAGTGAGAGATAATTACGTCGGTAAATTCCCGACGCGAGGCAAGTTCTCTAAACATCATGGAGGAGAAAAATGACGGAGAAAAGACGGACAGAAGCAGCGAGAGCACTTCTTTACATCGGTGGCTGAGTGTCATCCTCCACCCTGCTTTCTACCGGCAGTCAGTTTTATAGTCCCGTATGTGCGTCCCGTGCGTCCCGGGACTATTTTCTCTGTCGCTGAAATGCGATACACAACGTTTTGCCGGCTACAACTATTTTGTGCTGAAAGGCAGCTTACTATTACATTTATAAAGTCGCAGGTACCCGTATTATAAAAGCAATAAGGTACTCGAGGCAGTACTGTGTCTACAATAATGTACAGTTCAAGGGTTTGCCTAACAACTCCCTTGAACAGTACATTATTGCACGACACAGTACTGCCTCTCGTACCTTATTGCTTAAATATATTACCGAAGCAGGGATTTTCCGTTGTTTCAACAAAAACGAAACCATCAACGGTACAGAAACGATGTGAAAGGAGCTAAAGTATAAAGCCAATTTCTCAGCTATCTAAGAATTAAACACTTGTGAATATGATGGTGTTCATTTTACTTTGAAAGCTTATCTTCAGGTTGCCATATTTGAGAACATATCACCTTCAAAACAAGTATTCTCAGTCAACAGCATATGCACATTAGCATACATTTGCACAGGAAAATGCATCCATTTTCAGAAGAACACTTCCCCAGAAAACTATTAACGCACTACTGCATTCCAAGCCGTGCTTCAGTTCACAGTGGGTCATTTCTTATAATGAATTGCCAAATTATCAGGAGTGTTTTCTTGTCAAAAAGGAAATGGTAATGATGATGACAAAAGAACAACAACAGCATAAAACAAGTTGTATCTTGTCCTGCAGCCAACAGCAGTGCAGTGTTTCCCCCCCTCTCGCATACAGACACAGACGCACTTCTCAAGCTGATAATCAGGCATTTATTCCATAAACAATGCTGGAACTGACTTGGGATTTGCCTAACAATGTCTCATTACTAGTGTATGAGCTTCTCCTTTTTTTTCTTGAGATAATGCAATTCGTCAAGGAGAGCAGATGAGGGAGGGAGCGAGCGAGAGCGCGAGAGAACGAGGGGCGGGGGTGGAGCGAGGGGAGGAGGACAAAAACACGTATTAATTTGCACGAAATGGAATTAGCAGCGGGGAGTTAGAAGCGGCGGAGTTTCTAATTTTGCCCTTGCCCCCGTGCGCCGATGGTAAATGGAGATTTGTCACACTCCACTTGGCTGGCTCCCCGGCTTGATGAGCTGTCTCTCTTGCAGGAGCCCCACTCAATATCTTGCATTAGCCACAATGCCAGCGCTCACATCACTGCCACAGCCCCACGGAGTCGTTAGAGAGTGGGTGGAAGTGTCATCAGTTGCCACATTTCACTGGTGACACTGAATTAAAAAAGGAGGATGTAAGAGGCAAGGCAGTCAACTTGTGAGCTCTTCGTCTTCTCATCTTTCTCGCGACTATAGGACGGCTACATGGACGCTTAGATAGACGGATAGACGGATGGATGGATACATAGATGAATGACAAATAGAGTGATAGAAAGGCCTGGTGATAGAAAACCAGTTGTGATAGATATATTTCCTCTGGTGTACTGGCAATACGTTACATTGCTTGACACCGCACTAACAACCAATGAGATCACAGACAACATCACAACGAAGCAATTTCTAAGTGATTACATGGCAGGCCTTTGGGAGCGGAAAGCCCAAAATATGCACTGCAAGGTTGCTTGAGGGAGCTGAACACATAGCGTACCTTTGGTTTTCGCTATCAACAGTTGAGCAGAACAGCTAAGTGGAAACAAAACTTAAACGTACAGAGGTTCTGTGGATAAGAGAGGAGTCGATCAGGAGAAAAATAATCTGCTATTTTGATCATCAATTAATTGTAGTTTTTTTAAACTAATGATGCAAATAATCTCTTGTTCTGGCCTTTCGATTGGGCGTATCTTTGCTTCACTTCTGTGTCTTATGTACGGCCATATGGCCCGGCCCATATTTATGGATGGATAGATATACAGACAGATTGATATTCATATGCACATGGCCAAATTCCAATAAGGCAATCTGCTGGCGCCCATAGAGCAGAGAGCATGATAAACAGCATGCTGTTAAATAGGAGCACCAATCAATAACACGCACGCACGCACGCACACACACACACACACACACACACACACACACACACACACACACACACACACACACACACACACAACCCTTGGTTGAGTGCATCCAGAAGAAAATAACCTGCTAACCCCCCGCCACCCTGCAGCCCCTCCTTGTGGGACTACTTTCCACAGGGTTGAAAGGGCACAGTCAGCGATGCGGCTGATAAACACAACTGGAGCCTCTGTGGTCTCCTGCCTGTTTAGCTTCTCCCTTACACCAGATAACAAGAGCTGAATTATCCCGGCTCTGCTCAGATGAAGGGCCGCCGCCTCCCGTGCTGCCCCGGCTCCTTTGATATATCGATCAATATATCTGTGATGATGTGATCAACTGTTTTGGCAGTCCAAGGTGCACTTTTTGGAGCTGCCGTTGCCTTTCCAAATCCCTTCTTATTACTCCAGCAGATCTGCATGTAGAATATGTTTATTGATCATAGTGTGCAGATATTTCGCTCTTTGTTACTGCGCTCCTTCGCATCTGCATCCGCCCTCAAAGAAAGAAGAAAGAAAAACAGAGAGAGAAAGAAGAGGTGGAGAACAGGGGGTGGTAACGTCATTGGTGGTGGTGTCATACAGCACTTTAATTGGAAGCATCAAAAGCACAAAGAGGGAGGGAGAGTGTTTATGTTCTGGATGTATTCCTCATGTTTGCATGCCGATGGTTTGTTTATCCATTTGCCAAAGTTCCTCAAAGCCCGGGTCAGGTCAGCCTGGCTGCAAGGCCACAGACATCCCTCACTGATTAAAAGGAAGCAACTGAGACACACACACACACACACACACACACACACACACACACACACACACACACACCGCAGCGCCTGCAGCTCTTGCCTGGCGATGAGGATCCCAATGTGTCTGACAGCGAGGATGACTGCAGAGTGTGAGGGAATTAGAGGGATTAGGGGGTTATAGAGTAGCGTGATAGCCTCTGGGATGACGGAGGGATTAGCCCGATTATCTCACTCTCTCTCCCATCCAGTCAGGCCTAGTCTGCAGCGGAAAGCTGCCAGATGTGGCACCTACAGATAGAGAAGAAGGGGAGAGGAGGAAACAGCCTGAGGGAAGGAGGGAGGAGAAATGGGGGAGGGGGGGGATTGGGGGAGAAGGAGAGGTTAAGTGAGGGCAAAGGAAGGAGAGATAGTGAGTAAGGAAAGGTTATAAAGATAGCCAGTATAAAAAAAACGAATGGAGAGGGGGGGGCATCAGGGAGAGAAATGTGAGGAAATTGCGTGGGGAGTGACAGACAAGGTAATGATAGTGGAGAAAGAGAGGGAAGGAGGATGAGATAGGAGGCAGAATTCCCTGTTTGCTTGGCTTCACTCTCATTCCCTCCAGTGCACATTGACTCCCTGCTCGGCTTAATATGGGATTTCATCAAGGTGGTGCTTAGACCAGCTTTACATTTTAATTTGCGGATTTTGTTGGCAGTTTTAGTCCATACCGGGGGCTGTATATAGTAAGGCGTCTACTGTTTGTGCATTTCTAATCAGTGGGAATATGCTTCTGGGCCACTTTTCCACTGCCGTCAACTTATTGGGTGGGAACGCTGGAAAAGCTCTTTAAGCAAACACAGAAACTTCATTTAAGCATCAAACAAAACAAACCGTGTGAACCAGAAGAATCATGAGACACCAATTTTTTGTCCACCTCCATTACATTCTCACTTCATATCAGATGTAGTAATGTCTCCGCTGAAGGACATGAAGTATTTATAGTAAACTTTGCTCTGAAGCGTGAAACCCTGATGTGATTCGGATCTTTTAATGTCCAGAGGATGTTTCTGTGAAACAACCGCAGAAGACTGTGAAGAGCTGTTTCCAGCTTCAGAGTGAGTTGTCATAATTATGTGACTTTCGCTGGTGTGTTTTTCTGTCTTGTGCTGTGTTCTGCGGCGGAATTTTCTGAGATGGCCAATTTGGAGTGGGTTTAGTGTGAAAGCATTGCATTGTTGGAGATGTGTGGTACGCCAGTCACAAGAGCTGAGCTGAGCTCAGCGGAACGAATGACGGTTTCAGTTTGGTACCGTTCTGAGAGACGGCAATTAAGTTAATGCGAAACCACATTTCGTACGTCGTACCACACGCTCTTGTCTATGTAATCTGTATATCCAAAGACATTTGCGTCACTGATTGACATGGTGTTTATCACACTGTTAGCCCTTTTCCAGTGTCGGAATTTAACCCAAATATAACATATTGGCATTGTCGCGGGTTCTGCTTTTGTTTCCACGGCTCTCCGCTTGCTTCTGGTGTGAGTTCCTGGAACTAAAGTTCATCGCTGGCCAGGAGGTGGTACTGAATACAAGTTCTATGTACTTTCAAGGGTTGGCAGCAGTGCTGTTTATCATGACTGATCAAGCTAATGCCTCATCACATCACAGCCAGGAAGACAACAAACAGCAGTATTCGCTCGTTTAGTCGTGCATCCGTACTGTTGTTCTTCACTCTCTTAAACAGCACATCAAAAATGACATACTTGGTCTCGCTGTAGGATTTTTTTATTAACAAAATATCCCAGTTAATAAAAACAAGTTGAAATGCAAGAATTAAGCACATTGCAAACCCTCTTAAGGGTCCTAAAGGTTCATGTTATGGGACGCCCAAGGAAATCCAGTTGAACTGTTGGTTGTTGGGATAGCAATATGTCTGCTGGAGACAATGAGCTCATTGGGAAGTCATCTATCCTATCCTGCTGTAACAATAAGTTCATTGTGGTGAATTTACGTTAGCGGGATAATCACAAATATCGTCACCGTAAAGCTGTCGAGCTCGCTCCTGGTAGAGACGTAAAAAAACAAGCATGCAGGAATTATCATGTAAGAAGGAACCGGTTGCACAATGCTGCTCTTTAGTTTGATTTATTCATTCTTTTTTATGCAGGGGGACCTTATGATTATTAAGTGTTTGCCTGAAAAAAGGTGGATTTTAACGTTTTGTTCAACGATATAAAATACATCAGTATATACCCCTCTCGTGAAGTTTGATGCATTTAAACTTGCCAGCAGGGGGCGACTCTCCTTGTTGTACAAAGAAGTCTAATTGTTTAGAAGCCTATGAGATAAGGACTCTACTTCTCACTTGATTCGTTTCCTCAGTAAATATAAAGAAGGGTACGCTTCAGTGCGTGGCTACTGGGAGTTGCATGTGTTTTCTTACTGTCACAGTGTGTTTACACTTCATGAAGGTCAATTTGTTAATTATAATAATTTGAATAGCGTAATAATGCCTTATTTAGCGTACGGTTGTACTTAGCTCCACCTTCTCCTTTCACATCTTGGTAGCACTTTATAATAACTACAAACTTTTTAGCATTAGTAAAGCATGAATAAACACTGCATGTTGGAATAATGCTTTATAAATGATGAATTCAGTGTTTATTCATGCTTTACTAATGCTAAAAAGTGTGTAGTTATTATAAAGTGCTACCAACATCTTTAATCTGGTTCTAAAATAAAGTTTAGAATTGAGTATTGTCAAGTGTCTTCAAACTGATGGCTCTGTATTTACAAGTATTGCAAATCGTTTCTCCTTCATGCCAATTCAAAGATATACACCGCCGTGACTATTTTTAAGGCCCATTTCTTTTTGTTCTCAGCACATCTTTTGTCACAAAACCCCCGTCGTGGCTTACACAGCCTAAATATGCTGACAGGGAAACTGAACCGTTATATCTTATACAAAAGCCCACAAACCCAAAAGCCACAAGTAGCAGCCTCTCTAAACCCAGAGCTCGCTTCCTCTGCACTAAAACCATGTTTGCTTCAAACACGGACCTACCGGAATAGTTTAAGGAGGAATCTTCACTTTGCACCCTCTTCCCAGCGGTTCATAACAACTCTTAAACACAAAGTTTAAAACAAAGCGTTTAAAAAAAAATAAAAAAATCGTTCTTTTAGTTTCTCATTGTCAAAGAGCTTGTTTCAATCCGGATATCTGACGTAGGAACTGTATGGCCACATGCAGTTGTGGGTTACTGTATTCTCTGGCGGCTCACATCAACACAGGATGTGCCGACAGAGCTGCTTGAAGTTTTTTCTTTTTCTCGTAGTGAAGTGGATAGATTGTTTCCGTGCAGTTTGTTTGTGCATGTGTGTGTGCATGAGCAAGTCGCCGCGCTGTAAACAAGATTTGCTTCTGCCCTCAAACCATGGCCGACAGAGTGCTCCTGTGTGTCTGACAGCCACACACACACACACACACACAAAAGATTTCCACGGGTTATTGGGTATGGTGGGTTGTCATGGCAACTGGTGAGTGGTTGTTCACTATAATTCTTTCCCCTCTTTCTTCTCACTAAAGAAAGGAGAAGCAGCCAAACTAATCAGAAGAACTTAACTGGAACTAGTTGCGAATGGGGGGGGGGGTCTTGTTTTCTCTTTTTCCAAACATAAATAAATATAATGAGCAAAAACCATCACTGTTTTCTCTTTATTTCCGTGCTTTTATTATGTTGGGATCTCTTGACAACCAAGCACAAAAACAGTCTGACCGACTACAAATTACTTAACAGTGAGCCACCACAGTCCCATTTACATATATCTTTGGCCTTATGAATGTTTAATCTTCCAAAACAAACTTACTTTCTCAACATTGTATGAATTCGTAAGTAACAACCAGACGGAGCGGAAAGAGCAACACATTAATTTATTCTCCCTCGGTCTCAGTCGTCCCGATTCGTCTTTTCGTTTCGCCCCATTTTAACAGAAACGGAACTCATCCGTTATCTTTTGATCGGTGCATGTGCAGCGCTGTCAGAGTTGTTAAGCTAATCGAGCTGATAAGTCAGAATGGAAGCAGATGAGTTTCGCCTTATCTTCCCACAGCTTAGTGCTGCAGTTAGTCTCAGTTCAAAGTGTCGGAAAAAACGCTTTTTCACACATACACGTATGCTTGGAGAAACACATACAAATATGTCCACACACTACTTACATCTCTCATATCTGAAATGTGTGTGTGTGTGTGTGTGTGTGTGTGTGTGTGTGTGTGTGTGTGTGTGTGTGTGTGTGTGTGTGTGTGTGTGTGTGTGTGTGTGTGCCGATGCGTGTCTGTGTGTGGTCACTGATGTGTGCAGACAGCAGACGTGCTCTTCTTGTCTGGCTGACGTGGTTGGAAGCCACTGTCGACCACACGACAGAGTCTGCAAGCAAAAGCTACAAAACATCATGCATTAAACACAGTAAAAATTGTAAAATGTCGTCAACGGCTGTTTGTTGTACTGATGTGTGTGTGTTTTTTAGCAACCAGTTCATCTTTGGACATTTACTGAGTCTGGACCGTTTGTGCCGACGAGTCACGAGATCCAGCAAAACAGTGTAAATAATAATAGTGGGTTAAGGAATGAATACCTCAACCATGAATTATGAACAGTCGGTTATTTTTTATTACCAATGAACCTACTTCCCATTCATAGTATGAGACCAAAAAATTGAAAAATGTCCAAAAAAAACAATTTAATAAATTCTAAGTGATTGCTTTGTTTTGGAGAATTTTCAGATTACTAAGAATCTTGAAACAGCGATTAAAAACAACTTCTGCCTGAAAAAATAACTAATCAAGATGAGATATAGTTAAATATAGCGAGTAATTGTTGCTGCGTGAGTCAATTTTGAGCTTCCTTTTTTTATGTTTTAACAGAGACAAAGCAAGCAGAAAGATGATGAGAAAGAAAGAAAGGTGAGAGAGAGAGAGAGAGAGGTTTGGAGAAAATAGGCTACCCCTACACAATTGCATAACTGTGACCTATAATACACCGCAACCAAGACGAAGAACAAAAGTGGGATGGAAACTGTTTCAGTGTGTGTGCGCGTGTGTGTGTGTGTGTGTGTGTGTGTGTGTGTGTGTGTGTGTGTGTGTGTGTGTGTGTGTGTGTGTGTGTGTGTGTGTGTGTGTGCGGACGTGTGCACGTACACGTCTGTGGGTGTGTAGATGTGCATTGATGTGCAAGATGACACACTGTATTTCAAATGTGTAAAATAGAGCAGTGAAGGCGTGTGCGTGTGTGTGTGTGTGTGTGTGCGTGCGTGTGAGTGTGTGTGTGAGTGTGCGTGCGCGTGTGCAGTACATGAAGTACATGAAGTACACACCTGCGAGATTTAGATATATTGGTTTCCGTCCTTTTTTTGCAAACGGTGCTTCATAGAATGCATTGATAGCACATTGTTTTCGCTGCGCTGCTCGCCCACAAACCCGCTATGACAATCTCACGGCTAAGTTGTCAACATCAATGCATTAGAGAGATTGTTCATCATATTGTTTTCTGATCAAGATGGATTACTCTTCATCAAGAGCTCAGGGAGGTTTGGGATTGGCGATATGAAATCACGTTGATGTATTTGATGGAATAGTGGGGCTGAGAGATCTTAGATTGAGATCTCCGTGCCTTATTACATTTGGATGGGCTGGATCAAATTACTTTTCTTTCTTTTTTGTCAATGCACACTGAAAGAGCTGTAGGCTCGCCCCTTTTGCATTTCCTATTGTTTGTCTTGTAAAAACAGAAAAGCATTCTCGCGGGGAAAAACATTTTCATCTCTACAGGGGCCTGAAGCACCTGAGCAACATCCCCAAAACCAGCCTGCTCATCTGTTTTAAATTCCTGGAGAAGAAGAAAAAAAAATGTTCTTTTACATTTGGACTTCCCCTCCCATCCCTTTCACTTTTCTTTTTACTTCTGAGCACATTCAGACGCAGCAGCACGGAGAAAGGAGCGCAAATTGAGCCTTAAATCTAAACATGTGACATCAGAAGACAAAATGGCGGCGCAGACAGGCCCAGACCACCCACAAGCACTGTGGCTTCTCTCTAACTGAATGTGGACTGAATTAGATGCTGCCTCAAACCGTTACCCCGGAGCTTTTATTAACCACACTGGAACCAAATGCATCTGTGGCATGTTCCGACTTCTCCTTTTGACTCTATCGAGCTAGAGCTTCTGATATGAGGAAGTTGTGTGTTTCAGACCGAATTTTTTTTTTTAGAAATGAGTTTAGTTTAAGTCAGAGTGTATGTTAGAGATGTGAGGCTCACTTTGGGACTTTGTCTGTTTAGGGTGGAGCTGTGTGACACATACACTATTACAACATAGAGACAGTTTTGTATACACAACTTACTATTACCAAAGTGTGTGTGCATGTCTGTGGGCAGTGTGTGTGCGTGTGTGTGTCGACAGAGCTGTGTGTTAATGAAAGACACAATCCTGCGAACAATACACACACACACACACACACACAACATTGTTTAGGGTGAGGGAGGTAAGCTGTCTGTGCTTCCATGTCAAAAGCATTTACACACACTTGGGCGTACACACAACAAAGACAGTGGTTAAACAACTGGAACCCATCTGGACTGCACACACACACACACACACACACACACACACACACACACACACACACACACACACACACACACAAATACAATGAATTCTACTTTATGTTTGTGATCTCATTTGCATGCCATTATTTGCAGTCCAAATGTTTATCTACAAACATGATATGTGGACACATATGAATAAGATACATATATAGGGTATACTGTTGAAGGCAGAAGCATGGACACACACACATACACACACACACACACACACACGCACACACACACACACACACACACACACACACGCCCCACGCAAACACTTGCTAGCTGTAGTGGAAAATTACCGGGCTCCCATGCACGCCTGTATGGTTATGGGAGCCATGGAGAGAGGGAACGGACTATTTGTGGTGTCTTGCTGACTGGACCAAAGCAGAGCAGACCAAAGCTGCGGTGAGGCTTGAAAGTGGGAAGGAGTGAGGTGTCATTAGGCTCAAGGCCAGAGACCTCCATTTACTGTCTGTTCAGGCTCCCTCTGGTTGGCTGTGGAGCCACACAGCAGGTGGTATTTGTGCAGGACACATCTGAGGAGCTGCTCTCCACCTCAGATCACAGAGGTGAAGGACAGATGTGGGTAAAAAAAAATGGTCAGGAGTAATGCGGAGTAATTTGTTTTCTGAAAGTTTTATTTTAACGGTAACGTAATGTCTACTGGGTAATTCAGTAACACTACAGGGTTGTGTTCAGGTCGTCAGTGAGAGGTATTTAAAGTCACAACTGATACCACATGTAGTCATCCAATTTTGCTGTCAAACATAATGTCAACATGTTTAAATGTATACTTAATATGTTTTGTTATTGAAAGAAATACGGTCTTGAGTGACTTGGTCTATATGGAGCAGGAAAAGCTAATGTGGGTTGTTGTTCACAGTCTGATGCTGTTTGTCAGTTTAATTGTCTGACTTACGGATCGATAATGGGAAGATTTGATCTTCTGTTTGGAAACCAGTTATATACACCTACGTGCACAGCAAACTAATGGTATACTTAAGCAATAAGGTACTGGAGGCAGTACTGTATCGTCAATAATGTACTGTTCAAGGGTGTTGTTAGGCCCGACGTGCA
The DNA here is from genome assembly GCA_038501785.1 of Myoxocephalus aenaeus. Taxonomy (NCBI): domain Eukaryota; kingdom Metazoa; phylum Chordata; class Actinopteri; order Perciformes; family Cottidae; genus Myoxocephalus; species Myoxocephalus aenaeus. The sequence continues at coordinate 1,463,166 of JBAMJR010000151.1, read as the reverse complement.
GTATACCATTAGTTTGCTGTGCACGTATGTGTATAAACTAATTGGATACCATGCTCTCATCATTTCCCATAATGTACTGTTCAAGGCAAACCCTTGAACAGTACATTATTGTAACAGGGACCACAAATACATTATTCACCGCTGACATTCTCATCAAAAGTCATTCCCCCCAAAATATCAAAGTTTACACGAAACATGTTTGGTAACTGTCAAGCTTGAAATGACAACTAACGGTCGCGCAATTTAAATCTACCTGTTATTTTAAGTGCGCACTGATATGGAACGCTCTAAATGTAAACAGGCTGTACAGTACTTTATGGCTGAATAAAGTACACCCCGTGACTCAACCAATCAGAATGCTTGATTTGATCTACCCATATTATAATGATGAATGAATGCTGCAATTGGGATTATGAGATTTAAAAATACAAAATAAACATTTCTCCCTTTAGGTTTAGAAATTATAATTTTTTTATCGTAAATGAAAACTGCAATTTGATATCTATTGGATCTTCTTTCTTTTTCTGGAGAAGTCACATATCTTCCATCTGGTTGGTATCGTAGATGGCTCTAAATATTACAGTACCCATGAGCCGCTGCTTTGGTGAAGATGTCAGCCAGAAGCAAAAATCCCAGCTGTGTTCTTCTGTGTTTATTTTGACTGACTACATGATTAGTGCTGGTCAGCTCAGGTAATAAACACATCAGGATCCTGTCAATCATGATTTGGGTCCCTGCTCGGGATTCTAGGAACCAAGATGGCCTCCAATGTGAGCACATGCCAAGCCATATGGCCATGAGCATCTCTGTTTGGATTCTGTGGCCAACTTTTCTGAAGTTATTCCACATGTACATCATCACATATTAATACCCAAGTGTCTCGCTATACACCAGTTGTTAGAATTTGATTTGCTGCTCTTCGTCCTGAAGGCTTTGCTCTCTTCGAACAACAAACGAGCAGCAACAACAGAGTCTGCGACTGCAGTATTGATTTTAATAGCGGCAGTCGCTGCAACTGTTGTGCTGCTTGGCCTCCTTTTATGAGCAGCCGTAAAATAACAGTGAGGAGATGGCCTGGATACTTTCCATGTATTACAATCAGAATTTATAAATTGCCCCATTACCCACCTTTCCACTGGTTACTCTTGGAACATTAGCAATTATTTTCACATGGGTCACTCTCATAAAACCAATAATCTAGTGATTTAAAGCCTTGGTGGAGGAGCCGGGCTGCAGGCTTTCTGAGGCAAGAGGCCTTCGCCTTTTATACATCGATTTCAGCCTGCTATTAGAAAGGCTTTGCAGGGACAAATTGCTTCTGGGTTTGTCTAAGGAGAGAGATTGAAGGAGACAGAGGGAGTGACATCGAGAGAGAGGAGGAGGAGGAGATCATCCCAGTACAAGTGTGGGCGTCTGGTTGGGTGAAGTTATAAAAGCACGTCTTGTGACTGTGCTGGTCTGTGCGTATTGTAGCATTGTGTGTATTTAGTCTATTTGGGTCTCAACTTTCTGTTTATATTTTGTTGCTCTATTGTATTGTTTGCACATTCAGTGTGAGGCCGGCATGTAGGTCTGAAAATGCCGAGGCGGGCTGTTGCTTCCCAGTCAGTGTGTGCTTATGGAGATGGATGGCTGCAGGAGGGTGGTGGGAGCTGAGAGAGGCCTCTGCTGCACTGCAAAACCCCTGATGACCGCCCACCCACCCATCATCCCATTACTACTCCCCTGGGAGAGAAAGAGAGACAAAGTGAGAGGGAAGGCAGAGGGGATGGGAGAAAAATAATAGATAAAGTGATATAGATCTGAGGATGAAATTGATGGAGAGAGGGGTTGTGGGAAATCTGCATAGGAAAGAAAAGAGAGGGAGGATGGGAGGAGTGGGCTAGTGGATAAAAATAGAGAATGAAGACATGAGGAGAACTTAAACACTACTACAATACAGGTAAATCTGACCTCTGCTTTTAACCCATCCTAAACATTTGGAGCAGTGGGCTGCTGAAAAGCGCCGGGGAAGGATGTGGGGTTCAGTGTCTTGCTCAAGGACACTTCTACACGCGGACAGTAGGACCCCCAACCTTCTAGTTAAAGGATGACCGGCTCAACCCACTGATCCACAGCCGCAACAGCTGAGGCGGCATTCGTCAATACGTAATTTAAATGTGTACCGTAACTGGAACTTCACCGCCCACAGCCCGAGCTCTGAGGCCGGCTCGCAATCTTCAGCGTTAGTTTTGGGGTCTGGTATACCTTATAATTGACAGGTTGCTATCATGGCGTTGTCCGGTCTGGGACACGATCTTTCAATTCATGAAAGTTAATTGTAACCATTTTGGTCGCCTAAGAAAAAGGTATTAATCAGCGCTCAGTTCTACTTGACTGTACTCTCTCGTTTTATTTCTGGTTGCAAAAAGCTAAGATGGCGACGGACAAAAAACAAGATGGCGACAAACTTGAGGCTTCAGCGGTCCACAAACCAACGGGTGACGTCACGGTGACTATAGTTGAAGCTAGTTACAGTAAAATTTATTCTCCCTATTCTATGTACTGATGGGTCGTTTAATGCACTTTATAGCAATGTATTATACTTCACACGGTCAATATAACTTTGGTAAGTGGAAAAAATTATAAATAATTATAGATGTTATAAGAGTACAAATGTCTGAAAATTGTACTTGAATACAGTACTTTCCATCTCTGAGGGAGGGACGACGTGTGTGTGTGTGTGTGTGTGTGTGTGTGTGTGTGTGTGTGTGTGTGTGGGTGTGGGTGTGGGTGTGGGTGTGTCGGCTTGGACAGGCTTCTGTGACTTCCCTGACCCACCAGAGCTCCTCAGCGAACTCATTTGCACTGAGTGACAGCACTGTGTGGCATCCAGAGTACTTGGCAGGCTAGACACACACACACACACACACACACACACACACACACACACACACACACACACACACACACGCACAAACGCTCACCCCACATTTGGAGGTCATTTTTGACAAGTTACAGTCACTTCCCGCGACTTGCATGCATTTTACATGCATGTATGTGCATGTATTTGTATGTATTTTACATTTGAATAATAAAACAATTCATTATATTCATACAGACCTTCAGTTACATCAGGTCTCGACTTAGTGCAGTTTAAGTCAACGTTTGAACCCAAGGGGTTGAGCTCAGAAGTCTTCTTCATGTCTCCTTTTTTTACATAGAGGCGGAAGCAGTTGCGTGATGTGTCATCTTGAACTCCAGCATAACCCCAAACTGCTGCTCACTCAAGCTCGAAGAGAGTTGAGTCTTTTTCTGGTCCATGAAAGACGCAGGCCAATCTTCTGCTGGTGGTTATTTAAAGATAATTTGTCTATTTTTGAAACCTGGGGTCTGTCTGAACACGGGTAAAGTCTCTTAGTTGTGGGGACTCAACAATCTTGGGACTTTCTTTTTTTTTTCTTTGCCTTTAAGTGTGGGGAGCGTGCACAAACCATATACAGAGACACACATGTTCACATTAAACACGTAATGTGAAGGCACGGATGCGTGCGCATGAGAGAGAGAGAGAGAGCAAGAGAGAGAGAGAGAGAGAGAGAGAGATTAAGATAGACAGCAGTAAACACATACACACATCAGCAAACGGTTATATCTTCATACACACACACACACATAAACACACACGTTCACATGCACACAGTGTGGTCCAGCCCTTGGCTCCGAGGTCTGTAATGAAGCCTTAGTGAAGGTCTACCAAGGAGGCTGGAGCAGTCAGCCAAGTCGACGTGCGGTCTCATTCAGACAACCACCTCGCCTTCGCCAGCTACCCGGGCCGCAGTGTTCAGTCACTGGGTGGGATGGCAGGACATCTAATCCGGCAAAGCGGAGGGTGGAGGTTTTGGGGAGGACCGCGCTAGATGTGGTCGGTGTGGGACACCAACAAGGAGCGTCACTTATTTGGTGCCACAAAAGGGCAAAGGCGGCCCTTCCTGTTCTTTAGCCCGGGTCTGCTGGCTGGAGTGGAGCTCACCGCAGAGAAGACACGGTGAAAAACCCAAAGTCCACAAGGGAAACTTCACAAATCCTGTGTTTACCCGTCACATCCAGAACAACAAACACTCGGAGAATGTTTCAGAGTGGAGTGGAGACTATTAACAGATGTAGATCCCTCTCACTTTCCAATGGCGTGCCACACATCTTCACGAACACACAAACACACACAGACTCACTGTACCACTGCGGCTTCCTCCACATACACAATACTCCCACCACGATGACCCGGCGAGGCCTCCACCACGCTGGAGCATATATTTACTCCACAGCAATTTACCCTCAGGCTTAGACAGCTGATCGTTTATACCTCTGCGGGGGCACCACTCCCTGTCTGTCTGTCCGTCTGTCTGTCCATCTGTTTGTCCTCACTGACACAAAATGGCGTGAAAGGCACACACAAAAAATCATCCTGGATCAAGCCAGAAAGTAGTCAAAGGTATTTTGAGGGCACAGTGATGATTGAGATGTTTCCATGTTGAGGTTTTTTCTTTTTCTTTTATGACTTTGTTTGGCGCGGTTCAGCCTCGGGGTATGTGGTGCACGTACTTGTCCCAAACCGAGACTCATTTCAGTGCATGTCTTTCTTCGGCTTTGATTCCCACTTTTCCTCAGAGGCCTCCCCGTGAGGTTTTTGGTGAAATATTTCAATGACTAATAGATGGACTGCGATGAAATTTGATTCACACATTCATGTTCCCCTCGTGATGAATTGACTGTGACATCTATCGCCATCATCAGCAAAAAGAATTTGGGATTTGTCTAATACTTTGGTTTATGACCATATAGCTGCAAAACTAATGTAATTCCCATCAGCCTCAGATGTGCGTGTGTTAGCATGCTAAAACATACACATGATGCTTAACATCAGCATATTAACACTGTCACTGCAAGCCTTGTTTATCACGTTAATGTTAACAATTAGCTCAAAGTACTGTATAAATGTAGACTCTTTTATTTACCTTTTATTTCCTAAAGATGGCTGGAATGGAGCCTTTCTGACACGTTGACAGCCATCCTTTTTTTGTATTCTTAATGACAATATTGACGACGTTCGATTATTCACAGCAGGTCGTTTTAATGTTTACACTCATTATATCTTTGGTGTTTCTCTTGTAACGAAAGAAGCGTGACCTTAAACGGGTGCACACACACACACACACACACACACACACACACACACACACACATGTGGATTCTGTGCACATGCCTAGTTCATCCTGAAGGCTTTGACTCTGGAGGGATTTAGTGGTATTGAGCTGTCAACAAGTTATGTCTCTGAAACCTTTGCTCCCCCCCGATTCTTCTGTTCATCATCCGCGCAGCTAGATTGTATGTAACAACAGCATTGAACATGTCTGGATGTCTTATTGAAGTAATTATCCCGTCTTAACCTTTAATCTCACTAAATTCCTCTGCCTCACCATACAAGACTTCCCTGGCCGAGCTCAAAATTACGCCTGTCACATGGGAAACGGTAACAAAGTCAATTTCCTCTTTCGCTCTCCTCCTGCTCTTGAATTGCTTTGTCATTCTTTCCGTCCCTTTTTTCATTCTCTCACTGCCGAAGCCGATCGCTGCAATGGCGCGGAGGGTTGTTGCCTTTTTGTGCGCCTGTAATTGCACATTTCGTAATGACCCAAAGCAGACATAGACAAAGATAAAGGGAGCGGCGCGGAGGGGAGAGAGCGTGTCCCCGGAGTACCCTGTATTTCCAGCTTAATTGATGACAACCGCAAGTGAAGTTTGGAACCTCTCGAGCTCGATCCTGTCAACATTTCGAGGAGGCCAGACAGCATGGGCTTACCGGGATGCCGTTAAAGTAGAAAGCTATGTTTTGTCCAAATCCCTGCAGCGGTGCGGCAAGACTGTTTTATGCACATAGCAATCTGCAGGAGGCTAATTTAAAGACGCCAGTTTTCCCATAGTAAACAAAGCATTTACAGCCTGTGTGGTAGCATTCAACAAGTTTGCAGTGCATTTGATCTCAGTGCCAGTGATGATGCGTGAGATTTAAAGGGAGAGCGCTTGGAGTTATAATCAAGCGACAGGTACACAGTCTTTTATGTGTTCAGGAGACGAGGGTAGAGTTGAGAGCAACAGCAAGTGCTCGCAGCTATGAATTAAAAAGGGAGGGGGAAAAACAAAGAAATGTGTCTCCTTTGACTGCATGTTGCTTAATTCTCTTTCTGGGCTCTGGCAAGCCAAGCCCGATGTTAAGTGGCTTCTTGAGTTTACCCAGCGAGGTCAGAGGGAAAATAAAAACATCACGCGAGAGCTACAATTACAGCCCTCGAACATGACAAGCGTCTGTTTTTGTGCTTTTGACCGAGGGCCTACTTTTAATGGTCGGTTCTGGCTGCAAGATAAACAAACAGTCATGGGGTTAGCATAACCCCCGTCTGCGAGCGCGAGCCAGCCCGAGCCAGCGAGACAGCCAGAGAGGCTGAACTCCGCCGCAGCGCTCGGCAGCAACAGCAGAAGCGACGGTGGTTTTGGCGGCAGGGTAAATTATAGCATGGAGCAAAGCTGTGGTTTGTACACAGCATAATCACACACTCACTCACTTTTCCTTTCACTCTTTCTCTCTCACACACACACGCTCGGGCTACTTCTCTAGTCCTTTCTGGGGATTTGACAAAGCTGTTCAGGTCAGTCGCATTAAACGCACACACACACATACGCACACACACACACACACACACACACACACACACACACACGCGCACACACACACACACACACACACACACACACACACACACACACACACACACACACACACACACACACACACACACACAAAACGCACACGTGCAGTCACTTGGGTGGGCCCCCTGCCCACAGGTGTCTCCAGGGCAAGGCCAGCGATCCTGCTGACCTCATCAAGAGACCAGTATCCTCTTTAAATGTATGGCTTTGTGTCCTGTGGGACAATCCAAGCTAATGGGATCTCATTATTCGGAGCATGAAAAAAGAATCAGGTGACATTTACGCGTTGCATCATTCTGTATTCCCATCCAGTCGGGCCCCGAGGGGCTAATCAGAGATCAGTTCAGCCAGATTTCCTCTTAGACTCACACCCTGTTTGGAACAATGAGATAAACAGTGATGATTGCAGGGTGAACACAGTTATAATGGCACGCGTTCGGTCTGATCACATGTTGTGAATAAATGACGGATGCACCCTGTGGTCGTGGCCAGCCGCACCTTGTGTGTGTGGATAATGTGCGCGTTACACTAAGGCTAATTGTAATAACGTACATTGGCTTGAGATCATCACTTCATATCTTCTGCTGTGTGTTTTAGTAATGATGTGATTAATTTCTTTCTCTACTGAATGTTCCCTCATTATAGCGTTCAAGCCAGAGTTGGGGTCAAATGTGCCCATTAGTAGTTTTGTAGTTGATCAGTGCTCCATCCAAGTGGGATATGAACATTACTGTAAACATGATGCTAATAAACAATATTTAAATGATGTAAGAATTGATCGTCAACATTTATTACACATAACTAATTTAGCTTTTTATTTACACCAAATTGAAGGAAAAATCACATGAACATATAAAATAGCTTGTTCAAGAGTGTATAACCCTTTGTTTCACCAGGGCTTAAAAATGTTTTATTTAAATTGTACTTTTATTTACTTTCACAACCAATCTACTGAGCAGTGTTTCCAACATAATTAGATTATATTTGTGGCAGTATACAACCGTATATATAAACTGTATCCCACTAGCTAGACTGCAGATAACTGGCATTAACAGAAACTTTCCTAGAAGGCTGAAGGTTACAATAGGCTATAAAACGGAAAAGCATCGCCCAGCGTCCAAGGGTCCAAGGGTCTACTCTAATCATTAATGAATAATATGGAAAACACTGCTGTAGTTCACATCTATTTGATAATAGCTACATTATTCAGATACTTAGAACTACTTAAGTGTTATACTATTCAGTTATATGTAGTTAACTATGTAGTTTTTCTCTCAGAGTAATCATGCCAAACTGCTGGTAAGTCGTCAATATCGTCTAAATTGATCGCGTTGACAGCTCTCAGTGTCCCCTTTGACTGTTTTATCTAACAGTTACGTTAACCAGCACTATCTCACACTGTAGTTTCACAGTCTAACAGGACAAAATACTGCTGAGCTCTGACGGCCAGCAAAATGTAGTTGAATTTAATTAAAATATGGACTATGATGTAAGTATGATATTCAGACTGTTGTTTATTATCAACTTGTGTTGGCTGTCAGCATACAGGATCTAAAAATGTCATACATTTCCTCGTCATAATCGTCCATCACCTGACAGACACACAATAAAGATAGTTTATTGGAGAGAGAAATGCCAGTTTACAGACATCACAGGGTGATTCATGTTTTTTTCAGTTACTGCCAACAGATTCACTTTGTATTTTGGCTAATGTTAACTCACAACAATAACATTGATTGACTACAGCTGAAAAAATATCAAAATGAGAGGCCGGCTTAGAGCATAGATCCTGCTCTTGATGTCATGGGGGCAGTTGGGCTCAGGGAGTTTCAGGTGACATTTAATGATGGCTAAACCTGTACTCCATGCTTCATATCCTGTATGTATCCAAACGGATTTCATTTTATTCAATTAGAAAATGACAATGTAGGGTAGCAATGCAAGGCCAGACTTTGGCTACAAACATACCATTTACATAGAACGCATGTTTATTTGTGTGACGGTAGTGAAAGCAGCCAAGCCAGGATGTGCTGAGGAAACACTGCAGTTTGAGCTTTTCCTCCTCTGCGCCTCATTGACTTTGAATGTATAAACAAACTGGTCTTTGAACACATCTTCTCGTTCTTTGTACCGTGTTCACACCTGCTGCTGAGTTCCTGTAACAGATGCATCCATACTTTGGGGTCACTGTGCACAGCGGTGTGAGCTCACGGCCACATATTCACAGGCGCACTGCGCCGACACACGGAGACAGCGCTCGCAATTAACAATGCATTCACACATGATCATTATGTACATGCACACAAAGGAAAAACACAGACGTACACAAATACACACTGGCAGAAACACACCCATGCGCCCACACACCTGCTGCTCGTCCTCCTCCGCGGCCCCCTGTGTTAATGGATGGGAGTCTAATTACTACTGTCACACTGGGACTACTTTTTCCACACGTGTCTCCCAGGACATGTGTGTGTGTGTGTGTGTGTGTGTGTGTGTGTGTGTGTGTGTGTGTGTGTGTGTGTGTGTGTGTGTGTGTGTGTGTCAGGGAGTGGTGGGGGTTAGCTACTGTCAGCACAGAGCTCACACACACTGCTCATTAGCAGACTTTCTCTCTTCCTCTCCTCTTTTAGCTCACTGCTCGACGCGTTCGCACAGGAACACACTCGGCTTCACAGAAAGCCCCTGTTAACCGCGGCATGGTATTCAGATGAACATCAAAACGGGTAGTAGCAGCTTAGCTTTGCGTATACAATTGTATTCTAAGATATAGTTTATTTCCCCTCTCTCTCTCTTTTTCTTTCTCACAGAGATAGCTGAGAAAAAGAGATGATTGGTGTGCCTAAAGCAAGACGCAAAAACCAGACAGACTCACTTCCCCATTCAACCACCACAGTTCTGGTTAAAAATAACGACAAGGAACTGTGAGCTCCTGACTCCTTCTCTTGCAGCACTAATGCACACATCTGCATGCACACACACAGACACACATTGTCACAAACAGCGCTGGTGGTGGCTGAGGTATTCCGAGTGTGTTTTGACACGGCCTCGTCTGTGACGCAGCCTGTGTTGTACCATAACTGTCTCTGTACTGGAGTGACCTCCCCCACCACTTCCTCTGTTGTCTGCATGTGTTTCATCTCCCCTGTGGCTTTCAGACTCTAGGTCTAAGTGGATCACAGAGGAGCAGACAGGTCTTCAGAGGAAAGATCGCTGTCGAGAAAGCGTCTGCAGCTCACAAACAAAGGCCACCTGGCTCCGAGCAGCAGGACGGAAATGTGCTCTGCTCGGCGCTACAGTGACAAGTGAGCGCTAATAACGGCGTCCGCACTCTCGAGGCCTAATTAGCCCTTCAACTAATGTGGTGCTAATCATTCATAAATGCTGGGATTTTTATTTTTTTATGTTTATGTTCTCATTTGTCCAACCCGTTGTTGTTTATGATCCTGCGTGCAGCAGGGTAGAGGATGGAGTGGACATCTGTGTGTCTCCATTTAGCTTGTCCCCTGTTTAATGCTTTATTAATGCGGCGTTGACTAGGATCTAATATTGTGCTAATAACAAAGCTTCTCAATGATCCAGTCAAATAGGTTCGTTTGTGATCTTGATATACAGGACAAAAAAAACAACAGCACTATATTGAACCCTTTTGAAGCTGACTGTTTCCATTTCACAGGATGATTGGTCTCTGTTTTTACTCATCTTGGTTGTTTTCAGTGAAATCCTCTTTTGCACTTTACTGCTGTTGGCCCAATCAGTAATATTTCTGTCCATAAAAAAGAAGAAGATATATTCAGTCAAATTTATGTACACAATAGAAGCATTGTAGAGGGAAAATGGAGTTTCAATTGATGGATCTGAAACCCTGCTGCATTGGGAAAGCATTACTAATGTAAACAAATCTTTACGAGCATCAGGAACATGAAACAAGCAATAGATACATACGGGAAAAGTTTAGAGATTTCTTTACCGCTGTGCATTTTCAGTCACTGCAATGATCACGGTGAGCTGGAAGACGTCTTTGCTCGATTTGTGGTCGGAGAAAAGACAAACAGCCCAAACTGACCAATCACAGTTGCATTCTCCATTGTTGCTATATCTATACGTTCATCTTTAGTCCTAGCACTGAAAATCTCTCCCTTCATTCAATGATCACAGTGTCTGTGGATGGAGGCTGGTGGTGGGTTGACACTTTAGTTTGTAATGGGATGACAGACTGTGCCTTTAAATGCTTCACATTCATGTCTTCTTTGTATTATTCTCTGCTTTCCATTCACTGAGATGTGTGTGGAAAGAGCGACAGCCTTGGCACACGATTGTGTCGCCAAAAAGCACCGCATCATCTCTTAAGTATCCATCGAGTGCACATCAGCTGCCAAAGTCCCAACCTCTGGATACGACTGTCGCACAAAGCAACATTGTTTTTCCGCGTCTAAAGAATGAGAGACAGGAATTGGCGGCCGTGCCAGCAGAGTATGGATTCATCCCTGTCTGGCTGACCTCATCGGCTGCTCGCTGTTGACCAGCGATGCAGAACAAGGGGGCAGATGGAGGGTGGGCAGAGACCAGCACCCGAGTGGACCCCCGGGCGGCTCCATTGCTCAGCCAAGTCGAAAATGTGTTCTCAGATCTTTGCCTGACATGACGTCCTGTGGGGTTCGGCCTCTGCGTGTGCGCTCGGATGTGCGTGTGCGTCTGTCAGGGAGGAGAGGAAGCAGAAATTCACACTGATCAGCCTTGACTGGTGCGTGTGTGTCTGTGTGTGTCTGTGCGTGTGTGTCTGTGTTTGTTTTAAAGGGCATGGAGGTGTGTCTAACGAAGGCGATCTGATGTGCGACAGTTTTACACAGGCCTTTTACAAATGTGAGATATCAGATCTCAGGGCCATGTGCGAGCGTACGTGTGTCATCTGTTTGGAGGTGATGTGTGATTGTTCATATCGTAGGAACATTAGCGGTTACACAAGCGAAGCGTGTGGAGAATTTCACGTGTGCTTGGACTCGTGTTTGCTTGTGAAAATTGGACCACACCAAGTCAAGTGCGCTTCAAACGAGAATCGCAGAAAGGGGTCCACTATGTGGAAGAAATAGTTGTGTAGTCGGAAAATAGATTTTGTGTGTGTGTGTGTGTGCATTTTATGTCGTAGTGGAGGCAGTGAAGCCATGATTCCTCCCTGGGCCTGTTTCCAACTGGAACACTTTGTCAGATTGAGCGACCTTCGGCTGACAGGCCGAGGAGTTCACTGAACCGTGCGTGGGCGAGCATGCCGCACAGTCTGTGATTGTATGGTTAAATGCATTTGTGCGATTGTGTGCATGAATATGGGTGAATGCACGGATGTGTGAATGTGTCTGTTCGTTTATGTGTCACACATCCATTGTGTGTGTGTGTGTGTGTGTGTGTGTGTGTGTGTGTGTGTGTGTGTGTGTGTGTGTGTGTGTGTGTGTGTGTGTGTGTGTGTGTGTGTGTTGCAAATCTCCCAGGGTAACAATCCATCTTGACAGTCTGTGGAGCCCCAAAACATCACTGTCACGCCACTCTCTCACTCGGACGAGTGATGGAAGGAGTCCAGAGGGAGAGAAGAAGGGAGAGAAGGAGAGAGAGAGAGAGAGAGAGAGAGTGAGTGACAGAGAGAACGACAGATCACATTGGACTCATCAGGAAAAAGTGCTGTCACACACACTCTTCTGCACGGAGAGAGGAGTGCGCCAGTCGTCGCATAACAAAACAAACCGAGTCGGCTTCCCCCTGATCCATGGATATTGGCTTGATTGGTGGTCTCCACTCGTTTGATTTCCTCAGAGGTAAACAGCTTGCAGCCTCAAATTCCACGCTTTTCAATTGCTGTCACAAGATTAACTTGTGCATGGGAGTGATGAGAGCCACCCCCTTTTTTTTCTGCAGACACAAAACAAGTATTAGAGACCACCGTCTTTATGGCCTCCAAGGAAACGGTATATCAAATGTTATCGCTCCTTTATGTTACATGTCATTTGGTATGGCGAGAAATGTAGCTGCTCCACGGCCTTCCTCCAACTTCATCTTCTTCTTTTAATAAACAAACATCTTGAATAGATCCCATAGTGAAAGTCAGTTTAAAACAAGTATTTTATGATATGTAGAACATCCAGAACCAGGACAATTAGAGATACCAGAGTAAGATGACCAAGTTCTTAATTTAGTGATTTGGCTTGTTTGTGAATAGTAACTGTATCCTGATACATGCTGTTAGCGTGCTATAGATATATTGTCAATAATCAAATATGTTCTAGCAATCCTAGTTCAAGGATTTTGACATCATTAGGTTTTCCCTATGATTTGGTAGATAAATAACTTTACCAATACTTGGGTACCAGGTCAAAAGATTATGGTAATTGTTTATCTACAGTATCCCAGTTACAATAGGTACGATTCAGAATAGATTGATTATTGTATTGTATTGTTTTTGGTGAGTAACTTGTGGCTATTAAGATGTAATGATACATTTGCAAAAATCTGTATTCAAACGGTAACAAATGTATGTTGAAGTACATGGGATTCTTTTTTTTTTTTTTTTACTGTGGTATGAAATTGGGTATTGAGAATCATGGAATTTCACTGGTATTGGTATTGACTACTAAAGTTCTGGTATTGTCACACCCCTAGTGTTTTTTTATTGGTTTTATTGTGCGTAATATTTTAACACCTTTCGCACCTTCCAAATTAATTCATATCGGTCCTACTTTTAGGTAAAAAGTGTAAGACTGTAAAATGACAGCCCATGAGAGAATTTATGAAAGTAAATATCAACAACTGACCTTGAGATTCAACGACAGATGTATGCCTGCACTCCAGAGGAATTTAAAGTTAGTTGGCTCTTAAGGGATTCAATCATGTGAAACGCACAAAGAGCACAGATTGGCATCGAGCTGAACACTCAATTTGTGGCAGCGATGAAGCTTATGGTTCTCAAATTGATGGCTTTTGCTCTTCTGCTACATTTCATTTGTTATAGATAGGCTTCAGCTATTTACAAGGAGTGAATAGCTTGTCCTTTGAAATGGCATGAAATTGGTCTCAGAGAATCATCCTTGAAGACTATTCAGGAGTAATAGATGCTTTCCTCTTAAAGGGAGATGAATACAAATACATCGCCAGTGTCCCGGTGTTGAATGCTTGTCTGTCGTGATAGTTGATTCAAAAGCATCCCATCTTTTCTGCTTTTTGTGGTATTTCTACTAAATGGATAGTTAACGTTTTAAAGAGGAAAGATGAAGAGTATTGTGATTTTCACATATTTCTGTCTCTATTTTTGAATGCTTTTTAGTCGCCTAGCAGCTAGGCTCTAGGGACGGAAATGTGTGTTGGTTGGCTGGTCAAACCAACAATTATGAGATGGATTGCCATGACATTCTGCACGGACATTCATGGTCCCCAGAGGATGAGGCCTACTGACTTTGGTGGTCCCTTGGCAACACCATCAGGTCGACATCTTTTTTTTAAATTTTTTTAAATGCTTTGACAACTGTTGGATGGATTGCCATGAAATATAGTGCAGGCGTTTCAACTTACACCATCATTAGGTCAAAACCTACTTTACTATACTTTATTTTATGACAGAATACCTGCAAAAATAATGACCTCCCCATCAGCCCAGCTGTTGTTTTTATTTCCTGCTAATTATCAAACGTTAACATTACTACTAGTAAGACTTAAAACTCAGGATGACAGGAGAACCGATCGATGCCAGAAATGTGAAAAAGTGACACTTGTTTCTCTGCAGTACCCCAGGTATAATCAGGGCTCCAAACTGGCCTCCCTAGTCTATAGTTTGGTGGAATATTGTGCTGATATTAGTTTCCACTTCTGTGCATTGCCTTATGTAGGAGCCCCCAGACAGCTGTGAAACTATGGTGACACCTGTGCAGATCTCATTAAGATGTCCAGCGGGGAAGCTGCTCGCTCAGCCTTGGCAACAGGGCTAAGTACTGCAGCTCTCAAAGGAAACCAAATTATAGTATCGGAGAGTACATCTGAGGGGAAGTTAGCAACATGCACTGCTTTAGCTCTCAGAGCCGAAAGCCTCAGCATTTCTAACGCGCTGAGATTGCGTCCCATCATTGATTGTCCATAAACTGCCCAAGGATTTGACAAAATCCAGCCGCACTCGCAAATATCAACTTGTATTGTAGATTTAAGTTTATATTTCCCAAATGTGATGTTTGGCTGGGTCCACCCAGCGCGGTGCCAGCAAATGTGATCTTAGTCCTCGTTGCAGAGTAATGATTTACAAAATTGCACAGGGTAAACTTTCATGACTTCATTTCCTCTCCCGGTGCGTTGTCACTCAGCTGTAAATGTAATCAGTCGCTTGTCCAATTACGTTCAAACCCCGGCCCGTCAGCGCTGTTCTGAAAAGCAGGACTGCGGTTAACTGAGACAGTGAAGACTCTTGGCTTGTTCGCCTTGTCAGCTGCTGCTTTTAATCAAACTATCTTCTGAATAATATGCGTTTCTTCATCCAATCCTTTTGTGCACTGGCTGCTTGAGGCGCACTTGGAAAAATCTCCTTGATACCCGTGGCTTTTTCAACCTCTGCTCAAAATGTGGTGCACAGATGGTCAGCGTTGGCCCAGAAGCAGCTTTGAAAGTTTTTATTGGTCCAGACGTTTAATTGAAATGCAACAAGTTGGAGGAATAAAAGCAAACGTGTGGGAGCACAGCTTGACGCCGAGTGAATCTTCATATACAGTCAATTCATGTCATTAGCCAGAGGAATAAATCAAAGTTTTGTTTCCAGCTTTAATGGCTTTGTGTTTGTTTGGTGTGTGGCAGCGTCGCAGTGGGGCTGCTTTACAGAAATCTCACGGCACGAGCACCTAATTAAAGCATTGTGCGGGAAAAGCGTATTTGAGATCTTCATCAGCGTAGACAAGCGAGAAAATTGCCATCACGTGCAGTGATTTATTAGTTTCATTAATTTATGTTGATTTGCTTAATCACTCTCTGAGTGTCAGGCTCAGATCACATCAAGATGTTTACAGCCCTGGCACTCAGCAAAGAGAGGTGTTATAACACTGACGCCAGATAATTAAATTGGAGTGCAGGATGTGTAATGGGGTTAAATTGGAAGCAGAGACTACAATCAATATTTTATCACTTAGGATTTGGTAGAGAAGGCATCTTGCATTGATCCTAATGCGTGACATACCACCATTATCTTTTGACTGGCCGATTATGTGGGTGCGAAGACTTGAGGAAGGCCACGTCCTCCTCTTCCTCTCCACGTCGAGACACAGAATCCCGCCTTCAATATTGATTAAACGCATTTCGCGTTAATGTATTTACTCCCGTCTGTCTGCGCTTTCCACTCATAACCGCCAACGTGGAAGCTGAAAAGGAGACGCTGTTCTTACAAGAAGCACGGGTATTTTTAACAAGGCCCCCTGTGTCAGTTGCCAAGCATTGAAGGGCTCTTGTGAAGTCTTGTGCCTGGAGGGGCGTTTGGTTGTATCTCTGTGTGGCAATAACAAGAAGAGGAACAGTGGAGGAGCCAAAGGGGGATTAGTTTTTTTTTTTCAGCAAGGTTGTGGAACTGACACTTAGAAATGTATCACAGGAGAGCCTCCAGAGACAGATAGCCTTTTGTTTTTGGCACTATAGGCAGATGTGGAATGAATCAGCATAGGAATACTGTACCTTCACTCACGAGGGTGCCACTAGGAGGTTTTTCCGGCCCCTTGACAAGAGCTCAACAACAGCTCTGACATAATAAATAGTGGTTCCTGGTATGTTCCAGCTCCAGGTTCCCTTCGACTTGTAAGGTTTCATCTGGCCGGCAGCATACCGGAATTCAAATGAGCCAATATAGCAAAGGACATCTATAGAAAGTTAGGAGGAGAAGATGTGTTCATATTTTCAGTCTAAAATCAATTTATTGATTAATTAATGTCTCGAACTAGTGGAAAAAAATTCCCAGAGCCAAAGTGAAGGAATTCAAATGAATTGATTTCTCTTAATAACCTTCAAAAACCCGAAGAGATTCAATTTACGACCATAAAACAAAGAAAAGCAGGACAAATCTTCACATTTTAGAGTCTGAAACTACGTATATTCAGATTCAGATTCAGATTCAACTTTATTGTCATTGCACAGAGTACAAGTACTGGGACAACGAAATGTAGTTTAGCATCTGACCAGAGTGCAAAAGAGAAGCAGTAAAAGTGTAGTGCAATGTGGTGGATAAATACAAATTAAGACAGTATAAACAGTATGGACAGTATATACAGTGGATATGAATGCAGATATATACAGTATAATTGTTGCAGATGATTTTTTTTCTGACGATCAGCTACTCAACTAATCTATTAAACTGTAATCTAAAGTAAATCTCATTTGTAACTGACCTCCAAAACGACACACACACTGATCAGACACACTATGATTACGTTTTGGTTATCTTTCAGTAAAACGAGAGAAAAACCGTGGTTGAGGTTAGGGAGCGATCGAGCACTTTGCCCCTGGAGGCTTTCTGAGTGTCAAAGGATAGATTTTAAAAATCCTATTGCTTGTCTATAAAGCACAAAATGGTCTCGGGCCTATATATGTTAGACACCTCAAGTCATCTGGGACAGGGTTACTGAGTGTTCAGGGAGAAAACCAAATAAAGGGAGGCAGCTTTAAGTTACCACGCTCCCCACCTGTTGAACAGGCTTCCTGAATATCTGAGGTCTGCTGAAGCCATTCATCTTACTTAAATCATTGCTTAAAACACTATTGTTTACTGTGGCTTCCCAGTAAATTCCATACATAACTTGTTATTGCCTTTTTGTTTTAGTTGTAATTGTCTTTCAAAGGGAACTTTTTATGTTTTCTTAATGTCTCATGTTTGACATATTGATTATATTTCTATGCTCCTTAAAAGCACTTTAAATTGTGTCTGATTTGTGCTCTATGGAAAGAATTGCCTCGCTTTACCTTGAATGGAAACAGATGTTTGTTTGTTTTCGAGGGCATTTAGTGAAAAACTGATTGGACTGATTGGTCTTTTTCTTTTCTTTGGAGGACAGTTTAATTTAGTTGTTCAAGCGTTGAAGCGTTGTTTCTTCCCCACACTGCTGCAGAGGCGGCTCGTCTTCAGCTCTACCCGCGTCTTCAGCTAGCTACTTAAAGCGTGATCGCAGTTCTTTAATCTCATTAACTGCGATCTGTGGGAGCACATTTAAATGACTTTGACGCAGATGATTTATTGTTTATTGTTAAATGTTTATTGTTAAATGTTAAATGTTATGCACCTCCCGACAGGACAAATTCCTTGTATGTGAAAACATACATGGCAATAAATGGTTCTGATTCTGATTCTGATGTGGTTTAATGCACATTTCATTGTTGTAACTGCTGTTTGGCAGCAAAGCAAAATCTCCCCGCTCCAACTGCCACCTCTTTATTCAGACTTAAACTATGACCTTTGGTATGTGGCACTATATAAATATATATATATATATATATATATATATATATGTGTTTCATGAGAGTCTTTATGAGCCATTTTTAGCCACAACAGCTGCTTTGTCTGTCTGTCGGCCGGTCGGTCGATGCACCACTTTGGTCCAGATGAACAACTGTGAAATGAATCTCCGTGAAATCTTGTGCAGACGTTCATGTTGCCCAGAGGATAAATCCTAAAGACTTTGGTGATCCCTGGACTTAAAGCGCCGTCCGCATGTTGACATTTAGTTTGTTTGCTTATAGTGAAATGTCTTGACAGCTATTGGATGTGTTGCCATGAAGTTTGGTACCGAGATGTATCTCCATACCTTTTCATCCAGTGCCACCATCTAAACAAACTGTTAATTGGCTCAGTGTTGAATGTTTATGACCGTACACCTACAAGATGAATAACATTCCCATCAGCCCCATCGGTACTTTGTGTGAAGTGCAAATGTTAGCATGTTACGTTAAATACACTAAACCGATATGGTGAACATGATAAACATTATAACCGCAGAAGCATCAGCAAACTGACTCCGTCTTTGTGAGCATGTTGCCAATCATGCTGCCGTTAGCATTGAGCCCAAAGCCTTCTGCCCAAACACAGCCTCACAGAGCCCGGCACTTCGACTTGTTATTCAGTATTTATAAAGACACTTCTACAGTGCTTATCTTCTGCATATTATAAAGACATCAGCTGCCAACGCCACTTAGAAACAGCCTGACCCTGGATGAGGTGTGTGAGGCTCTTTGAATGAGAGACGTCTGTTGTTTAAGAGGCACTTCAGTCAGTTTCTAAAACACATTTGTGAGTGATGTTACAAAGACCATGAATTAAAGTACATACTCCTGTAGGTGCTAAAGCTCCACATCGTGACCCCTGAGAGGCTGTTGATCACGTTTCGTAACAATCTCATCTTCTCGGGCCCGGAGGATGGAACTGAAGGAGTTGCTCTGTCGTTCACTAACAACCACTTGAACCGCGCTACCAAGGAGACCCAGGTACTCCCCAAATCCCAATTAATGAGAGAAAGGCTTAAAGAGGGTGTTCTTGACTCTGGCGGTGACAGCTTAATTGTAATTTTGGTGAGGCCCCTCTGGCAACAATGTTCTCTACTTGACAGCTCTTTGCTGCTGATTGAACTGAAAGCCCTCTTTTGCATATTCATGTCGTTACAACTGAACACAGTGCAACGTTGGAGCATATAACCATATGCGAGTGTGTATTTTCTAGGCAAGGAACCATTATGCATCTAATCAACATGCATCCACGGTGAATAATCAACATCAATGTGTTCGTACAGATGACAGTGACATGAACGTGATGCTGCGTTTTAGTCAAATGTGATTAGTCCTCCGGAATACAACAATGCTCAATGAACATGCGCTAATAAAAGGCACACTGAGACATAATCGCTTTATAAAAATAAGGGTCTATCATGTTGAAGTCACGGGGAAACGACAATGAGCGTCTTTAGCTTCTGTACTGTGACGTATTTCACATTGAAACAGAATATTTGAGCAGTTTACAGTTACAAGAAGGCTTTTATAATCAAATCCTTGGCATTTGATTGGATCGCTAAAAAGTGAAAGTTACAGTTTACCGCGATACGGAGCGACCTTTCCCCAAATTTACTACTGTGATAACGTGGATCAGTCATGTGATGGTCATACTTACTTTTATACCAATCTGGTTCATCATATATGATGAATATGATATATATATATATATATATATATATATATATATATATATATATGCAACTTGGATGTTTCTCGATACATGCAGTGCTGCTGGGTAATGGTTGACAGATCGTGGGGTTTTTAAAGGCTGATAATAATAACAATAGTTTGGACCAGGAAAAAGACGATAGCCGATTAAACGGCAGATAACGGTAGTTAATCACATGCACACAGATATTTTCTACCATGTTGGATCAGGTACGACCCGTAGTTGGGCTCGGCTTGCACCTATGGCCAAATTATAAATACCATGCTTGCTCACTAAACAGATGCAGTTCAAGTCTTCCGTCTAATGCATACATGAATGCTATACTATAACCAGCAACCTTATCATGCTCATATTTTATGAATAAAGCTTTTTCAAAGTTAACTTTCATTGAAATTCCTCTCAGGTACACATGGACTTCACGGAGCCTGAATATAAAACGGTGATGATTTGTAAAACATCCTATTGGCCTCTACGGCCGAGTATAGAAAGAGCATGAATAGATACAGTATGTACATGGAGCAGGAGCAGCTTGTTCTACATAGTGGCAGACTGGCTTTCACATTGTGTGATAAATAGTATTTATCTACAGGACCACAACTTAGTCACACAAACATATTTAATTATTGGGTGCAGTCATGACGTTGTCTTAAATCTTTTGTTTGTTTTTATTTTTTACCAAACTCGGACAACTAATTTGCCATAATTTCCTCTAGTACGTGTTTTGTCTCCATTCACCTTCATCCTGTGTATCTCCTCTTCGAATGCAACATGACGTTATAGTGTTGCTCCAGTATTGTTGCATCAACTCCGTTTGTTGTGGGAGATCTGGTCATTATGCATGAAAGGCTGTTCCTGCATTAGCGTCGCTGCTGTTGCTCAGAAGAGCATATTGGTGCAGCATCCCTGACTTCAGATCAGCCTAGATGGACCATTACCGTCAAATGATGCACACAGGAGCAAAAAAAGGCAGCAAGGTGCATTAACAGCGGTCCTTTTGATGTTTGTAGGCGCATAGTCGTCCTTTTATGAAGTGCACTATATCTCGCATGATTCCCTCTCCTTATTAACATATTATTAGCTTTGAAAAGACTGGAGCTAAATGCATTTGTCTGCATGAATAATGCAAGTAAGAGACATGTCGTCTTCCGCGTTTCTTTTTCCAGCGTGCACCGTTCCTCTCTGAAGTAGACGTCCCTAAAAGCCTTTCCTGGGAGAGTGCAGTGAGGTGGACGGCTAAGCAGAACAAAAGGTTATTTTGTTGAAAGAGGCAGAGTGGTCACAAATTATGAACAACTCATTACACTGAGGTGGCACTTTGTAGAGCAGCGAACATAATCAAACATCGAGGATGGATCTCTGGCGGAATGTTGGAAGGTGCTAATAGCTCTCTGACAGTGACAAAATGAATTACATTAAATTTCCCTGAAGACCAAAAACTAATTTATACTTTAATGCTTTTCATGTTTAAGATAATTTTGTATGGCGTTTCTGCTCTGTTAGATACAGTACTTCAAAACTTTAGAAAACTTTTTTTTAACTAACCTTGTCTCCCAAAATATATATATACTTTTCAAGTATGCTTAATCGCTATGTTTACTGGCCAAGTAGTAGTAAAGTATTACGTTCTCATAGTAATTTCTGGTATTTATAAAACACAATCCTTCTACACTGGAGTGTGTCCTGTTCCCCCATGTTGAGGTTATGGACAGATTGTGGTTGTGGTTAAATACTAAAAAGTATAAACTCGTCCTGTCTTGTGTCTGTCACCATAAACTTTTCAATATTTAAACAAGACCTGTATCTTTGCCTTTAGTTGCCTAAACATAACCCTAAAGACTCTTTACCTTTAGTTGTGTTTTGTGGATATTGTCGGAAAAATTTAAATGAAGACGCCACTTATGCAAATTTGTTCAATAGAAATGTTTTCGTATTCCAGATAAAACCTCAATTTGAGGAGGTGTTATGTTTCTTTCAAAAAACATACAGTTTGGAGTAAATAAAATGTATTTAAGTAGTTGATTTTATGTGCATATCTTTGTTTTAAAATGTATTGATTTAAAATAAGAAAAAGCAAATGGATTTCACCTGTATTGAAGGAATAGTTTGACATTATGGCAATAGCTTTTACGAGAGTCCAATGAGAAGTATGGAGGGTCTAAAAGACTCAGTGGAAGTCAATTAACTGAGCAATTAGACACAGTGACATATAAGATGCAAACAAATTAATTAATGTGGTTTTTAAGTGTTTCTTCTCTTGATTAGTTTTGGTTTGGCACTCGTGATGCGCTTGTATCCAGAGCACCTTACTGAGCTGTGGTGGTTGTGGTGGCAGTAACACAGGGAAGATGAAAAACAGCCAAGAAAACTATATTTAAAAAAAAAAAACACATCATGTCAGAGTGTTGTCAGAGTCGTCATGGAGCTTCATCATTCAGTTTCCTCTTGCGGGGCGCTGGGGCGAAGCGGCGTAACCCTGCTCCGGTGTCTCGGATAAAGTTATCAGCTGTTTGGATGCTATGGTGTTAAAGAGAGCTCCTGTGTGGGCCAGCACATGTTTCCCTGGTGGCATCATCAAATCCCCTCGGCTAGACTCCCCACTTCGCTTAATATCCCTTGTCAACAACTGCTTTGGGTTCAGTTCTCGCCACTGGTATTTTAATCAGTCACTATTATGGGCTAAACAGCTACACTGGCCCTGAGGCCAGCTGCTGGGCATGTTGGGATGTGTTTGGACATCTGCCTGCATTGCGATGGCCTGCCAGCACGGGGGCAGCGCAATTTGATAGACCTGTGACGAACAAACACACACATTTACACACAGACACGTAAACATTTCAAAGTGCTTCCTCCAATTTAAAATGTCACGTGTCGTTAATGGCGTGCCTTTTTTTTTTTTTTTTCTTTCTGTTGGCTCGGCTGAAGTGTGTTGCCGCATTTTGGTCACGGTCACGGTCACGGGTGCCCTGGCCGATCAGCCGCATGCCGTTAACACGACTCTTTAAGCGCAGATCAGAAGAGCCGATCGGATGACGCATGGATTCTGAAATGAAACATTTATAATACTCTTCAGTCTTCAGTCTTGAGAACGACACAGCCTTGGACTTGGTGCGAGTCCAGCTCACGATGGATTCCGAAAGGAGGCGGACGGCCATGTTAAATTAACCCATAGACTGCCATGCCCAGCAGGCCAAAACTGTAATGTTTATTCGTTGACATCCCCAACTTAACTACGGCCCCCTCAAATGCACGCAAACATTTGCATGCAGGCTCCTGCAAAAATCCACACTCTTTTATTGCAGTTGCAAGTTACTTTGCTTGACAACGTCGAAACAACCAATCACAGGGAGGAAGTTATTTCTGACCCAACGAGACAGCCCCTTTCCCAAATTAGTCACTGCGAGGTTGCCTGAGCACTCACTCTAAATAAACGTTTGTATGGACACATAAAGCTTAGCATTCATCAACAAATATTTAACTGCACGTTGATGGTGAGGCAACGTGTCGTCTGACACTGGACCGTTTACTGTTAACTGAACCGAAAAAAACCTGACGGGAAGATGGAAAATCGCATGAAGCATCAGCATCTAATAACAGCATGCAAAGTGCAAGAACACAGTCTCAAACACCAGCAATTAGACCCGTCCCCGGGAGCGAGTATCCTGTGTGTATATATATATATATATATATATATATATATATATATATATATATATATAAATAATACCAGATACATGGGTCCAGTAGGTCAAACAAGCATGATTTTAACTGATGAATGGAACTGATCTGAGAGCTGTCAACATTTAATGTTTAATTTATGAAGGATTTAGTCTGACAAGCTTTTTGTTAATTTCAATATGTTCAATTTATTTGATTAACCTCTTCATGCAGCTCAAATAACTCCTAATAATAACTTCTGAATCCCCTAACGGTGAAACGTTGAGCTTCAAGGAAAAATAAATGTATATATTGTGATGCGAGAGAGCCGTTTCCTCTGTCTGACAAGAGAGCGAAAGACAGAAAGTGATGGGTCGTGGGCAGCGTGCCCGCCTCGGCGATAAGTGGACCACTGCAGAGCTCCGAGTGTGGAGAAACCTGATATCAGGACGGCAGCACTCAGCACGCTGGAGGTGAGGCACAGACGGAGGGAGGGCGTAACACTGACAACAGCATTGCTTTTAAGTGGACAGCTTGAAGATATTAACACGAGATGCTGCTTGGACGTGTGAGTGTGAGTTAATGACACGTCAAGCACAAGTGGCACCGAGAGGAGATCAGCGAGCAGAGGTGTAACTCTGTCACATATTTCCTTTTTTTTTGTACCGTGTGAACGATATTCGTGTCAAATCCTGTCTCTCAGAAAACACAAACCCTGTTTGCGGGTTTATCTCACGGTTACTTGCCGTTCTGAGTCGTAGGCCACACAGCTTCTTTAAAACCACGTTTTTGGTTTCGATGAACCAGAGTTTGGACACTCCCTGTGTGGCACTTCCTTCATAGGTGCGTTTGACTGTAAGCTCACATCCTCATGTTAACAAACACTCAGTGACAGATTCTCAGATTCCAGACCCCTGAATCATCTCACACATTTCATATTTTGACCACGGTGACTCAAAGGCCTGGTATTCACGAAATAACTTTGGAAGTTGGCTGGCTGATTCTTGGCGTGGACTCTTGTTTAACTTTGTGGTCATCTTCTCGTCATCCTTATCTTTTACTTTCCTTTCCCTCTGTAAGGTGTCTATCTGGTTCAATAAGCGGTGTATTTCTTTTACATTTTAAACTTACTTGTGTTTTCTGAAATGTTATGCTACTCTAACAGTACGCCAGCTGGTGCCATGTTGACTACTTCTGTTTTTGTTTTTTTTCTGATTTCTGGAGTCCACTTATCAGTAAATACTTTTTAATTCCTTCTCAAGTCATTATTTTGATGACTACTTTTACTTCTATTTGTGTACTTTTTTTGTGTGCAAAGTAACAGTACTTTTACATTTTTCGGCTACTCTATCCACCACTGCCGAGTTTATTTCCAGTTACAGTGGATGAGAAGACCTCAGCTGACAGAAAGTAAACACGGACCCAAAATGTTGCCTCGCAGCACAATTCTGTTCGGAAAATTCTAAACGCAGCGTTTCAGACCGAGAGGGAATACAGGTATATCCAGTCAGACAGTATGAGAAAAATATGGTTTTTAGAACATGAAAGCACGTGAACATGTTTTAGTAGAAACCTGGAAATATGAACCTGGAAGTTAGCACAAAATTTCTCTTTTGATAAGAAATCCGTCAACATCAGCTTGGTGTGATGCTGTACTTCCCCGTTCCAGTTCCTTGAAGACAATATGATAGGTTCTGAACGTATTGCAGTGGGTGGAGCTGGGTAATTAGAGCTATTGATCTGGCTAAATGATTGCCTTCGCAGCGTGCTGAAGGGCATGTGCTCAGCAAGCCCCGGTGTTATCTGATGACCCACAAAATCGATGGCCTGGCTGCAATCTCCCAGGTGATTTACCTCATTCCATTAATCTCACAAGGCTGAGTGGGTCCACATGCACGAGAAACACCGCACACAAGGCCACGCACAGCATTGCGTACTCTCAATAAGCATACATAAATGCTACACAATTCCCGTTTGAAGTATTCATGCAAAAATGCAAAAAGTGCAAAAATCTCATCTTGCCCACAGTCCTGAGGCACTGCGTGGAGGGGCTTGTTTCCCTTGGAAACCATATTTTGCTCTGGTCCATAATGGATTCTGGTTGCCCGCCGAGTGACTGATGAAAAAAAGATCATTACATAGAGAAGACATTTGAAATGTCACCAAGATGTCAGGCTGCTCTCACATACTTGTAGACACCCCTTGTTTCTAATATAATGTTTACGTTGAGACAAGTGCACGCAGTTGAGCGCAAACCCGCCAATAATGAACAATTTCAAAGCTTAAAAGAAAACCGATTATCAAACCGTGTCAAATTTACTCTGAACCACAATATCTCAATATAAGAATTTGGTCACAATATGAAGAGCGCTAAGATTTAAGCTCTATGGTCCTCTAAGCCCAACAGCGTCTCCGTACCAGTTTATATAATATGAATAATTAGCAACCAGATGTGAAGCCGGACGTATTACATTTTCTGTCAACATAATGAGGAAATGTTGTTAATTAACATCCAGCTTTTCATAGTGATCACTGCAACTCTAAATCTATGGACATTTTAATGATGTTTTTTTAACTTTCCATAGGTTAATAATACAATTTTATGAACTAAAGGTTTGATCATCTTAAAACTAGGGAAAGATTGTGTTCTGGTTTACCACAGGAAGTGTCCATATACATACATACATACATACATACATACATACATACATATATATAGCAGACGTGTCATCATTCACTTGGTAAAGGCAAAGTGGGCGTCGCCGTCATTACCAGGTTCCCTTTCGCTCTCCAGCTGAAAGACAGGATGAGGTCACTGTGTTGACCTGCTTCTTACAGCAGCCACTTGGACGGTAATCACAAAAAATAACACCAACGCACTAAAGAGCGTTATGCCGGGCCGGCCTGTGGACCCGGTCACGATGAGTGCCGACTAAATGAGCTCATTAATCACAGACGGCACCGGAGGCAGCGCTATCCTCAATTCATTAATGCTCGGCATCAGTCTGAAAAACACAAAAAAACAATCATGGATTTGGTATCAACAACTGTGAACTCCAAAATTGACGCTTTGTGTACAACAAATACTCAAAATTAGTCCTGATTATTATGTTCCAGGACGGTAGAGTCACAGAATACAACAACACTCCATGTGAGCTGGTTTTACGACTACAAATCAAACAAATCAAATATGATTATTTTCATTATTTTAGCTTTTCAACCTTTAAACAATGTAATAATTATCTTTGCGTCGACACCAGTTGTAGGTGGTTACTGACTCATAGGGTGTGTGTAAATAATACATCTTTTACCTTTTTCCATGTACGAGCTGGAATAAGGCAGCCGTTCTGCTCCGAGTGTTAACATCTCCAAGCTTCGCAAAAGACGGGAACAAAAGGAAAATTTGTCAAGGCACTTGGAGGAGCCTCGCGTCTTTTCCCACTGTTTCACTCATGTTTACCTTTCGCACCGGAATGAATTGCCCTGATAGACAGCTGTGTGTTTAAAAAGCTTACTTGTCACAGGTTTTCTTTGCGGAGGATCGAGCCCTCTTTCAAGGAGGGATTACAGAAAATCACCAGATGGGAATTGAAAACAGGAAATTCCTCAACATCTTCCATGTATTTCATATTCAGTTCTGCGTAACTCAGCTCACTCCATTAATGAATAAAATACAACTTGGAGAATATGTTGTACTCTTACTGCTGCTGGATTACCTGTTCGGCTTTGACAATGCTACGTAGGCACGATGAAAATGCTTGGGTTCAACTCCTCTATTTCTTCTCCAAACATGCATGTGCGTAGGCCTTTGCACACACACACACTGTATATACACTAGCCGACGAGGCAAACAAATACATGGACTTTAGCCAAGAAAAGCCTTCACCTTTTTTGTTCCGACACCGCTCATGTCTGTTTGTCTCTTTTGATGAAGCCCTTTCATCTTGTTTGCATTGATTACAGGCTGACGAGTCACAGTGATACACTTCGGGGCCCTATTCATGTCTGCTGCCCCCGTGACACACACTGGGTCCATTGTGGCGAGGAATGTCTCCTTTCATGGCCTGAACCCGCCTGTGAAAGCATGTCAATAATCCCCAGGCAGTGGGTGCTTCACAATGCCGCCGCGACCATCCCACCAACCGGGCCGCGGTGGAAACGGGCCCCATTTTGCACTCCTCCGAGGAGAAAAAAAAAATGACTGCGATGGCTGTTGAATGGATGAAGTAATTAATCTGATGGATGCTGATAATCAAACAACGTCACAAAAGGTGAGACTACTTACGAGAGAAGAAAAAAGCGCTAATCAACGTTAAGCCTTTGAAGCAGTATGCAATCCCTCTTCATTTACAGCCCTCTCACACACACACCACCCCAAATATGTTGAGAACAGCTTTATTGCTCCGCACAGCCCCTCCTTGTTTTCACACTGCAGGCCTCCAGGAGGCGAGTGGACATGGTTTCTCCACTCAGGAAGTATCACGAGCCTTGTATACAGCAGAAGCAGGAACAAGAATCGGTTCGCTATAGAAGCTGTGGTTTTGGTACCGAAGGAGCTGTTTGAGCAGAGAATGCGATACCATAAGCAGAATAAATGGGATTTGAGTCTTCAGTGGCCACTAAAGTCATTGAAAATACACATCAGGTATATTTATTTTGGGGCGGGTGTGAGCTGGTGTGTGGGGCTGAAAGAGGTTGAAAGAATCCATTGGCCGAGCCCTCGTCGAGATGGGAGTGAAAAGAGCCAATCGTTGATCGGTAAAGAATTAAAACCACCTCTGCAAATAGCTCCAATATTTGTGTAGTGCCTCAGAGTGGGAGATTCACAGCGTCTGGGTTTCCAGTGCAAATAAACAGTGCAGAGGTCTACAAGGGTGGACTGGCCCCCCTTATCCCAGAGGTGAAGCCCCCTTCTTTGTTGCTGCCTAATCCGGGCCACTCTCTATTGAGTGGGATGAAAAGTGGATCTGTGTGTGTGTGTGTTTTGTGTGTGTGCGTGTGTGTGTGGGTGAGAGAGAGAAACATAATCACAGTCCTGAATGTGTGAGATGAAGCTGTATGATAATGTGTGTTTGTATGTGGTTCTTGAATCAGAGTCTCGGGGCCCGTGAAGACCGCCGCTGTGTTTGCCGGTTCCCAGATAACCCACATCCTTACACTGCACCTACACATAGCAATCCCAGGGTCCTCAGCGCAGAGCAAACGGACAAATATCTGCACAATTGACCAGCAATGCGGCATAAATCCACAGTACCCGCCCACTTGAGATACGATGAATAGAAGATGATGTTGAAATGTCAGCAGTTGATTTTGGGCAGCGTTAAAAACAGTCGGACGGCATACTTGACGTACAAAATACACAACATAGTATTCATCACAGGTCTTACCCACAGAGATCTGAACTGGGAAGATGTCTGAATTATATTCAGACTTCTTCGGTCGGGTAGTATCTCCATTAGGTCGCCACAGGTCTCAGGTTTGTGTGTCAATATCTCGAAAACCAAAATGTATCAAAGTGAGCGAACTATAACATCGCTGGAGGAAAATGTGGCGTTTGATGAGAGCTGGAGCGTGTGAACTGTGACATGTCGAGGAAAATGACACATATTGCTTCTGTTTTTCGGCCGGCAGCAGCTCGTTAACTGGTGACGCATCACACTGCCTGTGTTGTTCTCTTTGAGGGTCGTTCTGGTATCAGTATCCCCAAATCTCTTTGGACTGGGTCTGTCTGTTCTTGGGTCCCTTTCAGATCTGCTCTCTTATTATTATTATTTTTAATGAACTAATGCGGCCAAGTTCCGGTAGCTTTCCACAAGTTCATTTGGGACTTTGGACATTTTTTGATTGGTGGATTTTACTTTGAGGGCATTAGAGGATATTCTGCTCTGGTTTTATTCAGTTATGTTAAAATGACAAGATAGACGCGCATGTTTTTAGTGTTACTATTGCAAAATGTCGGAAAGCCAGATGAAATGTGCGAGTCTGAAACCTGTAGAGAGTATAGAGCATATAGAGAGTATAGAGCGGCAAGAGCCGCTCTGAGAAGTCGTTCATCGTTTATAAACCTGACACAAACTTCCCAAAACCTTCTCAACGCCATTTTTGTGTATAGTGACACGATAATTAGTGGGTTGAACTAGTGCCTTGGCAAGTGACTTACAAGTGATCATAAAATACTTAGTAATTTACTCCCTCTTTTTAAACGTGGCGGCATCCCATATTTGAGGTGGAGGAAGAGGTTTCCAGCATTGCCACTCTTCTTGGGCCTTTCAGTCTGGAAAAAAAAGAAAACTGTGATTTATTCTGTTTTTCTTTAAACCCTAAAACTGTTCATTACACGTAAGGTACACATAGTAGAGAGCAGGTTGCCATATTTGAATAGAGACGCCGTAACATTCAGACCTTTTGGGTAATTTGATCTCTAATAACACCTGGCTGGCATGCTGTGGAGGAAACTGGAGCAGGCGGTGGAAATAAACACAAACAAGGTGAAGTGACTGACTGTGGTTCCACCGTCTGAAACAAAATAAAATATTTGCAATGTAATTATGAATGTTTTCTACGAGCGCTCTTACACTTTGAGGGTAAGTCCACTCGTGCGCACTTAAAAAACCTCTAAACGTTTGCCTCTCCCTGGTTCTGAAGTAATGAATACACTTTCACATAACTTCACACATTCAACTGTCTGCCGGTCATGTTTATTCATTAAAAACACATCCATCACAAAACAATATGGCTTTCAGCTGGAATGGTTCCGAATGGTTCCAAAGCTCCGTCAGCTCGCTATGCTTTATGATTCACATCACGCGGTGGACGTCGGTCCAAGAAAGTAAACTTTGATTTGGCTGCGGCTCGAGGAAGGTGTCACGCTTCGACTCGCATCGAACCCAGAACGAGGCGGCGATGGTTCCTGTGCTTTCCACGACCGAGCGCGTCATCTATTGTGATCGTGTGACTAACACGCTTAATGGAGAATATACAGAACTTGGGAAAAGGAAAGTGACATTGCAGCCAGGTGAGAAGAGGAAGAGGAAGAACACATAAACTGGCAGATCAATTGTGCAAATTAATTGGACACTGGTGTTCTTGACGTAAAAATGAACATAAACTATAAAATCTTAAATGGAACGTGTCGTTTGTGGTTCCTTCTACAAGTTGGCTGTTCTTAAGATGCCTTTCACCTCCTTCGAGTGGAGGCACTCGTTAATCTACGACCGTTTATAAGAGCCACTTCAGCTCCAAAGCTTTTGGGCAACGAGGCCTTGGTCTTCACATCTGAGCGTCCACAGAGTTAAGAAGCAAAATTGCTCAATGGAGCCTGAATTTGTATATCTGTTCTCATCTCAGTCCATTTTACTTACACATGCGGCCGGGACTCGTGCAGTCTGCAAGTGTGAGTGTGTGTGTGTGTGTGTGTGTGTGTGTGTGTGTGTGTGTGTGTTCAAGGTCAAAGGTCAGACAACGGAGAGACAGAGAGGAAATCATTTCCGGCGATATTCTTTCTTTTACAGAAAGATGAGTTGATAGTCAGAATGTCTTCCATAACTCAATAATGAATGTTTCATACTTTTTTTAATTAAAAATATATCAAGCATATTATTATTAACTTGGCTGCATCATACTAAAAGCCTCATTTGTAAAGTATATATATATATATATATATATATACACACACACACTCTGCATATGTTAAAGCTAAAGTTGCTGACTTTAATATAAAAATAACTTTGTGTCATATTTGCTCAAACTGTCACTATTTCCTGAGAGTAGTACACGAGACATACACAAGATATTCTGTGATAAAATATGGCTCCTCTGCCTCCTCTTAGTGCCTCTAAAGCATTTCCAGGATTCCACTGCGCACTAAAAAAAAACAGCATCTAGATGCTGTTACCGTATTGCCTACTTCTCCCGTCAAATGTCTTCAGAAACATATTTAAGTGTGCCATTTAAGGAAGGAGAATTATCCAAAAATGTCTGTTTGTTGTCACTTTACAAAGTCATGCATTTTACTATTTCTCTCAAGAATGAATTGACCTTTTCAGACACAAAAGATATAAATTATCTTCAAGCTCTTATCGGGTACAGGGCATCACATGGTGTAATTTGTGTTTTAAACGATAGTTCCTTTTTAAATAAACTGAATTGATTTACATATATAATGATAAATAAAATGACCGACTGAACATATGTTTTGAGAATCACTTCGTGGGAATCAACAACATGGTGTTGTTGGTGATAGTGAATCAGTGCTTGTCACGAGCAGCTAGGAGAACTAATAAAGTTCCCCCAGGAAGCTTGGATTTTGAGAAGTGTACAAAGTTCTGTCGCTCACACAGTTCACGGCCTGTTCCTGCGGAAAGAACGACGATTATGACCGGGATAAATTATCATGAGGGAAGCTTTGTGTGGAACATCTTCTTTAAAGTCTCCCAGTGAGTATATGTAGCTTACTGACATGCCCTCTGCCGATGAGTTATTATCCCAACTCATGTCAGAGCATCTGCAGGAGGGATGCATTTGTTGCTAAGCAACAGCTAAAACTTGTAGTATGCTCGCTGCAGTTATGTTAAAAAAAAAAAATGTAGTCGAGGTCTCATGGTGTACAGCGAGTGCCCGAGTAGTTCTTATATCTGCAGTTTAAAAACCCTGCATTCAGTGGCGGTTTTGGGCACGGGCGAACCGGGCAGCCGCCCGGGTCGGCACTGACCACTTAAAAAAAAAAAAATATATATATATATATATCAACTGGGTCGCGAAGCGGTTTTCCATTATCTATCATATCACTGTGTGGGGAATTGGCAGATTGGCGCCCCCTGCGGCTGCGGGCGGCCCTGCTTGCTGGGGGGGCGGGGGCGGGGGGGGGGGGGGGGACGTCTGCGGGTCGCGTGTGTGTGTGTGGGGGGGGGGGGGGGGGGGGGGGGGGGGCGCAGTCGCCTCTGGGTCTCCCGGGTGGATCCACTGTGGGCTATAGGGCGATGCTCTAATGCAGCGGTCCCCAACCTTTTTTGAGCCAGGGACCGGTTTTGTGTCAGACAATATTTTCGCGGACCGGCCTTCATTCACGGTGTGGGCGCAAAATATGACGTAATAAATATAACGTAATACGACCGGCATAAAGACAATTACAAAGTGCATAAAGATACAACTCACCATTACGCCGCATTAGTGGAGCCCTGAGCTTGTTTCTCTGCTACGAGCCGGTCCCGTCTCGGGGTGACGGGAGAAAAAGACCGAGCCCCGACGTGTGTTTATGTCCAGTCTACTGACTCTACTCCGTAACTTAAACCTTTATGTGCACTCTGTAACTTAATTAAAACCCGTTTCACAAAGACAGGATGTTGAAATGGAGGCAGGGTTTCGGAACTTTTTTGGCGATCTCAGTAACTCTGCCTTGATTTTAATCCAAAACACCGAGTTGTAACGGACTTTTAAGTTTCATTTTTGGGGTAAGTATCGCGTAACCTCTTGACATGTGTCAAGATGTTATGTTTGAGGCTACGCACAGACGGATGTATCCGGTCTTTTTTCAAAATAAAAAAAATTTCCGACTTTTTTTTTTTTTAACCCGGCGGAGGGGGGCGCTCGGAGGGGGGTCTCGCCCGGGGCGTAATTACGTGTAGAACCGCCACAAGAATGAAGTCAGACCGAGACACATTTTTCATTTTTATCATTGCGCAAGTTATGCACTGTAAACCTAAATTCACAAATGATTTACATTTTCAGATATTCGATTAATTTCTTCTAGATTGCGTCACTGGCAAATATGTATTCAACATTTTGTAACATATTCCTCACAGAGTTTAGTTGAGGTTTCCCTGTTGACGTCAATACACACATATCAAAAGATTACACTTTTTAAATAATCATTTTAGAAGATAATAAGTGGAGAAACAGACGAGAGAAACAAGCCCATGTTTGAGAGAGGTAAAAGCTTTGTTTTGCAGCAAATGTTTTCATGGAGGAGGGGTTGAAGAGGAGGAGAGGAGAGGAGGAGGGGGGGGAATCAAACTGATATTTAGCCCCTACTGGCTTTTTTTTTCTTCCTGCTTTTGTTTTATGCAAGGCTCTTTTTACCACATGGTAGTGACAGATTGTTTGAGCTGAAAGGAAAAGCCATTCGAAGCTAATTAAGCAGCCATTCCAGGCACTATTCGCAGGCAGGAGGGAGAGTAGCACAGGCATTTGTCAGCGCCGTACCCAACGTGGGTTTAATTGACAACCCTGCCTCCTGACTGACAGCTTTTCCACCCCTCGGCCAATCGTAAACCGCGCAGGGAGACAGCTGCGACCCCATTGGCTGCAGAGCAGCGAGGAGGTAGGAAGCGGCCCCACGTGGGGGCCGGGCACAGTGAGCGACGCTTGATAGGCTGATACCCTCACGCGCAGACGTGTTGTAGCCTACCTAGTGCTGCTGATAGGGAAGCTTGTAGATGCTTGAGGTCTCGTTAGAAATAGGTCGATCAATTGAAGTCACTCAAAGGACACTGCTGTAGATTGAGCGGCATTCACGTCTTCTACACACTTCGGGTCTTGAATGAAATTCTATGAGCTCCTATTTTTCTTGGAATAGTAAAAAAAAAAGGCTTCTTTCTTTTTGCTTGGCTTCTCTTCCTCTCCTTATATTAAGAGCAGAACGTGTGATATTCTTGTTCCAGGCTTAAGACTGTGGTTTAGGGTCAGACGTGTAATTGTTCACATCTCATACGCACATACCACATTGTTTTCTTTATTTTTTTAAGAGGGTAAAATTCTGTATTTGATTAGTCTGGTTATTTCCTGTTTACACCAGCGCAAAGTCCAAATCGACATCGGTTTCTTCCTGATAAAACTCGCAGGTAAACGCTCACAATGTGAAACGCGGGAAACACCGGTTGAAAACGCACAAATATATAAATCATTGCCTTTTGTTTTGAACAAGTTGTTGAAAGCACCCGAATGTCACTACAAATTCAAAATGGCGACAATGGTGAGGTCACATCTCGCGGCCCTATCAGAACGCCCGCGCGCGGAACAACCCCACGTGGGGAACACCGGGCCGTGATTGGCCAACGGTGCTAAACTCCTTCGGAGAACCCCATTGGTCAGAGCACGGCCCTCTCGCGGCAGTCGGTTCCTCGTGTCAGTGCACAGTCTGTGTGTGGTACAGCGCGCGGCGGAGGAACTGGGTATACCCACCAGTAAGCTAGTGGTAGATTTCACAACGGCCGACATTTTCACAAGAAGTAACCCGTTTATTCGCCACCCAAAAAAAAAAAAAAGAAGAAACGAAATCTTTGGACTTACTGGAAGACTCGCGTGCTACTACTGGATATAATACTCTTTGAGGTCGTATGCGGGCGACAACTAGTCCCGATCGACGGGTTTCCGACGTCCGACCGGACGGAGAGACGCTCTCCGCCTCGGGTTCACCGGGGTTTTAAAGGACTCTCCAGGGGCGAAGAAGAAGTGTTAGAAAAATACGAAACGGCGACGGACATTTCCTGCCGTTATCGTTCTGTGGTGACGGTTACACGTGAAGGATATTAAGCTTTTTGTGTCTGGATACTATTTTTTTTTTTACCTGTGAAGAAGAGAGAGGGGAGGAATCAGCCCAGACAAAGGTAAAAAAAAAAAAGGGCGACATGAGGAGAGCCGCTAACAAGACGGGTTGTGGCTTCATGGCAACAGCGCCTTGTGTTTTCTGATTATTATGTGTTCTCCCCCGGATCGTCAGAACAACCCCGGTGTGTGTATATGTGTGTGTGTGTGTGTGTGTGTGTTCTTGTTCTTGTTCCCTTTGTGGAAGTCAACTCGTTACATTCACGAGAATTACAAAAAGCCTCGTGATGTCGAGGTCGTGATCAAAAGTACCAACTTTGGGATTTATTTGATACATCGGATCAAACGCATTTAGCTGGTTTCCATGTTTTTCATGCAAATCGAGGCGACACATTTATATGTTTTTGACCGAAAATGGGAAATATGTGAAATACAATTTTAAAAGAGTATTTACAAAAAGCATTTTTTATTGTCGTTTTCTCAAGGAGTAGATTACAACCAGTCCATTAAGTTCACAATGGAGCTTTTAACTCTGGCCGATTTACAACCGAACGGGGCTGCGGTCGCTCGCTGCGAAAGTGATTCAGCTCCTCAGCTGTACCTCGTTTTGTTTGTGTGCGTGCGTGTGTGTGTGTGTGTAGGTACAAAGGAGAGGCCGACGAGGGGGATCCATCCAGCGGTCGGGCTCCGAGAGTGCGCCTCGCAGCCGAGGAACAGGGCTTTGTCCGCCGCCATCCTGCGTACAGAAGGGAGCGGTGGCGGTGATTTACCGCACCTTCACCGGGATTAAGGAAGCAAAAGGAGAGGACAAAACGCCGAATTCACTCGTGCAAAGGACGCGACATGTATCCACAAGGCCGGCATCCGGTAAGTAGCCGCCTTTGTCACTATTTAGTAAATTGATGCAAATGCTGCCGCCCTTCAAAGTATTTAATTAGCTCGTCGGAGTGGAGCTGCTGATCCACACCTTACTATTTATGGTCTGTATCGGTGCCGCTGAGCTGCTTCACTCTGGCAGCAGAGGAACTGGGAGCTCGTGTTTGTTGGCGAGCAGATGAGAGGTTTTGGTTGAACTCAGGGAAAGTAGATCACCACCTCCTGTGATCCGACTTCATGTCTCACTAGAGTTTGTTAGTTACATTTGTATACAGTGCTAAGCAAAAAGGTGAATTTAGCTTAAAATCCCACATCTTTTATTGTAGTTTTTCACCCCGTCGGAGGGGGAATGTGTTAACAAACCATCAAAAGAGGAAGACAAAACAAACCAAAAAAAGAGAGGATGAGGGATGAGCCTATTGTTTTTCGACTGTGATGGCGTTATTTACACCTGTGGTATCTCCCCTTTGCACTTTTCAGGCACCTCACCAGCCAGGGCAGCCTGGCTTCAAGTTCACTGTAGCGGAGTCCTGTGATAGGATCAAAGACGAATTTCAGTTCCTGCAGGCTCAGTACCACAGGTAATGACTAGCCGTAAACAGGGTTGGCTTCCTGGAAATAAACGGAAAAAGAGTCTTCTGTCTTGTTCCAATTTTGTTGCTTCATGCGTGTCTACATGTGTGGATTTTATACTTTGCTTAAACTCAAATCAAGAATGTGCTTTTAATGAATGTCAAACAAAAAAGATATAACTTTTTAATTTCTCTATTCTCTTCCTAAAGTCTGAAAGTGGAGTACGATAAGCTGGCCAATGAAAAGACGGAGATGCAGCGCCACTATGTCATGGTAAGAGCAGTCGCCGTGAAGCCATGCATCTGATTTACTGCCGTATCCTCCCTTAAGCCTCAGGTGAACGGTCACAGGTGCTGCAGCCCTGCTGCTTTGCAGAGGCCATGTTAGCATTTGCTCGAGCTCGGTATTGTTGACTCGCGTCTGTGTTTTCTGTTTTCATTGGATAAGACGGTGCAGGTGGGATGTGTGGAGGGGGGTTGTTGAAGCTCCAGCAGGGGTCAAATGTCCAACTATTGATTGTGAGGTGTGACGACCCTCCTCTTTTGGCTCTGGGGTCCTCTTTATGACCCTCCACCACCCCTCCCTAACACACCCAACGTGACCCACTAAGGGGTTAATGACTAGTCTGCTGGCTTTGTGCGTAAATCAGAGGGTTTCCTGTATTTTCTTTAAACTTCTTAACTCACCCAACTTAAACCATGGGGTCATTCAGACACTTGTGACACACCCATGGGTTTCTCGCCCTTGGGGAGAACAACTGTAAAGATAATAGACTTCTTGTATGTGGGGGATTTTCATAGAGATCAACATCACAAAATACACAAGTGTGTTTTTCCACTATTTGATATCACAATATGGGAAATGCATGCAAAATCTCACATGGGATAATCAAATAGTTGTTCTGTGCAATGAACTATACATGTTCCACTAATTTGGACAAGTGTTTGTAAGATGACAATGTGACGTCTTCGTCTAGTTTTTTTGATTAATCAACAAAAATTGAATCAGCCATTATTTTAAGACTTAAGTATTTTTTAAAGCTAATATAGGTGCTTGATTTCTATCAAAGAGCTGTGAAGAGGTAACATTTAAAACAGTTCTAGTACTGCAGTTAAAACCTATTACTTTCAGTTGAGAGCTCCCTGTGATCAAATGGAAACAAAAGAAATGCGTGCCCCCGCAAAGACGACCCGACTCAAAGGTTCTTTCTACGGCTGCATCGTATGTGTGGAAAAAAAGAACAATCTTTATCTGAATAGTGTTGTAACTCAGACCTAACTCTTAGTTTGTGTATGCACAAGCTTATCTCGTCTGTATATGAAAGGAACGACTTTAACTAAACGCAGCAGTGCGTTTTATTAAATATTATTTTCTGTGAGGAACCAGAAGGCGGTGGGAGTAGCTTTCAGAAATGGAAGCTGTTTAGTTTGTATCTGTTAGTGGGCTAACAATCATCGGCAGATAATGTTGTTTTCAATGATAGTATTGGCGTTCTCCTGTGTTTCTGAAGCCACAGACTGGCAGTGCCCAGAGTAAATGAGAACAGTAGCTACTCGTCTGTCAGCTGTGGTCGCACACAGAACATGAAGCTGTCAACCTCTTTGGTTAATGTCAGTGTGTTTTTAATAGCTCGCCCCTTGTGCCGCAACAAGTATTCAGTCTATTTTATTGTTTAGAGGAAGGATAAAAGTGTCATACCAGTCAAACACCATTTTCTTTTACAGCCTTGTTGCACTAACAAATTGTCTGTTCCTCATTAGAGAAAAGTCACAAGTAACTTGGGTTTCCTATTTTGTTGAACACATTGAGAATCATGCCTGGCCTCCAATGTACAAAAGTAAATGCGTCATTGAAACATCTTTGAAACAAAGTTTTTGGCCCAGCATTACTGTGTATTCATGTTTTCTCTCCTCTGTTTCACAGTACTATGAGATGTCCTATGGGCTCAACATTGAGATGCACAAACAGGTATGTAGCCATATCAGGGATGATCTGTGCATAGCCAAAACATTGCAGTTTTTCCCCCCCATTGTGATTATGGAATACACTCAACACACACACACCTGACTGTACTCTCTACCCGCATCCTTAAATGACTTTAAGAGGCATACACATGCTGGCTTCCTGTAGTGAAAATGCTGACAGGCTAAACAACACGAAGGGCACGCTGCCTGATAGGGATGGTTTGATAAGATTAAAGTGAAGTATTTGGCTGTGTGTGTGTGTGTGTGTGTGTGTGTGTGTGTGTGTGTGCGCGCACACACATATTATTCTGTGTCTCCCTCCCCAGTGCCAGTCGGGCTAAAAGCTCATTAGTTCAGCTGCCACCCGGCGCTGGGCATCATGCTGCAGTGGAAAGACTGTTACAGATGAATAGGGCAAAAATGTCTGCAGTTTCCTCGACACCACCCAAGGAGCTGTTTCAGTAGTCTGGAGGCATGAAGGGAGGGGGCGGATATGTTCAAATTATCTCACCATTATAAATAGTGACCGCTTCAAATCAGGCTTCTTTGTTTCAAGTTGATCTTGGGTCATGTTTAGGGTTTGTAGGACTCCACCATCATGGTGCTCAGCGTCTTAACGTCTTCCAGCACCGTGCTTGAGATACTTGTTCTCCCTGAGTGTCTCTTTTTTTTTTTTTTTTTTTAGTGCTGAAACAATTAATGGAGGGACAAATAGATAGAATAGCAGCAAATCTTTGAGAGAATAATTGTCTGTGTTTTTATTGTAAATTGGATATCTCTCTGGAACTTTTGGTGACGTTTTATGGACTAAACAATCAATCAGAAATCGATAAATGACTCTGGTGATGACAATAGTTGTTAGTTGCGGCCGACGGTTTGCTTTGAATCAGGAAGCAGGTATAGTTTCTTTCATAAAGTCTGGAAGTGTGCATTTTAGCGTTTTCATGTGAAGTGTTTCGACGTGTCCACTTGATAAGGAGGGTGCATGCCGTCTGGCTTGTTACCGCTGCTACTGCAGACACCATAGTCCTGGATCCTCTATAAAAGTCAGATTACACCTGTAAACAACGCTGCAAAACAACAGTGTTCAGCTAAAGATCTGACCTGAAGCCTTTTAGTCAGCCGTGTGGAACCCACATTTTCGTTTCTATTAACAGACATTAGCATAATCTTTTATTCAGTTCACTTGAAAAGAGGAGTAAAGATTACTGTGATCTCGAGATGCCCCTCTTTTTCAAATCTTTTTATACTTACATTTCCATTTTCTCTGATTCTGTCTCGCCTTCGGTTTCCCTCAGTCACCTTTCACCTCTCTATTCTCCTTTTCAACCCCCTCCTCGTGCCCTCATGTCTTTTCTTCGCTTCCTGCTCCTCTGTCTGTACCCCTACCCCAACGATGTGAATGATGGCCCTTGTGTCATTAGCTGTGTGATATGATGTATGAGAGTGGGAGTCTGTCAGAGGGGGGAGAAAGAGAGGTGGGGCGAAGGCTTCATGGCCCCTCAGATCCAGAAGGTTAATGGCATCAGTGGGAGGCCCAGTCGGAGCGGCAGCACACTGCACAATTCATCAGGTGTAGACGTGTCTTGTAGGCGTCTGTGCGTGTGTGTGTGTGTGCGCGCTAACTAGCTGTTAGAGCCACCCCCCGTTCTTGCGCGTTGTCTGTCAGGCACTTATCACCAACACGGAGGTTGCAGGGTGGGGGTGGAGCTGGTTGTTGTGGGTGGATGCTGGTGGCAGTGGACAAAACAAAGGGGGGATGGAGACAGGAAAGGAGTGAGAGGCTTCAGGATAAATGGGTTAATCGACTGGTCCTCTCCTGTGCATCTCCTTTGTTTATCAATAAGCCCGGTGGAGTCGGTGGAGCACTCTGAATAATGCATGATTCCTGCCACCTCCCGCCCCATCTCTCCCTTCTCCCCTCCCCGGTGAGTGAGTGTTTGTGATGACATCAGCGAGAGCTAAACAGGCAGCTCTTAGCTCTCCCTGTTATTGGTAGGAAGGGAGGGAGTGAGGCTGGATTATTGGATGCAGGCAGGCACATTACTCCGCTTGTGTAGACGATTTATTGCAGTGTGGGAAAAAAAGACATGATAAACTCACTTTGTGTTGTTATCGCTGCAAAGCTGGATTGGAGAAGAAAAAACAGGGAATGGGCACAAGCCGCACACACGCGTATACATAAATACTCGTATCCCTTACATGGCAACGCTCGTTGTGTCTTTACACACACACGCGCGCACAAGCACACTGTAATTGAAGTTCCAACAGACACGCAGCTGATGCTG
This sequence comes from Myoxocephalus aenaeus, assembly GCA_038501785.1. Classification (NCBI taxonomy): domain Eukaryota; kingdom Metazoa; phylum Chordata; class Actinopteri; order Perciformes; family Cottidae; genus Myoxocephalus; species Myoxocephalus aenaeus. The sequence continues at coordinate 1,422,328 of JBAMJR010000151.1, read as the reverse complement.
AGCTGGATGGTTGCTAGCGAAGGGATCTGTGCGGTTGCTGGGGGGTAATTTGTTTTGACAGTGTCTCTTATGATGGCAAAGAGTGCAGGTTGGAGGTAATCACCCTCGCTGGCTGTCAATAAGTGATTTTAATTAGCGCAGCTCATTAGGCTGCCTCAGCAACATGCCCTGCTGACTCTGTGGTGTGCGTTTGGTTTGTTTTTTACTACCTCCGTTCTGTTTTGGTCCGTGTTTATCGCTTGTACTCGCACTAGGGCTGTCAAAATTGCTAAAAAATGACGTTCGAATATTCTCTTTAAAAAAAACACATATATTCGAACATATGTGTAAATACAAAATTCTTCAGTTTAGGTGTCGTCGTTCCCCCCCTCCACCCGTCCCGCGCCGCCGCACCGCACCGTCGGTCGCGCATAGCGGTTTAAATGAACGGTAACAATAAACACATGCTGTGCTGATCAGGGATAAGGTTCCTCGGTTCCAGTTCTTCACAGAACTCCCTGAAGCCCTCATGTCCTTGCATACGAACGAAATCAATGTTTGCGTGCAGGCCTCCTGTCGTGCCGCAGACAACGAACTTGTGGCGGACGGCGCAAAATACGTATCCAGACGGGGCTGTTTCGCTGAAGTTCCACATTTTATGCCATATTCTCTTGGGTGCACATTCTGGAGATGTGGCCTCAAGTTGCTTGTCGTTGAATGGTAAGCTAACTCTAGCTTACATAGTGTAGCGACCCTGGGTCAGGAAAGCTACGAGACGTTAGCTGGCTTACAGGGTGTTTATTAAGGGAACATAGAACAGGCTACTGTGGGCCGCAGCCTACGCCACAACAACAGCAAAACCCCATGAAAGCCTCAACCAGCTTCACGTCTGCGCCGGGTCATAGACTCTGCCCCGAACGGCTCGACACACACACACACACACACACACACACACACACACACACACACACACACACACACACACACACACACACACACACACACACACACACACACACACCCCCCAACACCAACCAACCATCGTGGCGGGGGTTGCCAGATTCACGATAATTATCCTCCGAAATACCTTTTCTTTTTTTTACATTCTAATATTAATTTTCACATTCGAAATTCTGTTTTTAACAACTATTCGAATATATATTTGAATTTCGATTATTCGTTGACAGCCCTAACTCGCACCTACATTTTGATTTCAGTTCTCTCTTTTGGTAAATGGAAAGCAAAAGGAATCAACAGTTTCTACACCGTGCCATTGTATTTGGGGGCCGACTTTAGTTGCACCTCAGGTAGCCATTTTGTAAAGTATGTATGTATCCTTTTCCTCACTTGTTGAGTGACTGAGGGAAGCGTTGAAAGTGCTTTATCAAGGAGTGTCATGTCAGTTTCCTGGATGGAGGAAGAGCATGAAAGGAGGAGCAGAGGGAGGGAGAAAAGGATCTTGTGCAAATGAATAATTTATAGAGGATTCCTGGAATTGTTTGCCAAGGTGATGATGGCCGACCTGTCTCAAAGCCAAAACAAACTGACTACGACAACACACACACTCACACACACACACACACTCTCTCTCTCTCTCTCTCTCTCTCTCTCTCTCTCTCTCTCTCTCTCTCTCTCTCTCTCTCTCTCTCTCTCTCTCTCTCTCTCTCTCTCAGGGGAGCTTGACGAGGTTATTGGAGGCTGTGAGACATGCTTTATTTTGATAGCCAGGCTAGAAGGCTGGTGGAACAGTGTTACACAATTAGTGTATCTGTGTGTGTACTCAACCAGTTGTTACTCTTGATGTGTTTTTAAATGGAAGAAAAGACGTTGCGTGCGTCCGTACACATAAAGTGCATACGTCAGAATGAAGCCTATAAAGAATATTGCTCACATGATGGTTTGAAATCCGGTGTAGCCTGTTGGAAAACAACTTATTTCCACATGCTTCCCTGCGGAAAAGGACGTCGCTTCAGTTTAGTGTGTGTGTATGAGCGCAAACTAGAATGACGCGCACATTCAAAATATTCTCCATGCATTTGTAATGAGCAAGATACCTCTAAGTGCCTCTTTCTTCCTCTGCTCTGGCTGAGAAGATAATTCCCAAACCCCCCCAAACCCACCACCACCATCATATGCCACTTGGTTACTTCGCCAATTGAATCCTCGTCAGAGACTCTGCTCTCCACTTGGGGGCTAATGCCTGAAGCGACACACACCCAAATGGCTTTCAATGCACCATTGACGGAGGGCTGCAGCGGAGAGAGAGCCTCTCCAGGCTCTGGTGCTACTAGACAACCCTGAGTACCTGTAATTGTGGAGCTGCAGTGAAAAGCTTCTGCAGGCTCAAAGGCTTCTGTTTTCAGTGGCTTTAAGTGATAATGAACTCTTCCCCCAGTGCCCGTCTCCACTACTAAAAGCACTGTGGAAAATAGTACCTCCGAAGTGAAGCGGGAGTAATGTAAGAGTGCCGCGTGTCATTGGATTTGATGTGTTATGAGTATTATTTTTTTTCTCTCTCTGCCAAATGGCTGTGAAAAAGTCGTGTAAATAAGCCATGTGCCCATTTGCCCTCCCTAACATGTGTGAACTCTGTTTGACAGAGTGGGGCGGCGAGATGTAGCCGATAAAGGCAGCGATTCGGTTCACTGCTTCTCCAGTTGATGCGAGAGTCATGCCCTCTTAAAGTGTAGCTGTAAAATGAACGGCGACAATTAGGCATACAAAAAGAAAAAATGGATGCAAAGGAAGTCTGTTACATTGTTTTGTTTTTATTTCCTGTCTCCAAAGTAATATTTTGACTCTGAGGCAAATTTCAGAGGAAGTTAAAGGTTCTGGAACATTTAACCTTAAAAAATAAATAACTTGAACACAACGCCACATGATGTCCGCTCTCAAAGTATCTGGCGCTCCAGCTGGCATTTCAGAATGAACCTCTACTGTGTGTGTGTGTGTGTGTGTGTGTGTGTGTGTGTGTTTTATAGCACATCCCACTAAACAATGCAGCAAAAAAAAAAGCAGAGTGCACCTGAATCCCATGAATGTTTTTGGCTTCCAATGGAGGCTCTGGAATGGTGATTTTCTGTGAACAAATGGATGCCTTACTTTGGGAATCCGTTTGTGGTGAGGGTTCGTAATGTTGCTGCTCTAATAGCTGAGTGTATCAGCATACCGCTGTTTCCTACTAGCCCCATGTTGCTCCCCTTGCAGCCATTTCCAGAGAAGTGGTGTGATACTGAAACACTCTAATCCTACTGTGTGTCATTGTATCCAGCCCCCGCTAATGATGATGGTTTATGAGTCTCCATAGAGCTTCCTCTTTCTCTATGTCAGCCTCCACCCTTCCCCAGTGCAGCCCCCACTCCCAGTTATCCCTCATTAATTTCCCGTGCCGATCAGATCGACAGGCCGAAAATTCAATTTAATGACCTGCCTCTTTGCTGTGCCTAATATGATTTTACAGGCTGTTCTGGTCAGGGCCCCAGCCCAATTTACATAACGATCAGCCGTGCCAGATAGCGTTGCCCCGGCAACAGAAGAGTGGGGGAAGGAGGGAGGACAGAGAGGAGAGTAGTGGAGATTAGGAGGGAGGGGTGTGAAGGAGTGTTTGGGGGGAGTCTGGATGGAGAGAGAAAGCACAGTGCGTCTAAGGTCACGCAGGAGGTTGTGAGATAATTCCTGACAGGCCAGCAAAGGTCCGTCCCCTCCTCTTCTCTCCTTCTTTTTCCCCGTCTACCCTCCTCCAAAATGAAAAGGGTGACACGCAGAGAGCTGTGCAAAAGGCCACCGGCACCTCCTGTGCCCCTTTTTCCACTTTCTTCCCTTTCTCCTCCCCTCTCCCCCCCCCACCCTTTCACAGTCAAACAAGGTTAAGGGAGAAAATGAGTGGAATGCAGCTGCGTATAAAACGGCGGGAAGGACCTCTTCAGCGCGCACACACACACACACACACACACACACACACACACACACACACACACACACACACACACACACACACCCCTACCTGCTGGGCCTCCACCCATAATCTCTCAGAATCAATTAGTTCACCTCCCCTGGTTCAGTCAAACTATATTACCGTAGTGTCAAATCAGACTTTCACTTCACTATTCATCCCCTCCCTTTCTCCTTTTATTATGCTTTCTACTTTTGTGTTCCTCTGCTTCCCCTCCTCTTTCTGGGGAAAGTACAGATTTAAAAAAAGGAAATGCGTTTGGGCAAAATGTCTTGGGACATTCAAGTGCGGTAGGTGGGCAGCACATCCATTTGTCCAAATGTAGCGCTGTAAAGTGCTCTTTGTGCGTCGAGTCCTGCAGTATCATCTTACTCTCCCAGCTAATATTCTGTGGTCGATACCAAAGATGCCTCTGATAGATAGAACCGGAGAGTTAACCAGTCTGCCCCGCCCTTCTCAATAGGCCGTAATTATGAAGTATGGACCTCATTACGGTCTCTCCAGCCAGATGTTATTAGCATATTTCAGCCTCATAATGAAATAAGGCCCGAGTCTAATGGAGGCCAGAGAGAGGGGGAAGTACATTTGTTCTAAGGCGGTCCCAATTTAGTTAAGAAATACAGGGTCTGTCCAGATGGACGCTGCAAACGTGTGTGTGTGTGTGTGTGTGTGTCCACAAATGCACAGCGTTTTGTTTTATAGGTAGTGTAAGTGCTTGATTGTAGTGTTTCCTGTACAGAAACAACATCACTCTATCATGTTCTCTCTCTTCCCCTACAGACTGAGATCGCCAAACGTCTCAATGCAATTCTGGCTCAGATCATGCCGTTCTTATCACAAGAGGTGAGTGTCACTCCAGCTCACAGCATTTTAAGAGTGAGAATCATTTCATTGAACAGTAACTGTACAGGAAATTGTGAGGCCGACGATTGGACAACGACCCTTTACGCAACCATGAAACGGCCATTGAATTTGAGATTCAATGGCCTACTAGTAAAGTAAAGTATTTGTGCTGCTTTGCAACGTGAGGCTAAACATGCACGGAACTTTATCAAGTGCGGAACTAAAACGTCGTGATCTAACTCACTCAAGATGTCAGTTGAACAGTTTAAAAAAAAAAATCTCACAGTAAGGTAAAGAATACTTATCCTAACCGTCACTCTGAGAAATGAGTCCAGCTGCTGAAAACACCCACATGGAGGGAAATCACGCCTCAGGGATACACAAACACTGTTGCGCCAAATTTGCGCTTTATTGGTTGATATATTCTTGATTTAAATTCTTCACAGTGATTGATGGAGCCTTGGTTCATCCTTAACATCCCTTTTTACATCCTATTAATACACAACAAGTCTTTTTGATGGTTCTGCTCTGTCTTTGAGTAGGATTAAATTAATGTTGTGCATTATCGAGCATATTCCCCCCCCCCCCCCCAGCTAAAAGAGCCTGTTAGCAGACTTTTCTAGGTGAACTGTCAGTCCAGGCCTGGATATGTGCTAATGAATTCTTCATCAGGAATCTAATCTGTGTTGTTTTTGTGTCCTGCAGCACCAACAGCAGGTGGCTCAGGCTGTTGAACGGGCCAAGCAGGTCACGATGACTGAGCTGAATGCGATCATCGGGGTACGTGGACTTCCCAATCTGCCTCTCACTGTGTGTATACCCCCTTTTCTTACTTCATTTGACCCGAGGCCGGGGGCAAAACTGCACGCATAGAGGAGGGCCGGCGCTCCAGTACGGACAAATCTACTATTTAAGTGTGCTACATTAAGCTTACGGGTTTATTCCACCTTTATGCGCCTCAGCTGAAGCGTCGCATGTCAAGGATAACTTGGGAAAGGGTAATAGATTCAGCTGAGAAATAGGGGTGAAAAGGGAGTAGTTTAGTGTATTAATCTGCCACCGTTCTCTTGGCTTTTGAACATTCAGACTGAATACAAACCAGCACACCGTGTCCTCCTCACTTGTGCAGACTTGCCCCCGTTTCTAGTGGTTTATTGTGTTTTATTTAAGTTTGCAATGATGCTGTCAATATGGTCTTCACCGGTGTAATTTCTCTGATTGTTGGTTAACCATGACCTGTCAGCACGCTGCGTGCAGTTCATAACAGCAGCTGTGCTCTGATTTCCTTCTCCTCAGGCAGAGTCAAAGAACATCTGATATACAGTAACACGGTCCAGGCTGAGATCAGATTATGGTGTTTCTCTGATTTCACTTTGGCTGCACTTAAAAGGTTTCAGCTAACGGGCATACCTTTACCTCTGACCCAGCAGCCGGAGGAATTAGAGTGGTCAGGTTGGGACATGCTTTGTGATTGTAAGATTACAGCAGTGTGGACGTAGCCGGTACTGAACATTTGTAAGGTGTAGAGGGTGATGGATTTAGGCTGCAGCCAAACAATGTTGGCAGAAAAAGAAGAACTCCTGTCATTCTGACTTATGGGAGTATTCACACACTGCTAGCGTTATAGTCACACCATTTATAAAAAAAAAAAAAAAAACACAGCCTAAATGAGCTACTTTTGTTGTTGCTAGGACTGTAAACAACCATTATTTTTCATTGATTGATCTGCCAATTATCTTCTTGATTAATAAATGAATCATTTAGTCTATAAAATGTCAGAAAATAACCCCAAATGCCGATCAGTTTCCTAAATACCCGGGTGCCGTCTTTAAATTGGTTATTTTGTCCGACCAACAGTCCAATGGTTAAGTTTACTATCACATGAGACGAATGCATTCAGCCAAATAGATTCTGTTGCTGTGACTATGATGATATTGTCTTTTGTTTCTGTGTAACTTCCAGTGATGTTGGTTTTGTCACCAGTATTTTGTAGCCAAATGGGAGAAGTCGTAGCTGTTAAAACTCCTGGATATCGCCGAAGGAGTTTAACGTTATTTTCCCACTCGGCTGCTTGTAATTATGGTCTGAACAGCATGAAGTGTACACAGCATTATGTCCAGTATTACTGTGTTCTCTCAGTATATTTTGGGTACTTTTGGCTTTTTCACTCGGTTGTTTTTTTCCCCCCTAGCTTTATTTAAATTACATTTTCTTATGTTTGATTCAATTGAGAGCGTCTGCAGCGCTCTAAACTTTAATAGAGGAAAGTAAAGCACTTCAAAAATATGTAATTGATCATTTAATTGTAGTCACAACCCTAAACGCACACTAAATCCACTCCGGCCAAATGTACTTTTAAGTGATTTGGTCTTCCATCTGCTTTAATTTAAAAACTATCAGCCTAGCTGCTTTATGATGGCCAGCTTGGACGCAGATGGATAGCTGACCCTTTTGATTAGCCCTCTGTAGTTGGAGGTTAGTCAGCGGTTGGATAGTCCCACTGGTCGGGGGTCAAGTCTAATGAGAGGCAGATATCGAAATTCGATTAAGGTAAATGAGCCAGGAGCACAACCTCCAGTTTTCAAGGTAATTACTTCCTGTTTCCTTTTTTTCTCTTTTTTTCTCTTCTCCCAACCAGCTCAGTGAAACAACAGGAGTGACCCTGCCATCATTAAGGGTGGGCAGGGCCACACACACAGACACAGGAAAACACACACAGGAAAGCACACTTTAATTATAGGGGCAAAGACACACATGGCAGGTGATCAATCTCCATGTCCCCTCAGTGTGAGAGGGGCGGTGCTGCTGTCGTGTTCTTGTCATTAAAGTGATATTCAGAGAGCAGCAGACTCTGGCAGCTTCCTGCTGCAGCGCCATCAGAAAATAGGTTTGAGTCCAGACTTACAAACGCACGCGATAAGCGGTTGTGATGCAGTAAATCTACACATTTGTATTAAAGTCCCCCAAACACCCAACAAACCGTCTGCTAACCCAGCTGGAGTTAACTGATGAACCCAAGGGGGGGACTTCTAGGACAACAAGATGAACATTCTTCACCATTTTCAGATTTTTAATAGACTGGAAGGATTGAAAATCATTATATTATTATTTGTCACAGTCCTAATCCCTTTTTCTTTATAATGTGCTTTATTCGATTTAAAGTCGATTCCCCCGATCATGTGATGGCTGCCTGGCTGCTGGCGTGTTTAAAAAAAAAAAAAAACCCTGTGACCTCTGCCCAAAGTAAACTAGTAGGTAATGTACAGTATAATATGATGCTTTTTGTAAATGTTAATTGTTTCCATCATTTTAAACTACAAAAACACAAGTCACCTTCGACTTGAGTGGGCAGAACTGTGTGAAGACAAAGAAGCAAAACTAGTCTGGTCCGTCCTACAATATGTTTTGCATAAGTTTGGCCTGGGGCGACGTGTGATTTGACGGAGGTGCTATGTCATGTCGATGCCATCGCTCTCCTCTCCGGGATGTTAACCGAGGCAAGATTGTACTTTGATACTGTTTAACGAGTCAGTTCCAGGTGGTGTGCTGCTTATCGCCAACCCTTATTCAAATGCTGTGGAACACCCAATGTAAAGTTACTCTGGTTTCTTTTCTTTCAATTTTTTTGCTAACAGTGATCTCCTCTGTCACAAGTTTGCATGTTTTATTTGCATGTGTATATTTACTTTATTAAAAACGGTCATATTTTCATCCAGTTTGAGTGTGTAGGCTTTTTGTAAAGTAAGTCTGCACACGTACACATGGTGTGACTTTTCAGCATCTACACATTAAGGTCTGTTCCATGGAGCCATCATATTTGGGGTTTTCTATTAACTGGGCCTTATTTATTTGTATTTTATGTTATTTAACAATAAGACAATAGTCTGCCTTCACCAGCCTTATTATAAGGGGCATTAAACAATGAATCAAGCTTACTGTTAAAGTATTTTCAATTGGAGGAAACTATTAGTTCATGAATTAATTAGTTGATAGACGGTAGAGATGCACTGAGTGTAATTTTCTTGGTTGTTTCCCATATCTGTTTCTTTTTTTGGAAGACCAACCTGCTGATTCAGACCTTTCAAAGAACTATAATTAACAACAAAGCTCCAGATTTACTTTATTCACCACCATCCCAAAAAACTATCTTTAACTTAAGTGACACTGAACCGACAAAAATTCTAAATATTATTCTTTTACTTAGTTTTTTTTATCATCTAGACATTTGTATAAAACCTGTCTTGATTTCTAATATTGCTGTAAAACCATCTCCTTCAAAACAACTATTGATTAAAGTTCCTCGCCAAAACCTACATTTTACAACATTACATTTGATCAATATACCTTGATGGTTATAATTTTGCTTCAGCCAATGCTCGGCTTATTGTGTAGAGCTTGAACGCACCACAGTGCCGGTTAGCTCCGTGATGGAAATGAATTACCGTATAATAAGTGTATAAATAAATTCCAAACGTTACAATCTTATGTTGGATTGGAATTGCGAGCTTTGTATCTTCCTCTGCATCTTCAATCAACAGAAAATATATTTAACATTTTGATAGTTGAATGATTCAGTCTTTTTAAAGCCAAAATGTCTTGAATGTGTCATATGAATGTGAATATTTGATGGTTTTCATTACTATTTGGGCATTTTGGACTGTTGATTGCACAAAACAAGCAACTTGAAGACGCCCCCTTTTCACTGTGGAACGTATTTACTTTTTATTGTCCTCTTCAGTTTTGTTGCTTGTACCATTTCTGGCTGAACCTCTCCTCTTCCTCTCTCCTTTGACTCAGCAGCAGCAGCCGCCTCATAGTGTCTACCCAGCCTTCATGGTCAGTTACCAAACATAGAGACACAATCTGTTGTTACCAAGTGTTTTCAATTGCTTGCTGGCTAACGTGTCTTTGTGAAGGGGGGCTGATGTCTTTTTTCTTTTGGAGACGACGCATGTCTTTGGGTGTGTTTTGGATATTTTTTTGGCATCCAGTCCTTTGTCCACCTCTTCAGGTGTCTCAGATTTGATGTTATTTCTAGCCTCAAAAAAACATTTTCCAGAATCTAAATCCTTTAGTGAAGGATGTATTCCGATTTTTAGGAAGAGAATATGATGATCCACAGAAGCTGTCGTAAAGCACAGGATAAGTAGGTAATGTGGCGCTCATTGCCAGACTTATTAAGCCAGCCTGCCAGCTGGTTTGTGCTGGTGCTGTTGACGCTTGTTCCACCTGACAGTACCGTTCTGCAGGGAGCCAGCTTCGCCTAGTTAACTTTAATTGCCTGTTTCCTGTGGAAGTTGCCTGAGCTGTGGCGGCATTTACACATAATGAAAAAAGATAAGTGTGAAAGGAAGCCAGTTCTTTTTAGCCATGAATATTGAATTGGAAGCAATTTATTTTCAGATTTTTTTCCCCTCTTTCTCTCTCTCTCGCCCTCTCTCTCTCCCTAGCCCCCCCCTCCCCCCCCCCTCTCCTCAGCCATAGCTCGTTAATGAGGCTTCTTGATAATGATCCCTGCACGCTTTTCCTCATTAGGCACACTCAATAGGGACGTCCCTGACTCAATCCCTCGCTCTCGCTCTCTTTCATTCTCTTGTTATTTTCTGATTCTGCCTCTCCCTCCCTTTTCTTGTTCTGGCTGCCCCCCACTCTCTCTCTCTTTTTTTCTTTCTTCCTTTTTCCTCAACAAATAGGCTGCTCGGCACACCAATACAATATCGATTAACAATGCCGCCCTTCAGTTGCTTCTATCCATCGTACGATTTCAGGTCCAGTGCGACATAATGAGCTGACTGAATAATGGCCAGCTGCTAAATAAAGCTTTAAATGTGGTAAGCCACTAGATATACCCTCGTCTAGTTTCTCCATGTTATGTAATGAATGTATGGATGAGGCTATTGAAGTTCTACCCAGCAAGCAGAATAGCAATCATGTTTTTTTTCTTCTTCTTTGGAGAGGCAGTTGATGGATGTGCTAAGTGTTATTTAACCTTGTTTTAAAGCACTTGCTTCCCTCTTGCCTGAGTGGCTCTTTAACTCCTGTCTATCTACTCGCTCCTCTCTGGCTGCCACTCTCACACAGACATCCACAGCCTCTTGGGAAGTGTGTGTGTTCTCCACAGTGTCTGTGTTTAACAGCATTTTGCTGGAGGAGCAGGCATGTTTGCGTCGTTTTTTTTTTTTTTCAGAGCGTTGAAAGGTTTTCAAGTGTAGACCTATTGATTTTTAAGCGACCCAACTATGATTTGAAGCGCGCTGGTTTGGGAGAGAGCAAAAAAAAAAAAACGCTCCGTATCATCGCTGACGACTAGAGGTGACATGTGGTCGACTTAGTTGTCACATAAAGGTCTCGTACCATAAATAAGAATTTTGAAGCCCTTTTAAAAACACTGCAGCAGTGTTGTAATACGGGAAGTTCACAGTGTGAAAAGAGTCCCAGGTCTGTAAGATGCACCTATAAGCACTCGTGTGCAAACCTGTGCAGAAAATGAATCAACAGCAATTCTGATTTGATTTGTCAAGCATCAACGTCAGATATTCTCCGGTTCCAGCTCCTCATGATTTACCGCTTTTCTTAGTTTTTTTAAATCTTTTGTAAATAGAATATATTTGTGTTTTAGACTGTTGGGTCAAACAAAACCAAATCATTTTAATGCATCACTTTTGCCTATGGACTAACCAATTAATTGATACATAGAAAAGCTACATGACGGATGAAAGTAACTGGTAGTTGCAGCCCTACTTTGCACTGCCATGATAAATCAGATAGATTGTGTTTTACGTTTTTAAACGTGACCTCACTATGAAAGCTGTGGTCTACTTTGGGGTAAAACTCGTAATGTATTCTGTTTCAGTTAGCCAACACACAGCCAGACGTAGCAGTGCTGTACATCTACAGCTAAGAACAGAATCCGTTTCCCCCTCAGACAGCGAATGAGCTGGATCAGCATTTTGGCAGTCACCGTCAGTCTGCTATTATGCATAAATGGTTTGGCCTTGAACTAAATGTTGTCAAAGCCAGCTCTAATGCATGAGTAGAGTGCGGTCATTCCTGGTTGCACTCCCCAGCCGACCCACTTGTCCTCTGTCTTGTCTCTCTGCGTTTGTTTACAGCAGCAGCAGCTTCAGGCGCAGCACCTCTCTCACGCGGCCCACGGCCCTCCGGTCCAGCTGCCCCCTCACCCCTCCAGCCTGCAGCCACCCGGCATGCCCCCTGTGACGGGCGCTGGCGCCGGCCTGCTGGCTCTGGGTGCGCTCGGCAGCCAGGCCCACCTGCCTGTGAAGGATGAGAAGAACCACCACGACCTGGAGCACCGAGGTGAGGATCACTGCCTGACACGAACACGCGCACACACACAGACATAAACACATAACACACACACAACCTGCAGCGTTTTAGCACTGATGGCTTATTGTTTTGGCCAATATTCATCATAGAAACATGTTTCAAGTTGACTGCAGTCGTAAATGTTATATAACTAACGTGTTTGGTCCAGATGTCCCAAAACACTTTTCCAGAAGGTCAGAGGTCAAACATTCTGTCTACGTGAAAAACTAATAAACACAGCTGGTGTTTTTTTGTTGTTGCACAAACTAAAGTCTAAAATGCTTAATACCGACTTATAATTCATTTATAAAGCATCAATAGATAATTGAAGCGTAGCAAAAAAAAAGCTATTAGTTACAACTTATGAACCCTTTTTATTGAAAGCAGCTCATTAAAAAGTGTTACGAAAATTGCAGCGTTGCAGACATTAGAGTAATCTTTTCGCGGAATAATAATTGAATAACTGTTATCTGATACGAGTGCTGAGTCGTGGTGACACCCATTGACACCCATACTAATTTGTGTTTTTGCTTGTCTCTCTCCTGGCCCCTCATCTTTTCACTTGCCTCTGGCCAACTCTCTGAAAGAGCGCGAGTCGAGCAAGGTACGTTGACTCTCCTTCTCCTTTGTGTGTCTGCCGGTCTCCGGTTCACTGTGTCTGGTGATTAGGTGTGCTTTACGTGGACTTAAGCCCACTGTTCAATAGAAATTCGTGCTCTCTGTGCAGGAAGACACACATTTTTGTACTCAGTGTGGGCGGGCGGGCGGGGGGTGTGTGTGTGGGTGTGTGTGTGTGGGTGTGTGTGTGTGTGTGGGGGGGGGGGGGGGTTATAATGAAGTCTGGCCAAATAAGCCAGTGCCATCTAATCCAGGTGGAAAATGACTCCAATCACTGGGTGAGGATTAGTGGTCAGCTACCTCCTTTAATTTCTGCACAATTAAAAGCGACTTTGACTCTCCTTCTATTCTTCGCTCGCCACTTTAGAGGATTCACTGTTGCGTGTGTCCTGTACTTTATCTGTACTTTACCTCTATCTTTTCCTTTCCACATATCCTTTTTTTTTATTTTCTTCTTATCTCTCTCATTTACTCCTTTCCTCCACCGCTCCCCTCTCCCTGTCTGCCTCTCGCTATCTCTCTCCTCTTTCTCATGTTAAAGTCCTTGTTTATTGGACTGGCTTAAAGCTCTCAGTTAGCTGGAGCGTAACGCTCTGTTGGATCTGCTCGGCCAGATTGAGTTCCCATTGACTGGCCACCCTGAATGGGACCACTCATGTCTGAAGGGAACCCAAACTCGTCCCCCATCTCGTATGGTGACGAGCGGCTGCCAATACTGCCTTACCTGATCTCCTCACCACCCTCCCCCATCTCCTCTTTCCAGTGCACAACACACACACACACACACACACACACACACACACACACACACACACACACACACACACACACACACACACACACACACACACACAGCGTCTTCCTGTAATGTTGTCTCAGGTCATCTGATACCAGAGTTGGAGGCAACTGCAGGGTTATTGAGTCTAAGCAATCCTTTAAAGGTCACCGGCTCAGATGCACAGACGGGCTGTAATGCTGGAGGAGATTTTTCGTCTGTCAGACGGCATCTTCGCACCAAGCCAAGACTTAAACTCTGTGTGTGGCTTTCTTTTCCCCAGCAGTAGCCGAAACACATTTCCATATTCTGACCTGACAAGAAGGGACGTGAAATTGGCAGAAAGTGTGCCATTAACTGTCCAACCTCAGTGTTTTCTTGTCGTCACACTCTGCTCTCCTCAGGATTTTTTGTTTTTTTTACCACTCAAGCGGTTACCTTTCTCTGGTGCTCGTCTTTCTCTTCCCGTCATTTGCAGTCAAGAAGTCAGACATCTTCCTTCTCCCCTCTGTCTGTTTCCGATGAAGGCAGGGATTTGTTGAGCTGCCTGCCAGCGTCGGCTGGCCTCAGGGATTGCTCGCCTTCACCCATCCTCTTCCTCCCTCCCTCCTTGCGGGTCGGCCTGTTTGGCAGTGCCACCCCCCCACCCACCAGTGCCCAGACTACAAAAACCCTGTTTGCAGCTTCTGAGAGAGTGCCAGCCTGTCCAGGCATTCCCACTAGTGGGGAGAACTCATTGCCACACTGCTACGCTCTCATTGCTTGCCAAGTTCCTTTCCTGTTTTTCTCTCTTGTCTTTCTTCCTCTTTTTATTTTTTTTCTCCTTATTTTATCACTTTGCCTCTTTCATGGGGCTTTTCTCTGCTGGCAACACCCTCTTTGTGTCTTCACATTGCACTCTTGTCCAGGTTCCCTCAATGGCTTCTTTCTTTCCTTCCTCTTTTTTATTCTGGTTGATTTTCATGAGCTTTGCTGTCATTTTCTGCCATTTAGTCACCGATCTGTCACACTGCACACTTACACACACTCATGGACTCTTAAGCAGTCGTAACTGTAGGCTTTGCAGTTACATTGTGAGATATTTTGGTCACTTGTTTTTATTTGCTTGTACTTGCATGTCACAGACGAACATAAAGTCAGGAATGTAAGCTGTTTTGGTTTGAATTGTTAATGCAGCTTCAAGCGTGTCCCTGACCAGGTCACTGAGGGTCTACGAGGTGTGTGTGTGTGTGTGCGTGTGCACACACACCAAATATCCCATGCTGCACTCTGCTCCCACCTCACATTTTCTCTCCACCTCTCCTCAATCTGTCCTACGTATCACCTTGCTTGCGAGTTCTTTGTCTTCCAGAGGCGTTTTGTGGGTTTGCTCAGCTGCTTCGTCTGTTTCCTTCTTGCTCCGCTGCCTTGGCAGCTCTAGCAGCAGCACTAAGCTGTCCCAGAATCCTCTTCTGCACCTCCTGTCCCAAATCAGTCCAGCTCAGTCCAGGAGCATTGTGTGTTTTAGCTTTACAGTCAATATTGTCACTGCTCTGACAAAGAAAAAAGGCTCCAGAGCCATGCCTGGACTTAAACGCACCATTTGGTTTCCAGCTCTTCTAGTTTCTGAGGGACTTGCTGCATTTAAGTTCCCACATATTCACTTGAATGAGGGGCATATGCTTACTCTTTTATTTTAATCTCTCGCTCTAAATATTGGTAGAGTCACACTGTTTGTTCCTCCATATCATGTCAAGATGGGTTCAAATAGAGCAAGATGACATTTACTATGTTGGCAGTATTTTGAGGATGCTAAGACGCAAAGGTGTAACTCACTCAGGGGGAACTGACGTGGTCTGGCTACATGTTGTTGTTGTTGTTGGCAGAATAACTCGGTGTCGCCATCAGACAGCCTGCGGGCAGCGAGTGAGAAGCACCGCGGCTCTTCAGATTACAGCCTCGACTCCAAGAAACGCAAAGTGGACGACAAAGACAGCATGAGCCGATATGTGAGTGTGTATTGCTGTAATTGTTCCAGCTGACGAGTTTGAACTCTCCCACGTGAGCAAACCAAAGTATAGCATGAAAACTATTTCACAACCAGTTTATTTCTCGTTATTTAATTATATAACCAACACAGTTTTGGCAGTGATTTATTTAATGGGTCTCTAAATTCCTAATAATTTCATAGTAAGTGTCCTTGAAGGGAGTATCCACAGTAATTTGGCTCTAATTAAAGAGAACATCTAGACAGTGTTCAATTGGTACATTTTTAATTAATGAATTAATTCCAATTTAATGCTAAGCTAGTGCCTCCTTGAGTCTTTTAATCAGTGCACAGTACGTCAGCTGAACATTAGCAAGAGGTGGGTATACAATTCAACATACATAAAGAATAATGTTTACTATAATTAATTAATATGAATGCACTTGGGTTCAAATGGACATAACATAAAAAGTTCCCTCTAATTACAGCCATGTTACACAACCAGGAAACGTTCAAGGCATTGTAATTATGAGGAAATAATATAAGTCACATTTCATGTGTGTACACGGTGTCTTAAATGATAATAAACAAATGCCAAAAAAAGGTTACAAAGGTCATAAATCTGGTCTTTGATGTTGATCTATTATTAAATAAACTGGACTGCTCAGGTGTTTGCTCACTGTGCTGTGTGTGATCTCCCAGTAATGTTAAGCACATCACTCTTTTGTTTTCCAGGACAGTGACGGAGACAAAAGTGATGACTTGGTGGTGGACGTTTCCAATGAAGTAAGACTTCGTTTGAACTGAGCTGCTCCGCCACATTCCTCAGTGTGAACGCCGCGCAGAAACTAAACACAGCGCTCTTTTGTCATTTGTCTGTCGAAGCCTCAACACCTTTCACAGCGTTGCCAAAAAGTCTGTCATAATATTGGTTGTGTGTGAGTGTGTGCTTGCTTGCTGTATTTCTTTTGCCATTCATGCAGAAAGTAATACAAAGAGAAAGGGAGTGACAGGTGAATGAAAAGTGTGTGTGTATGTGTGTGTGAGGGAGAGTATGAGCACGCACAAGTATATTTATCTGTGTTTGCACATGAGGCCCCAGTTTGTTTGACCTACATGTACATGCCAGTGGCTTTCCTCCGGTCTGTTTGCTCAGTCTCGCTCTCTGTCTGTCTCGTTTAACTCTGCAGGATCCAGCCACCCCCCGAGTCAGCCCCGCTCACTCTCCTCCAGAAAACGGCCTGGATAAATCACGAGTCCTGAAGAAGGATGCCGCCCCCAACAGCCCCGCCTCCGTCGCCTCCTCAGGCAGCACGCCGTCCTCCAAAGCAAAGGACCACGCCCACGTGAGTGACACACGGAAAGACTAGACAGAAGATGAAAAAGGGCAGTTACTGTGGAGGGTGAGCTGACAGACTAAAGGGCATTTGTCAAGTGAAGTGGGTGTCTGTGTGCAGGACTAATACGCAGGAGGCTTAGCAGTTGGCTGCTATGAGGGGCTTGAAGGGGCAGAGATGCACTCTCAGGAAATCAAACCCTGTGGCTCACTCCTCTCAATCTCCTTTATGGCTTACCCAATAAATGGTCATTTCTTCCTCGGCCTGAGGCTGTAAATAACCCAGAGACACGGCAGTGAGGGAACTGCTGTCTCCCTCTTTTCTTGCTTCGCCTCCTCCTCTCCCCACATTTTTCTCTTCATACCGAAGTGCTCACTAACCAGGCTAAAACAATCCTCAATCATCGGTTTTACATAAACCATTTCGCTGAGGATTAGGATAGACTTTATGGTCCAGTTCTATGACACCCAGCCGCTCTCCGTCCCTCATTAGTGTGTGTCACCAAACTAAACCCTTGACTCCTCTTACTTCATCTGCGAAGGAAGAAAGATGGATTCGTTAAGAGAGAAGTGTTTGGGCCACCATGTTGTTTGTCTAGTCGCTCTTAACAAGCCTGACTTCCCCACACACACACACACACACACACACACACACACACACACACACACACACACACACACTCACACTCTCTCTGCTGTAATGAAGTGTCAGTGTTAGATTGGATTACCTTGAGCCGTCCACTCAGATTGTCACTCTGGATTTCTCAGAAAATTGGGGTATTTTTTAGACTCACTTGATTTTTATTTTTGCACTGGCATGTTTCATTTTGTGTGGCTGAGAATAAGTGAACTCACAACATTCAGTAAGCGGATAAAAAAATAAGGTTTCGCCCAGAGATTAAAGACTATTTCTGTTTTAGAATGACAAGTCGTCCACACCCAGCCTGAAGTCCAACACACCTACTCCGAGGAACGAGGCTCCAACGGCAGGAACCAGCACCACTCCAGGACTCCGGCCTCTTACGATGGGCAAACCACCCGGCATGGAGGCATTAGGTATGTGAACACCTTCTCTGCTTTTGCTTGGAAATGAGTTCAAATATAATTATTCTTCTCCAAAGATGCATACCACGTGCTTTTCTTCCTCTTATGTGATAATAAACAGATTACGTTTAGGTTTTAGGATGCTGGCTGGACAAAATAAACATTTACATGACATGAAATCGGCTTTAGCAACTTGTGATAGACCAGACTATCAATGAAGAAAGTAATCTGCAGATTAGATTGAGCTTTTTGATTCATGACCGTGGAAATAAAAAAAGAAAAAATCCATTAGCAGTAGTTCTGTATTGAATCTGTAATGAACCATAGTTCCAAAGTTTTTTTTAATTATCGTATTATTGTCTCTCCCGTCTGCAGCGTTTCTATTAAAATGCTCTTCTCTCTGCTCTAGCGGCCCCGGCCCTGCGTACGCCTCTGTCCATCGCGGGTTCCTACGCCTCCCCGTTCGCGATGATGGGTCATCATGAGATGAACGGATCCCTGACCAGCCCGGGCGTCTATCCAGGTCTCATTTCACCGCAGATGAGTGCTGCAGCTGCCGCCGCCTACGGACGCTCACCAATTGTAACTATTTCAGCTTCTTTATAGAATTTATGAATCCAATGAGGCATATACTTCACATATACTCATTCATATATTCCATCAGTTTGGCACAACGAAGCCTCACCAGCGTCTGTATGAATTATCCTCCATGGCTGTAGGTTGTGAAATCTGACTTTGAGAAACTTAAAGCGTTATTTCCACAACTCATTGTGAATATTTCTGCTTGGCTGGCTGCAGCTTGTTGTGTGTGTATATAATGAGATAGTACAAAGGCGGCCTCGCTCCTTTACTTTGATGTTAGTTAGTTAGCATTCTAAAGGCTTTTAAATAAAATGCCTCTCCGTGTTTGAAAATCTCCCAGGCTTTCATTAGCATTAGCAAGTGGGATGCTGTAGCCTTGTGTAAAGCTTCTCTGTATGCAAGGAAGCTGAGTCTGCGCCTTTTCAAGGGATTTGCCTGGAAAAGATAGCACGAGAGTTCCTCAGGGCCTCCGCGGTTAAAATGAGGCATACATTTTAATTTGAATGTTAGCTTAGACTAATTTATCTTTGCAGGTTATTGGTTGTTTGTTAACTCCTGGCTGTTCTTTGTCATGCAGGCAGGGTTTGACCCTCATTCTCACATGAGAGCTCCAGGCCTGCCAGCCAGCCTCACGTCCCTTGCTGGAGGAAAACCGTGAGTAGCTGGACTTTTTGGATTTAGCCACCGAAACAGAAGAGCATATGCATCCGGGGTCAGACTGACCATATTTCCCCCAATTTGTCCCCTGCAGAGCGTATTCTTTTCACGTGAGTGCAGATGGTCAGATGCAGCCCGTGCCCTTCCCTCCTGATGCACTGATTGGCCCGGGCATCCCGCGCCACGCTCGCCAGATCAACACATTGAGCCACGGGGAAGTGGTGTGCGCTGTCACCATCAGCAACCCCACACGTCACGTCTACACCGGCGGCAAGGGTTGTGTCAAGATCTGGGACATCAGCCAACCAGGCAGCAAGAGCCCAGTGTCCCAACTCGACTGCCTGGTAACTATCATCTCCTTTTCTTTTTACAAGGAAATGTTTGTCAAAGACTTTTTCGATCTGTGTTATTATTAATGTGGATGTTTCAAAGCCATCCGTCCAGTACAGAAACATAATGTACTCATTTCATGAGGTCTCTGCAATCGGCCTCCTTCATTAAGATTTTTTTTGACCATCAAATGTAGCCTGACTCCAGATCCCAACAGACAGAGATGTGAATAATTCAGCAAAGTGTCTCACTTCTGTGCTGAAATAATCCTTGGTGAGGGGAAAAAAAAAGAAGCCTGCTGAGTAATGATGTTCTGATTGGCTGACCCTGTCTGCCATTACCCAGCTCATTACTTCCTCCAAACTGCCTCCCATTTCTCATTTTGATACTGTGGCTTCATGCCATCCTCATACGGCCCCCAACACCCTTAAGGTGCGTCCAGAGTGCAATTGGGTCTTATAAAGCCATCGGGGTGCCGTTTTAATCCGACCAAGAGCTTCCACGGTCTTATTGATCTGTCTTCCTGCTCTCTTGGAGCCTGGCCAACTGCTGCAGCCCCACTCGCTCCCTGCATCTCTTGTTAAAGCCGACATCCACATCTTCACTGTAAAACAAAAAAACAGACGGCAGCAGTCTGAAAACTCTACTTGTCAAAGAAAAGCTCCTCTGAAGTTTAAGTAGAGACAGTGTACACACTGATGTATGCTGCTAATTTCTTTCTCAACAGAACTGTAATTGAGTTTGTTCTTAACCTCATTGTCTTATTCTAGTAGATGTTTCTCATTTTTAAATTGCATCAAGATCGTAATGATACTTGTTTCTCTTCCAGAACAGGGACAATTATATCCGCTCCTGCAAGCTCCTGCCTGACGGCCGCACCCTGATAGTGGGTGGCGAGGCCAGCACGCTGACCATCTGGGACCTGGCCTCACAGACGCCCCGCATAAAGGCCGAGCTCACTTCCTCTGCTCCGGCCTGCTATGCGCTGGCCATCAGCCCTGACGCCAAGGTCTGCTTCTCCTGCTGCTCGGATGGAAACATTGCCGTGTGGGATCTCCACAACCAGACCCTCGTTAGGTCAGTACTTAGTGTTTTTACCAATATGGGCTTGTTTCAAGCACCGACTGAAAGACTTAATTGACTCATAGGGATGTGTGCTTCTGGCATTCTTAAATACACAGCTCATCGTGTTTGAGGAATAAAATAGTAGGTCATAGACACAAGATGGACGGCTTTATCCTCTGTTTCTGACTTTATGTTTGGCGTCTTTGGGGTTTTCCAGGCAGTTCCAGGGCCACACAGATGGAGCCAGCTGCATCGACATCTCCCACGACGGGACCAAACTGTGGACCGGAGGGCTCGACAACACGGTGCGCTCCTGGGATCTGAGGGAGGGACGACAGCTCCAGCAACACGACTTTACCTCACAGGTAGAGAAACTTGTCAGGGTTCTTACGGTCATGGAATTTTTAAATGGTTATTTCTGGAAAAGTGGTTATTTCTGGAAAAGTCCCCAAAGTTTTGGAAATTTGTTATATTCATATGTTCATGACTTTCATTTACGCTGAGTTTGAAATAATTAATATGCTTTTAAAAGAAAGACACTCAAAATATAAGCAGACATACGCTCTATCTCTAAATGTTTATTCTTTTAATCAAACTATTGTCTCTTTCATTTGTGTCATTTAAGGTATCCTGTATGCTTTGGAATTCTCATTGTTAGTTTAAATATTACATTTTCTCACCTTTTCATGTATTCACCGAGATTTCAACAAAATGTTTGGTCATGGAAATTTGGTTTAAAGTCATGGAAATCCATTGGTCAAAATGTGTATGAACCCTGAGTGTCCGTGAAGACGCACAGGTGAGTGATCCTTGGTTGAAATGCTGTGTCCTTGTTGCAGATCTTCTCGTTGGGCTACTGTCCCACTGGAGAGTGGCTGGCTGTGGGCATGGAGAGCAGCAACGTGGAGGTGCTCCACCACACCAAGCCCGACAAGTACCAGCTGCACCTGCACGAAAGCTGCGTCCTGTCACTCAAGTTCGCCTACTGTGGTAAGTAACCGGCTCCTCGACACAGACCTATGGGGAATAATACGAAAACAGTTCAGCATTCAATTGCAAGGAGATTTAAAGGTTTCATTTTCAGTGTAAAAGAGCATTTTTGCCTTGTTATGGGTATTTCTATTCAAACCAGGTTGTGTTGATATTCATAGTTGTTTTAATTGTTTTGGTGACATCATGACTGTGGATATTGGCCCAAATAAATTAGCGCCAGTGTTTTTAAACTTGATTTAGTTCGACTTGGTCATTGGACAAGTGTTGAGGTCATGTCATATTTTGAGGAATGTATGGGATTTAAAGACATGAGAAGAAATGAACATTTACATAGTAACAGTCATATTACATATGTTCAGGTATTTCAATATATTCAAAATGTAGTGTTTTTCTCCAGAATTTCAAACTCAGCAAACGTAAGACAACCAGTTACATGAATAAATAACTGTGGACTTGTTAGTTGGTTGGTGACGAGTCTGTAATTATATTTGGTGAGTTGAGTTTTACTGGGATAATATTTGACTCCAGACCTTAAATCTTAGCTACTGCCCTGCTGGCAAATGTAGGGAACATGGATTTCTCTTAATCTTGGCATCTTGGCCGAAACCAGTTCCTAGAGCCGTGTGTGATTCTTGCAGTCTAGATGAGTATTATCTGTAATATCAGCATTCAGACGCGTATAAAGCTGCTACAGTTGGTTCCTGGTAGTGTTGGAGACAACTTGTCTGCACCAAGAAATGAGGAAGCAACTGTGTCTGGAGATGTTGAAATGATTTAAACCTTTCAGTAACTGTGATTTAGTCACGTTAGTCAAGTGCCGTTTATTAGTAAGAATGTGTTTTAAAAGCGTAGATGGACGCTCACACGCGTCGTTCGGTACAGTCTGAACTGCACATAACAATAGGCTCATTAAAATGTGTTATTGGCTTTTCAGTTTCGATCATTGTGCCTGCTGGGCAGACCAGCTGGTGTCAAGTTTAAGGCTCAGACAAATGAGGTTTCACTATCGCCCCCACTCAGTATTCATTTCTCCTCACGAGACCCCCACAGCAGAACTGGTTAATTCAAATGACACTCACTGCTTCACAGCTCTGGCTGCCACTAATTAAATTATTACCCAACTAGTCAGTTGGGTAATTAATCAGAGGGTGATTTAAATAATTGTCAGAGTGGAAATGGTGCAAGTCGTCTTCATTATGACTCTTAATGTAATGGTATTTTCTCCCAATAAGATTTTTATGTTTATTGATAAGGTTATTACAGAGTGACTAGTTAGCTGATGTTGTGGGTTGGAGGTTTAACGTGAAACTATTCTAAGACACGCTTGATTGTGTGTTCAATGGAAGTAGCCAGCTGTAGAAAAGTAAATGTGGTTACAAAATGTGTTGCGTTGGCCTCTGGCGCATTCTAATGCCACTCTTCCATCATATACATATAGTTAACTATTCCAATTTGGCTTATTATGCATTTTAGCCCACGCTCAGCTGTTTGGCTGGCACTTATGGAAAACAGCACACATATTTTCAGGTAATATTCTCAAGACGTCTGTTTTATGTTTGCAGGTAAATGGTTTGTGAGCACAGGGAAGGACAATCTGCTAAATGCATGGAGGACTCCTTATGGTGCCAGCATATTCCAGGTAACTACAACAACCACATGCACACAAATTAAAAAGGAACCTTCATTTTGTTAAATCATACAAAATAGAAGCACAACCTCCATGGTCATATTATTAAAAAAACGCTGTTTTACATGTAGATAATTTAGACATTATACATCTTGTGTAAAGCAAAACACGTATCACATTCATTGGCAGTTTTTGAGTAGCAGTACAACTTTAATGTTTTAGGATAGTATATACACTTTATTCATCCCCAAGGGGAAATTTGGTTGTGGCAGCAGCAAACTAAAGTACATATAAGACATTTAAGAAAATGAAATAATAAAACTGCAAAGTATATGAATATGAAGCGTCTAAATAAATATAGTGTATACAGTGAAAGCGGTGCTAGGGATGTTGATGTTCTGTCAATTAATCAATTGACAGAAAAATAATCTGAGACAAATCTATTTATCATTCAATAAAATGTCCACCAAAACCATGAACAAACCACAATGCTTTCAGAAAGGCTCTGGTTAGGAGTTGTGTCCACATACCGGTTCACACCTATTCATGAGGCTAATTAAGCATCTTTCATAAAACTGATCACAGGATCAAGAATACAAAAACCCACATATGAATGAAAACTTGTACTGCTCTAACTTGAGTTTCTTCCTTTCTTCCAGTCGAAGGAGTCGTCCTCCGTCCTGAGCTGTGACATCTCAGCCGATGACAAATACATCGTGACGGGATCCGGTGACAAGAAGGCCACCGTCTACGAGGTCATCTACTAGAGAGAATGGAGGCTGCTGCTTCAGCACTGATGAGATGACTTTACTTTTCCCTCCCGACCAGCCGTCTGTGGACTACAACGCGCTAAAATCGGAACTGGCGGTTATCGAGGGAGCTGTTGGCCGAAGGATGCTTATGCTGGAAAGAAGGTTTTCTGTACTTGTTTTGGAAGGTTTATTTTTTTGGTTACACATTTTTTTTTTGTGACTTTCTTTCCCCTTAAGAATATTTGGGTGTAACCCGATGAAGCGGCGCTTCATTTCTGAGAACCTCGTTCCCCCAGACGTCTTGTGAAAAGTGTACATATCGGATTAAATAAAAGACACTTTATATATATTATAAAATATATATATTTTCATGTCCTGGGTGTACTTGTGATCAATTTTTTTTTCTTTTTTCAGCCCACTCTGTCTTATGCCATGCTTTTTGAGTGGGAAAGCGGAACATAGATTTAGAACTTTTTAACAATTTCTTGATTTTCTTAAAGCACATTCTCCGGGCTGACCTTTTCAGAAATCAAACCGAGGAGCTTGAAACTTGTAAGTAGGACGTTTTGTGGAGATTTTTAAAAGGCCTTTTTGTCACAGTGCTCTTACCGGACAATGGACACGTGGAGTCCTCTGACTCCGGCAGAGACTCGGCTGGTTTGGACCACTGTGGGATGGAGCAGGACACGACGATTCAGGAAAAGAAATGGATGTAAATTTAATTCATATATATAACAAAAGACCTTTTTAAAGTGTACTGCTCTGTCTGTGCTATCGTTCTCCCTGTTTGTTTTACCTTGTTGGATTATGGGAGACGGGTAACGTTTAATGTTTAGCCTAACCCTTGGACCTCAGTTGGCAGCAGAAGCACTGCAGCAGGCACAAACTGGATGAAAATGTGCTTTTTTGCTAACTTGACGCAATATGGATGTTGAATCGCACCATTGATTTCTTGGTTCCAGACTAAACTCAAACGGTTCAATCTGCGCTATTGGAATCCTTCTGCCCTTTGTATCTTATCAATATTCCTGGAATATGTTTTGGTTGGCGGAGATATGTAAACCGCTCATGAGGACGGAGGGCACGGCACTTAAATGTAAACACAAATTAATAAGTAGAGTGTCTCCAATGTAGACGGTAAGAAGCAGTGAATCATTCTGGTTGTACACTGTGCTCCTGATCCTGTCAGCATTGCCCACAAAATGAAAAAAATGTAAAGGGGCGATAAGCGCTGGCCCTCTGAATCACACCAAAGTATGTAGCAAATGCTGTCGGCACTGAAAAGAAATGTACAGTTGTTAATAAATCAATAAAACAGTTTTTGTAGAATGGCCCATTTTCTTGAGATTGACCGTTGACTGTTTCATCACCATTTAGGACACGGAGACCATTTTGTAGTGTAACGGTTCTGAGACACAGGTTAGTTTTTCATATTCACCCGACACCAGAAACGGAAGAAAAGACGAGGTATGAACCCAACTGGGGAATCGTAACACCCCGAGCAGTTTGGGGTTTTTTGGCTAGAAGTTGTGTGGATCTCTGTTCAAAGAGGGAATCGGCGTGATAGATATTAGTGTTTTGTTCAGTGCAGATCAAATTAATAAATGAGTTTAGACTAAAAATAAACACATTAGCTGAGAAAATATAATTTACTTCATGAAGTTCATGTGATGGCACCGAATGCAACAACGTAGCAGCTTCACTGCCAACCAGACGTATTCAGATCCTTTACTTTATGTGGATGTCCACAGTGTTTATGGTAAATATAGTTGATTGAAACAATACATTCCTCAGTACAATAGCTGATCCTTGAACACTCTAGTTTGGTGTTCAGCCTTTACATTCAAATGTTAAAATGGGACAAGTTGTGGAAAACAAAAGCAGGCACCATCTGCTACAGCTGAGAGAAATCAAGTTGTTTTTGTAGGTGTAATTTTTGGGAATGGGAACTGTTACATGTGATGGTTCTGACACAAAGACTAATATATGTGTCAGCGCACACACACTGATATGAAAGATGAGATCTTTAAACTGAAGTGAAAAGGTGTGAGTTAATGGCTTTGTCTCCAGACGGGGTGGTTTGTGGTTTCAGGCCTGCTGACGAGCAATAGTGGGAGGGATGAGACACGGAGAAGGATCTGAGTGGCTTGCCAAACCACACACACACACACACTCTGTCACCCTTGAATCACAGAACCAGTCGAGACACATTCAGTAAGCGCTCGCATTCCACACACTCCCCCACACACCTCACAAAATGACAAACTACTTTGGAAAATGTGTGGCTTTGTGCTGATTCCAGTGCTGATTGTGAAACAGGATTTGGGGCTAAAAAAAATAATTTAAAGCGTGCCAACAAAGAACCAGCATGTGATATTGAAACTGCAACTTGTTGGCTCTTTCTGTTGTGTATTTTGCCAAACAGGCTTCCATAAGATTACTCATGATGTATAATATTAATGTGAGTGTCTGTGAAACCCGTCTCTCAGACTCACCGCCCCGAACAGTCGCCATGTCTTATGCGACTTCCTCTCCCACGTCCTTTCCCACTCTCTCGCTCTGCTCCCTTCACAGGTGGTGAGTGCATTCATTTGCACTCTTGTGGGGGTGCTGGCTGTCAGGCTGTGATTTCTGATAGTGGATGTGAGAGAGAGAGAGAGAGGTGGGGAGACGGGGTAGTTAGGGATGCAAAATGGGGCGATTTCTTTGCCACTTTACTGTGTGGGCTGAGTGCTCTGCATGCGCACAAGTCAAAACAAGGTAAATCCATCAGTGTGTTCTATGGTTCACATGTGGTTCAATTTAGGAAACCAAAACAGGGAAGCTGAGGTCAAGGAAAGACTTTGGTTAAATATTTAGAAATACTGAGATATGTGGAAAAGTGATCATGTCCTGTCTCGTATTCTTTGACTTTTAAATTATATTTTAATGGCAAACTGAAATTTTTACTAAATACTACTTTGCCTTTTTCATAGCATATACATAAATTACATTTTGCCATTTGTGGAAAATTCTTATGGAATACTATACTATGACATTTAAAAAAAAAAATGTATGGAATACTCTTAGATGATATATTTATGGAATACTGCACTGTAGCATTTATTATGGCATATTAATACCATTGAAAGACCATGCCTTAAACCCCTGACATGGATTTGGTAATTTTAGTGCAAAATTCATTTTGTTCTGTCTCCACAGACAATGTCTTCACTTAATGTGAGTAATTACAACGGCTGAAGCCTCAAATTACTTTTGGTAAAATTTTGGGACATAGAAAGAGAACTGTGAGGATTTTTAAATAGCATTTAAAGGGATCTCATCACAGTCAGTATGAACAGGGTGTTTCAGTGTACATATATGGGCATGTGAATATTTAAGACACACTTCAACACCTTAACATCCAACCTTGACATGAAAACTGATTGTCGAGATATGTGTCTTTTTAGATTTGCCTAAACTTTAGATATTACAAAAGTATATAAATGCGTTTCATTGTCAATCAAAGAGCTATTACACCCGATTCATAAAAAATCATTTTCTCTTATCTGCTAAAAGCTGACTGTGCTGCAGTAAAACGCTTCCAGAAGCTTCCAGATGAAAAAATCCTGATGCAAAATGTTTTTTTTGTGTTCTTTTGACAGTCGAGAGCTTTTGCTGTGAAGGAGAAGTGATGCGAGGCGCTCTACCTTCCTCCTCTCCATTTTCTCTGCTCTGTCCGTTTCAGCAGGGAGGCAAATGTTTTACTCTCCTTTTACCTGACAGCCGTCTGATTTCATCTCTCTTTCATAGCACTGCGAGAAGAAAAGAAAGACAAAATGATGAGGCTTTTTCTCTCCCCTTTTTCATCCAGACAGACCTTTTATGTTTCCATCTTCGACTGACTCCTCTCCTCCATCCCATTTTCAGCAGGTACACCCCTCCACGTCTGTCTTCTCTTTCCACAACGATCAGGCAAGTAGCCTGAAGAAAACGGAGAGGAGCGTACGAGGTTGCAATATTCATTCTTATAAAGCGATAAAAAATGAGAAGCTCTTTTTCTTTCCCTTTCACTCACTGGATAACCAAGTGCTTGCGGAGAGCAGTGTGAGATTAAAGGGAGCTCGTATCGAGGCTGAGAGCTCTGGTGCTTCAGCTCCCAGAGGTCATTTTGGTCCCTTTGATAGCATTCAGGCCTCGCTCCATCTTCTGACCTGTCCTTAAGATGAGAAGCTTTCATCAGTCTCCGCCGGACACAAGAGCCCACTCAGAATCAGGGACTCAAATTAGAGAAGGCCTTTGTGTGAAAGAGAGAGAGAGAGTGTGAGTGTGTGTGTGTGTGTGTGTGTGTGTGTGTGTGTGTGTGTGTGTGTGTGTGTGTTGAGTTTTCATAGTTATTCAATGCTTTTACAGCTAGAAAAGCCTTCCCCTTGTTCTTTGATCACACAGACTGGTGAGAACAATGCCTTAAAACTCAAAATTATTTGTCCGGGAGGGACTGGAGGGGGATTTGAAAGGATTCAGGTAAAAAACAAACAAAAATAAAACAGTGGAGGAGGCTTCGTGTAGCCAACAGCAGGCCTATATATATTGAACATGACGCACGGCAGAACATTACTGTAAAAGCTCCACAAAAGCAGCATTTAAATACAATGCATGCCATTGTGACCACTATATGTGCATTTGATTTACTGACAATGGGTAACATTTGACATTGAATACTTCTCCAAAGTATATAGCACGTCTGTGATGGACCATAACGGTTGTCCCTTGATGAAGTATAGATCATGAAACCTTTGGGCTTCACAAAAAACAGCATCTGAATGTCCCTTGTTCCTAATTCCCTCCTAAGTCAGAAACAGTCCAACTAAATGTTGTCACATTGAAATGTTGTTTGCACTTTGACATCTATCCAAATTAACAGAATAATTTAACATTTGGGTAAATACACTTATTTGCTCTGTTGCCAAGACTTACATGAAAAGATTGATTTCACAAAAAATATCGACAAAAGCAAGCACAGAAATAGAGACGATAAATACTAGGTGCTGGACAGAAGAACATGTAAGAGTCCACTAGACTAAGACTGAAGAGCAAAAGCTTAATAAATCAAAACATATGTTCATGGGAGCATTATCTATCGTGGGTTTCCATTTCTTCAGTTTTTTTAGATTGAAATCACTGTCATGGCTGTAAGCTTAATAGAATTAGTTAGCTGGTCTTTGCTCGAAGACTTGGAAGCAGTCGAAACAACAAGCATGGCTCCGTCCAAAGGTCACAAAATACACCAACCGGCACCTCTAAAGCTTGTCAAATCTTTTTTTGTTTGTTTAATCTGTACATGTCTCTTTTTCATAAATGTTGAACTAGTCCTCAATGTAACTATTGAGATGAACAGGAGTTCAGAAGTTGATCACAACACAAACTCGACTCCTCTGTTGCTCACACAAGAGGAATAAACATAGAGGAGGAACTTGGTTTGTTCTTTCTTTTGTTTGCTTTTAGCAACAGAAAAAAATAAACATGATATGTCATTAGGAAGATTTGGGAACTTTAAATCGAGGCAAACAGGTGATGAGGGAATAAGCTGCATCGGCCAAATCTGAGCTCAAGCTGGTGTCTCAACAGACAGGATGTTTAGTAATGCGGTCTGGACTACACAGTAATACTAGTTTAAATGTATCTGTGATACACAGACACTGATAAGAGACAGACAGCAGATAAATGGCTCACAGACACAAAAAAAGACTTTGATTTCGTGGGACCTGTAAAAAGGGAAACCGTGAAACACTCTTCACAGCAACCGCTTTAACTGCCAAGGTGAACACGGGGGTTAACAAGCTCAGCAAAGCAAATAATTGGTACAAATAAGTCATTAGCACAGTAGAAAGGCTCAGATAAAATGTGAAGGAGCACTAATTGAACATAATTATAAACTTCCTTCCCTTCCTCCATCAACCGGAGCTGTAACGAGGAGGTCCTCAGAGATAATTAGGATCACAGATCAAAAGTGCCACTTAAGAGGAACTCAGAGGTTCAGAAGAGAAACAAAGAGTTAAAATATGTCAATTTCACACATTCATGTGATGGTTTCCATATCTTCCTCATTCGACTTAGACTGAGTTTCATGACAGAATGTGTTTTATATTAACACTAATTACATTTACTCTGTACGCTGTGAACATTATATACATAATATGATTTTCTGTTCGTTTTCCAGCTACTCTAACTGTATTCTTCAGACTCAACACTGTCATTAATCTCACCATTTCAAAACCCAGATCCTTTTAGTTGGTGTTGAACCAAACAATAGGCGAGTGTGAGACTCATCATGTGTCCTAAAACAGAACTTCAATGAGATATTTCTCAGTGTTTCATTGTTTGCTACCGGTACTGCTTGTCATAAAAAGTAATTTAGTACAGTATGCCATTCAAATGTCAAAAAAGTGATAGTATATAATATTATTGTATAATAGGAATCATTAGGGGTGCCTGAAAGTTCCTGGTAAATTACTGGGAAACCTATGTGTGAAAGAGGCTCTAGACTATTCAGACCTGTTTGTTTTAACTCACACACTAGTATTAGCAGTAAACATTACTTTCCAATAGCAGCGTTCCAGATTTAACAAATACAAAATAAACTGTTATAATTGTCTTTAATATGAATGAGATTTGTTTACTGTTTTTAAACTAGAGACACAGGCCTTGTTTCGGAAGCAAGTTCCTTTCATCAATACTTGGAACATAACAAGATTTTTTTTTAAGTTGTAGTGCTGAAGTAAAGTAACTTCTAAAAGAAAACCATGGAGAAAATAAAAGCAGAGGAAGGGAAGGTCAGAAGAGGTCATGGAGGAGAGGTGAAATGAAGCCGGAAGCCTGACAGGGCTTTGTGCTGTATGAACAGGTCATTTGTTTGGGTGGGTCACAGCGGTTAAAAGAGCCAGAGGAAAGTAAGGTGCCAAGTTAATGTGACAGGCAAATGAGTGTGAGCCTGTTCCTGGGATTTCTATGGGCTTTATGCAAAGCGAGAGGCGAAAGGGGAACTGGCCTTTCAGTGTGGCAGCAGAGCGGAGGAGGGACACTCCAACCAGCACACATTTACTGAATATAATACTGTTATGAAAAGTGTATTTAGTCGTGAGGCTAAGCAAATAATCAGCCAACTCTGTCACTTGTGATTAATACTGGTGTGTTTGGTAAAAGTCTGGACGGAGTGGTATCTATATTTATTTTCAATTAGTCAGAGTGATACAAAACATCTATCCACACGAGCTAACACACATATCTGCAGACACACAGACGTGTGTAGCTACTCAGCACTGATGAGCGACGAAGAACACAGAAATAAAACTTTTGAAGATTGTTCGTCAGATAAAGACGAACTCTCTGTTGAGGTTTGTATTTTGAGCTTCAAGTTAGCATTCGCTCGGAGCCCTCCCTTGACTGAAAGGTGTGTTTGTGTACACACACACACACACACACACACACACACACACACAAAACACATGTAAGCCCAGACGCAGACATGTGGGACGTGCCCCGGATGCTTCCACAGGGAGACAGCCGAGAGACGTCCTGATCAGATGCTTCAACAACCGCAGCTGGATGCTTCTGACACAAAGAAGAAGCAGTACTCTGACCTTCATCCAATTAGCTGTAAACTACCAAAAGCCGGTGCTGCAATTACAGTCTGATTAGCCAGCAGATACACTGTGAAAAAGGAGAGACGCAATCCTGAACACAAACGGGACACTACTCGCCTCGAGTTACTGTCTGTGTTAATCAGAATCAGGGACAAGGCACAGCCAGGCAGAGGCCGACACAAACCAGGAAAGAGCTTGAGTCATGCTGCATTCAGGTTGTATTAAAAGTTACGGTAATTACCAGTTTCAGAGTTGTAATTACGACATGCTCCGTTTTTTTTCTTCCTGAAAGCTGAGGTTAATCGCTCTTGATGCACAGTATTACGGAAGAAAGACAAAATATTGATGCTTTCAGTCAGTGTTCAAGGTAAATGTTCAACCAGTATGTTTAACTCCAACATACTGGTTGAACATTTACCAGTATGTTCAACTCCGCAATCCCCAAAAATGCCTTGAGTGGTCCGATATAATGTGACTAGTGATCATTATTTCACTTTAATTATCTTTGGAAATCAAAGAGATGTGAGTGAAATAAGCCTTCACACACACAGACATAATTTTTCTCAGATACATCTGGGCATTAGTGCATTCGTAATCACTAAAACACAAAACAGTAGAGGGCCAAGCTGCCGCAGACGCTCTTCTTCTCTCTCTATCTACCCTTTTTCTCAGTCTGAGTTTCTCTCTCTGTCACACACACACACACACACACACACACACACACACACACACACACACACACACACACACACACACACACACACAGCATATTCCCTCTCCCTCTCTCGACCTGTCTCACACACCATTACCCCTGTGAGGCGAGGAGACAACCCTAGCCGGGGGAGAGGGGGAGGTGGGGCGGCATCATGGGTAATGTCAGTAGACACATGTCAAAAGTACAGCCTGTGTCCTGAAAAAGCTGTGTGTGGTGTGACAGCAGTCCGCCTGCCGCTAACCCAGCAAACCCTCATCCACCCCTCGAATCCGTCCAGCTGACACAAAAGCTTCCTGTGTTATCCCTGAGGGAGAAAGAGAGCCAGCAGGGAGGGTCATCAGCACTCCTCCGCTAGGATAAATGCTTTTCCTCTTGCAGTCTCACCTCACTGCACCGCTTTTGTCCTCAGGAAGACTGAAAAAGAGGTTGTGTGTGTGTGTGTGTGTGTGTGTGTGTGTGTGTGTGTGTGTGTGTGTTTGTGTTCAAATACGTAACACACTCAAATCACTTGTCATACCTCTCAACCTTTCTCTATGAATTCCACAACCATGCATCAAATAATTGGCTTTCTAATGAGACAATAAGACACATTTCTGTCATCAAAACACTTCCCAGTCCAGCCGTGACGATGATTCACGCACATGGCCAAAAAGCGCATTTATCACATGGGTGCTAAGTAAGTGGACCTTGCGTTTCCAATATTTACCACCAGATATTTCTTAATGAACCTGGCGGTGTAAATGTAATGTTGTGAACGAGGGCATTCACATGTTGAGACAGCAGGTGGTCGGTCTTCTCCCAACCGTTGCCACAAAGTTGAAAGTACCCGACTGTTTAAAATATACATTTTATGCTGTAGCGTTAAGATTTCCTTCATTAGACCTGAAGGGCCTCTTTCAAACCATGAACTAGTACAGAGCATGCAGAGTACCAGATGAAATGGATTCATAGAAACAACTTAATAAGTCTTCTGAACATATAGATGCTGTAAAGCAGCTAACATGCTACACTGCGTGCATTGTGTGCTAAACTGGAGCCCAAACATGTGTTCTTTAGAAAGAAAACAAACCCCAGAATATAGATAACATAAGGCAAGTGAGGACACCTAGTGCTGATTGCTGTGATGCAGAAGGCTGATCTGGGATCAGAGGAGAGAAAAAAATCTGAGAAAAGCTTGATTTTAGAGAGTGCTCTGATGTTCAGACGTGATTGGATGATAGGACGCTACAGTTTAATTAGTGAGATAAACTACAGTACAAGTCATAAATTAATACTAATGAGCCATACAGTATACAAATCATAATTATAAGCAGTACTGATCTGGAGCTTTGAGTACTTTCATCATGTGTGTCTGGTTGTCTGTGTTTGTTGTCGAGACGGATGCCTCATTTTCTACTGTTAATTACTGCAAACCAAGTCTACCTACGGGTACTAATAAAGTAACCAAACCAAACCAAACCAAAATGTAAGATCTTTCATTCATTTACATTTCATGCACTGATGTTACAGTAAACATAACTTTCCGTCCAACCAGTGGTAAATATATGGTTTGCTTGTGCTCTTTGTGAAGCTGGTCCAGTGGCGGTGCGTCAATAGAGGGCGCTAGGGCGCCGCCCCTCTTAACATTTTGCCATGAAAAAAAAAAAAGAAGAAAAAAAAATATAATATATACTGTCAAAAAACATTATATACCAAATAATTTAAATAAGAAATATACCGTGTTAACGCGCTAAATGTGTGTGGGAGACCGTAAGCCCCTGTCAACAACCACTTCAGATATACCAAATATAATATATCGCCATTCATCATTACTGAGAAAAGCCCCTCCTCCCTGTCGGGGCGCCGGCCCAATGTGAGTCTATGGCAGCGAACAAACATTTCACCCTCGTTTCGGCAAGGACAGCTTCTCATTGGCGGATGAAACGTGAATCTTCGGGCGTCCAAATCTGCGCCCTAGCCAATGACATCGTTTCTTATTGCAACGTGGTTGGACTATTCGTCGAATCAGAGACCTTTATCATTCCCTCACATCCCATATAGCTCCCACGTAGCTACGCGAGCAACACAGCTAGCAGAGACTTTGATTATGTTAGTATGGCGACTGAAAACTCTGTGGTATCCCTACGCGAAACACCTTTCAATCCACGATCAGATGTTGACAAGAAGAGGCTGAAAGAGTTGGGACCCGAACGTCCGGATTTAAATATTCAGCAGCAAAGCAGTGAAGCTACATGCACCAAGCTACATGCTAACCGGAGCTGTTAGCTGGAGGCTCAGTGTGTAGCAAAGCAGTGGCTCTGAGCAGCCGAGGAAGCGCCGGGCTGTGAAGGAAGATGAGCTTGAAGGATTGCTGCAGAAGTGAGTGTCAAAATCAGCAGATGCCTGTGTTAGAGTTTAATGTTTTATCTTTCCCACAGCAGAACACATGTTGGACATTGTTAGATTTGGGTGGATATCATATCAGGCTATAACTTTATCTAAAATACCAATTCAACCCCCAACAAGTTAGTGTGTGTGTGTGTGTGTGTGTGTGTGTGTGTGTGTGTGTGTGTGTGTGTGTGTGTGCTACAGCCATCAAGGTGGCTCCTGGCCTTTTGTCTATGTTGCTGAGCTATCAAGACACACAAAACATAGTTTTTTGTCTGTAGTATGAAGCCTGTTTGTAGTAGATATTTCCCCACAACTTGTCTTACTGTCTCTGTCTCTCTCTATATATTTATCTGTAGGTTTGTGACACCATACTTGGACACACCAGGGAACGCTTTGCCTTCAAACACCACCTCACCAGTGCCACCTTACTGCAGGGCCCCCAGTTTGAATGCTACGTCAATGTATTCCCTGAAGTTGCTCTGGCCACCACATTGAATGTTTCTTAAACCATTCTGCTCTGAACCTCTCATGCCCAAAGTTACAGTTTGTTGATAGTTGTTATTGGACAGTGTTGAGCACTGTGTTTTCTTGAAATAAAGCTTTGTTTTTTAGAATATTCTACTCCAAACCTCTTTTCTTCTCATTGTGGAGTGCTATTTAAACCGCGCCGCCCAACTGCGCCCCCCCCCAAAAAAATGTCACCAGCCGCCACTGAGCTGGTCATCACTATATCGACATAGTCATTGTAATAACGTTAAAGCAATGGATATATAACAGGTTGTTTGTAACCCTGACACTGATTACTTTGTATTTATAGTGTCCATGTAATCGATGCATGTTTACAGTTAAATCACAGTACAAATTGAATTCCATTCAACAGTAAATTGCGTGTGTCGTTTAAAAGAGAGTCTGCTGTCGTCTCATGTTAACACGTATTCATCTCTGAGCCCTTTTTCCTCCACTCAAAATGCTAATAAATTTAAATCTGCCACTCAGCTCTAATTGAGAAGATGTATCAGAAATAGCAACAACCTGAGATGTTTTATATATAAATGTTGCGTGCGTCTGGTATTATAATAATGATTCACATATTCACACACGCAACTGTTAAGACATCGAAGCGATGGAGAATTCTTTTACATATTAAGAATAATCATGCCACTAGAAAGGAGTCCTCACACTCCATTTCTACTGGACTTATTGGACTGCACAAGATGGTTGAGCAATGTGGCCTTAAAAAATGTCATCTTCTTTGCAAGGTATTTTTATATGTTTGTTGGTAAGTAAGCTATATTTGTCTCTTTTATTAAGCAAACAAAAACAAATGTTTTGAGAGCAAATTTCTAGTAAACATATATAAACTAAGAATACATTATTTATTTTTTTGCTTATAAAACTAGAATTTTTGGCTGAAAATCCAAAATATTTGATAAAAAAAAGCTTTGCTCTCAAAACGAAAAGCTGCAAGTTGAGTTTGGATGTAATGGGCGGGGCCTACGCTGCTGAATGAGCCAGAAGTTTCTATTGGTGGGGTTCGACTTGGCTCTTGGCACGCTAACGGGAGGTTACGTGAGGAGGACATGGAGGTAAGTTGACATTATATTGCTTTATATGTAGTAGCACTGTGGGCTAACGTTACATGCACGCAGAAACACAGCAGCTCTCCATGTCGTTCTTTAAAAAAAGAGACTCCACATTAACAACATGAAAACAAAGTGAAGTGCTGCTACATTTAAAATAATTTTGATTATTACAGTCATTGACCAATGTTGTATAACTTCCTAAAAACTATTGAGGTTGCTCCTTTAAAAAAACGTTGAATCCTCCTCAGCCGAGCGAGCAGGAACCTTAATATCACTAGTCATGTGTGTTGCAGCTGTACATAGTTACGATGTAAATAAATCAACATATTTCAATATCATCAATGGCTTTTCTAGTTTTCCGACCACTCACAGCGCTTTAACGCTACATGTCATCATCCACCCGTTCACGCCCTGATGACGGGAGCTACCATGCAAAGTGCCACCTGCCCATCAGGACTCTAACTCACATTCATAGAAAACTCACACACCGCGGGGAGCAATTTGGGGTTACGCGTCTTGCTCAAGGACACAACGACGTGGACTAGCGGGAGCCGGGGGAATCGAACCCGCCTGAATCCTCTGAATGAATCCCCTGGTCTACCACTGAGCCACAGTCGCCCAATTTGTCATTGATAAATGACATTCTTAACACAATAACAACAATATGGCGGTACACCTTTGTTCAAATGACCGTTCACTACATGCAGATATTACATGCTAGATATTCTTCACACGCAGAGCAAAGCTTGAGAAACAGTTCCAGGTGCAGTTTCTGTTGCACCCTCGTCCATTACGTTTAGTCAACGCTAGACTATAGAGAAGCTTTCATACAAAGCCTCAGAAAGTACATCACATGAGCTGAGCGTCTACGTTTCTCAGGTGAGAAACACCTTCACCTGACGACCCCTATTATTCTCCCATGACCAAACAACAGAAGTCTGCTTCATATCTCGACGGAGTGCAGATGTACTTAATTAACTACTTACAGTTTCCTTTCAGCTTCTCCACATCGAGATCACAGAAGGCAGCGAGCATCACGAGAGGCACAAGTAATTGCCCTCATTTCTGCCACAGACAAAAGCTAATGTTCTGGCTGCTCTTAAGTAAACTGTTGAGTGTCAGTCAAGGATTCTTCAAGGCTGCAGAATATTGTAAGGGTCTTCTTCTCCCCATGACTACGACCAATCTGAAGA